>VDCV01000024.1:0-434949 GCA_009078335.1 Salix brachista
TTGATTGTAATATTCCCATTTGGATCAAGAGCATCCTGGGCTTCTGAAAATTTGATGAACAGCTACTTGTGTTACGAGACAATGGCATCAAAAGTTGTTGTATGAAGGAGTTAGGCACATCATAAACTGATAGGGATAGCTTAAAGCATGTTGTAGCCAACAATTAAAATGGCCAAAGCCTGAACATAATAAGAAAAGGAGAAAATCTTGCATACCTGTTGAAGTGAAGCTCACGCAACAGAGCACGAACAGAAGCAGAACAGTTGATTTTGAGAGGAAACTCATTGTGGGAGAAACAAACACTTTGTTTTGTTCAAGACACAATACAGAGAGTACTCTTTAAACCATCTATAAACACAATTAATTGCCATTTATCTCTGTGATTAAAAAAACATAATTTTGATAGTTGACTGATTCAGATAAGATACACCTAGCCTTTTGAAGTATACTTGATTGGTTATAAAAATGGGATGCATGGCAATTGTTTATTACTATGATGTTGGAACAAGAGTTCTTCAGTTTTGGGAACGTTGACTTCAATTTGCGGGGTGCTGGGTCATGCTTTTGGTTTCAGTTCGTCATTCTGCAGAAATTTTTAGTAGCTGACAGGTAACTGTGGCTCTTCACCTCCACTTAGACACAGCCATTAAAGTTTCAAAATTTATGGCAAAGTTGAATAATTCCTAAATGTCATTTCTTTTCTAGCCCATGTCGGCTTTTCTTGAGCCATTGTCATAAAATAAAATAAAAAAAAGTTTAGTATTTTTTTTTTAAATATTGGTCATATTAGACTGCTCTAGGAAACTTGCTTTCTTGTCAATGCATCAATTTAAATATAGATAGCCGGATCAAAATAGTATTTCATTTTATTACAAGAAATATGGTTTGAGAATAACATTGCTCAAGAGAAAAACAAATGACCCTCACTTTTTCCTTTTCTTTTTATTATTATATTTATCTTTTAAACACTATATCAACTCAACACTAGCCCAAAGAAGTTTAATAATGGGGTGTTTGAGAATGCTTTTAGAAAGTGTTTATGAAAAAAATTGAGAATTTTTTATTTTTATTTTTCACTTTAATTTTTTTTTATGTTTTTAGATCATTTTAATGTGCTGATGTCAAAAATAATTTTTTAAAATAAAAAATATCATTTTGATGCATTTCTAAATAATAAAAAATAACCGCAATCACACTCACAAACATACACTAAATATAATGAATGTAATATATTTACACACACGTGCGCGCAATCATTTCATTCTATTTAATATCTTTTAGTGGTTTTTATTTTTTATTGGCAATTTTGAATTAACAACTAAACTACATGAGCTATAGCTAATCAAATGCTATTTGTATTTTTTTCATCTAAAAATATCCATAGAAGGTGATGAAATCATGAAAAAAATTCTTATAAAAATTAAACACTTTTTTATAATATTTATTAGATAACAAAGTATTAATCTGCCTTCAACACACTCAACAATAACTCAAAATTTTCCCCGTATCTCAACATAAATGCTCTTGGTTCTAAGAGTAATTTCATATTTTTACTGCTCAGAAAATAAAAAGACTATATTACTGTTAATAAAATAAAAAGACCCTATTACCCTTATCAGCTAGGCTAAATTTGTATGTTACTAGGGGCAAACCTGTAATTGCAATATCAAAGCCATAATAAATGACACTGTAAATATCATCTTTCTATTTTAGTTTGTTTTGCTATTGCTATTGCTATTGCTATGTTATAAAATAACGAAACATAGTAATATGTTCTTTTTCATTATTTTTCACTGTTAAAAACATTAAAGCAGGGCTGATCGTTACCTTTTGAAGGACATGATTAAATACAAATAAAACTATAGTGACTAAAATGAACTTGGGGTGGGCACGCTCCCTCTACCTCATTTCTTTGGTCAATCATGAAGCCGCGTCGGCTTTAATTGAAAATAAAAAAAATAATTAAACAAAGACCATTCTTTGTTTGTGCTCTATTTGTTTTCCTTAATGTAGCAGTAGTTCTTTAGCTCTTACCAATTCAATTCAAGAATTGAATTATCTTTTGCTATAACTTTGAAAAATAAACACAATGATGCGCTCTTGATTTCGTTTCCTTTCCCATTTTCTTGTATTTAATTTTGTAGAGTTATATTCTTAAAACTCACTAACTAAGATTCAATCAAATCAAATGGCAGCATCATCGCTTGGACAGACCACCGAGATCAACTGGGACAAGTAATTCCCTTCTTTTTTCTTCTTTACTCGTTTATATTATTATGGATTTATCATACTGTCTTTTTATCTTGTTTTTTGAACCGGAAAATGAAGATCCTTGGACGCTTGCTTTGTTTTTGTTTTTTATAATTATTTCTTGGAAAAGTAGAAATTTTGATTCGGGTAACAGTAATTTCATGAAAATGGCTTGATGGGTTTCTTAATTTATTTGTTTCTGTTGTTGCTTTAAATATATTGGAAATGGATACTTTGGAATAGACAGACCCACATGAGGTTTTTGCCTAATTCGCGTATTGCACCAATATTTTCATGTTTTTGCATCAGTAGTGTATTTATTATGTGGATTATTAAAGGTATCCAAGAATCCAGCTTGATGAGCTTGGTTTCTGTTTTTTATTTTTGAAAACGAATTGTAAGGTCACTTGAATGTCTTTCTTTTTCTTTAATTGGGTTTAGGAGTGTTTGTGATTATAATGAATATTTTCATGATGGGAAATACAAGACTTGAAGAGTTTTTCTCTCTCTTGTTCATCCTTTTTAAATTATATGTCACCTGAATCCTAAATTTGCATCTTCATTGGCTTATTTTCTCTACCTGCTATCTTGCAGGCTCGATAAGACTAAGTTTTATGTTGTAGGAGCCGGTATATTTACTGGGGTGACAGTGGGACTGTATCCCATGTCTGTTATAAAAACTAGACTTCAGGTTGCTACGAAGGATACTGTTGAGAAAAGTGCATCTTCTGTTATTAGAGGGATACTGAAAACAGATGGGGTTCCTGGTCTCTATAGAGGATTTGGTACGGTCATTACTGGCGCAATTCCTACCAGAATTATCTTTCTTACTGCATTGGAGACCACTAAAGCAGCTGCTTTTAAGATGCTCGAGCCATTTAAATTCTCTGAACCTTCACAAGCAGCCTTAGCAAATGGTATTGCTGGCATGTCAGCATCACTTTGTTCTCAAGCTATCTTTGTTCCCATTGATGTGGTATGTGATTCTTGTTCTTTTTAGTATTTATCCCAATGTAAAAAATGGAAAAACTAAAGCATCCAAGTGACTTTTATTTATCTAGTTGTTGAGGTTTGGAATTTACGTAGTTGCTTAGGTTTGAATTTTATGTTATGTAGGAGTCAAATTAAAATTATAAACTAGGATGCAATTCAAATGTGTTATGTGTCTGATCGAAGCCCATTAAGTGAAGTGTTTGTCATATTATCAGGTGAACTCTGGTGCACAAAATTTATGAGTACTTCATAATAGGTTTTGCAAGTACTTCATAATAGGTTTTGCATTTAACATGTGCGATTTACTCAACCCATCCTCTACTTTCTTTTCTCTTTCCCATAGAAAAAAAAAGGTAACAAAAATGCTGAATTTCTTTGTAGTGGTTCTGTTCAGATTAGCCAAAAGTTGATGGTACAAGGATATTCTGGCCACGAGAAGTATAATGGGGGTCTCGATGTTGCACGCAAGATTATAAGGACTGATGGCATCAGAGGATTTTACAGGGGGTTTGGTCTATCAGTCATGACTTACTCACCATCTAGTGCTGTATGGTGGGCCAGTTATGGTTCAAGCCAACGCATCATCTGGAGGTGAGACATGATATTACATTTCTTATTTTTCCATATATTTCAACATTTATAAATAGCTCAATCAACTTAATCTCCTGGGTGAAAATGATGCGCCTTTAGATTTTTGTTTGGGGGCTTAGGATATGGATTGAACTGAAGTCATTATTTGTTATATCATATTTGAATTGTCTCAATCATCAATGTCCTCCCCTTCCTCTGAAGAGGGTTTCTTAACTACAGTGACAAGTTTCAAAAAGTTAAGATTAGCGGACTTTAAAGCATTGTAAGGTTAGGAATGGATTTGATTGGATAATGGTTGCTCACTGCTGGGTTTGGAGCACACCAAGTGGCTATGCTGCATGCATGCAAGTATGAAAGTAAGAGCAGACTGTTTCAGGGTCTTATAGGTTGAATGGCTGTAATCAAAATCATGTTTATGAACTTGTGCATTGTCAACCTTTTCCAATGAAATTGCATGATCTAATTTCTCAGTGATATATTATCTGATTCTTTTGAGCAGGCTTTTAGGCCAGGGTACTGATCGTGAGGGAGCTGCTCCTAGTGAGTCAACTATAATGCTAGTTCAGGCTACTGGAGGAATTATTTCGGGGGCTACAGCTTCCTGCATCACAACCCCTTTAGATACAATTAAGACTCGCTTACAGGTAATCTACCTACTTGAAGTTGAAACACTGTCTTGTTTCAGTGTTTTCTTTTTGCTTCTTTTGCATCATGTTTTACGGCTACACACAACCTGTAAACCAGTGCCTATTTAACCTTCTTAGAAGAATAATCAAAGCATCACAGTGAGTTTTAGCTTCAAATACTCGACCAAACATAAAGACATGGAGCTTTAGTTTCCAGCTGGATGGTTTTGCAGTTGCTTGCAATTTCATGTTTAATATTTTCTCCATGGCTTTGTAGAATTGAATATTTATCGGCAGTCTTTCTCATCTCCATGGCCCTCGTTTTTGTCATATTTCCTTGTACTTTTAGTATATCCACTTTCAATTATAAAGAAAAATGGATTCAATAGCACAAGTGGAACTGGTAACAAATAAAAATTCTCATCTATTGCAACATAAATAAATGAATATATATATGTACATATATACACTCATTTATTTATGTTGCAATAAATGAGATTTTTTATTTGTTACCAGTTCCACTTGTGCTATTAATCCATTTTTCTTTATAACCCTTGCCTGCTTTTGAGAAGTTTACTTCCTTGCTTTAATTTAAACTTGGTAGAAAATATCATCAAGAACAGAAAATATTGCTCATAATTGCTCCTCAAATAAATGCTAAAGCTTTTTTCTGAAAATTTATCGTGGAAAAAAGAAAATTTGGAGTCCATTCCTTGGTGCAATGATAAGGTTTTGAGCTTGGGTACAACCGCAAGGTTGCTGAATTCTCCATCCTCTGAAGTTAACGAGGATTTCTTGTAATCCAACCTTAAAAAAAGCTTCTATCTTGTATGGTTGTAGTTCCTTTTTTTTGTTCTAAATATATTTCAATCCAGCTCATTTAGTTGGTTTAATTTTAACTTTTTTTCTCAGTTCTGCTTTCTGTATTGAGTTTACATTTCTTCATAACCCTTGCCTATTTTTGAGAACTTACTCCCTTGTTTTGCTTTAACTTGATGGAAAAACATCATTAAAAAAAGAAAAGAAATATTGCTCATATAAATGCCGAATTATTTTTTTGAACAAGTAAATTTGGAGGCCATTGCTTGGTGCATTGAGAAAGTTTTGGGCTTAGGCTTACAGCTACAAGTTTTTTCTCCTTCTGAATTTTCCATCCTACAATCTGAATTTATTGGGGATTTTCTTGCAATCCAACTTTAAAAGAAGCTTTATTTTGTATGTTTGTAGTTTTTTTTTATTTTTTTATATATATATATATATGGTTTCTCCTAGCTTGGTGGTTTTTATTCATTAGGTGACGAGTCTCGAAAGAAGAAGCTCTGCAAGCCAAGTTGTTAAAAGCTTGATTAAGGATGATGGTTGGACAGGCTTCTACAGAGGGTTGGGTCCCAGATTTTTCAGCATGTCAGCGTGGGGAACCACAAT
This sequence comes from Salix brachista, assembly GCA_009078335.1. Classification (NCBI taxonomy): domain Eukaryota; kingdom Viridiplantae; phylum Streptophyta; class Magnoliopsida; order Malpighiales; family Salicaceae; genus Salix; species Salix brachista. Next base: position 5,886 of record VDCV01000024.1, read on the forward strand.
GATATTAGCTTATGAATATTTGAGTATGGGTTCCTCCTCTTTTACCTTTGGCATTTATTTTTATTTTTAGACAATGAGATTACTAATTTGAGAATCTTAACATTGCTACTTTCTGATTTTGGGGCTTCAAACAGCAATGTGGTTTGCAAGCTCCTGACTGCATTTCATAATCTACCCCTTAATTTCCTCCTTTTGAAATCACCTAAACCTTGTATCTGCCCCCCCCCCCTGTTAATTTGATTTGGCATAATTTGAACTGGAAGAATGAATTGGGTTTACCGTCATTTGCTCTGTTTTGACGTGACCGAGAGCCTTATTTCTAGAAATGTATTGTCACTCATTTGTATACTGACTAAGCAGGGTTTGCAGGTAAATTAACATACAGTATTCATTCATTCCATCATCAAAGCATAATTTACTTGTAACTTGTTCATGGGGACTTATGGACTGAATGAATCAAATGCCTTTAATTATATGTTCTTTTCCTGTGGTCCTCTACTACTTGGATGCTGAACTGGAGCATTGGAGGTTCCCACATTCCTCCATTGTTGGTATATTTGAGCAACTCTGAAACATGAAGCTGGTCAATAGGTGTCTATAAGCTGTACAGAAATTTTACAATAGAAACTAGTCAAGTAAAAAGTTGGTTCAATCAGTTTTTAATATGCATGAACCGATCTAGGGCTCCACTGTACTGCCTCAGATACTGTCAAAATATGCATCTTGGAATTTGGAAGCTTAAATAATTGGTTAACATGTCTGGTGGTGGTGCTTCATGAAATGATGTTACCTTTTCTCTTTCCGAACATTATTTCCAGGTTGGAAATTCATTTAATTAGTTCAAATCCTAGAAGATGAATGGGCTTAGAATGCTGTGAAATAATCATTCCCTTATTCATTTTTCAAATTAGAAAAGACATCACTTTTTGCTTGAACTTTTAGAATATAAAAAAGCATACTTTCATATCTAGACACTTTCCATGTATGATCTTTAATCTGAAGATGTATCATCAGGTTTAGTGGTAACAAAATTTATTAGATTGTTGCTATTCACTTGTGTAAAAATAAAATACTAGTCCTCCTTTATTGTTTTCAACAGCATAATTGGCTTTGTAATTTTCTATGTTGTCTTTTTATCAGTAGTACCTTTGTGAATGGTTGAGATTTCTGTCTTCTGATTCTATACCAGCACAGTTTTACTAATGTCCATCTCCTTTTCAAATCCATAAGTAAAAGGATGTAAAAATATAACCTTATGTTTTCTGGGTTTTGCTGGGACTTATATTTAAATTTTGACACATAAGTGTTTTATATATAAACATCTCAATTTTTGTTACCTGATCGACGAGCAATTCCACTCGCAAGTAATATCTGTTCATTTTTTCTCATGTTTGGTTAAGGCTAGGAAAGTGAAACAAAAACCATATGATGCTGTATAAAAAGGTAATGTATGTGACTGGTTTAACCATCACCATCACCGTTAAAGTGTCTGTAATGAATGGCATGGCCTATGGGCTACATAACGCTTAGATCCGTTAAAACCATGTCTGTAATGTCTGGCTATGAACACAATTTTTGTAAGTTTAAAAATAATATAAAATAAAATAAAATATGTCTAAAGTAAACTTATTATGGGCTTGAGGAAGTATTAATTTATATAGTTAACATCTGGCATTCCCCATGTATTTGCTTATTTATTGAAGTCACAAAGTTTTTTGTTCATGGTAGTTTTAAGTAAGGGAATATCAGAGTCCACAGTTATTCTAGCATAATTTTGACATACTTTTTGTGGGATTGAGATTTTTATTGGCTGAGAGCTACCTACAAGGTACCTGGTTGGTCAGCCAACCATTTACAGATATTTGACCCAAGCCTCTCCTGTTTTAGCAACTTCAGTGGTGATGACCATGGTTCATTTTTCAAGGATTTGATTATATAAATTTGTCCAGTTAGTCTTATATAGGACCTATTATCCACTATCAGACCATATGTCTGCTTGAATCTGTTTGTACTTGCTGGTGCTATTATTTTGCTAGTTGATTGCATTTGTTTTCAATGCAAGATGTTTTTCAATGCTAAGTTTAAGAATTCCTTGCTTTTCTCCATTCAGAGCGGGTGTGTGCAAAGGATGAATAGATGTGAACCTGATATTGATCAATGGTAGAGATGTGGTTCTGAAGGTGGCATGGTCAAGTTATCTTTGGAGTTGGCATTTTTACAATATTGTTGGTCTAGTCTTCGGCATTACCACTACTGAGGAGCGAACCACCTATTGAATCTGGATTAGTTACAGATTTTTAAAGACTTTTTAATCCGCCTGATATTCTAAGCACCAATTCTTTTACTCTCTAGGAAGATAAGGTTAGGATAAATGAGTCAGTTAGATGCCCCATTGGCGCATCCACTTTTCATTTTGCATAGCTAGTGTATTCTTGTAGCAAAATATTTTATTTGTTGCAATTATATTTTGAACTCGAGAAATTTTGGTGTAGTATCTGAAAGACCAGAGAGAGATGTGCTCTGGCATAAACAGTTGTATACCTGAATGATATCTCTTTTCAATAATAAGGTTTGATTATTCTTTGGAATTCTTTTCCATAAATGGTTCTCTAGTTACATGCAAAAGTTGCAGGTTGTTCAAAATGGTGATTTAAGCACATATTACTGCAATATCAGCTATGAGAAAAAGAAGCGACTGAAAATGGTGAAAGCATTAGACATCAGGCTTCCTCGGGGGGTGAAAGCTAGCCAAAGATGCATCTGTTTGCATAATTGTTTCTGGCTTCCAGCTTGGATAATTAGATGGCGATGTTGGGTTGTGCGGCAGCAAACAGTTATTGTGCTGGAATTCTGATGAATCACGGTGTGATTTTTGTACTTGATTTCAGAAGGTAATCCATACATATTCATCATATTTCAGGGAGCAATGAACATAATTGGATAATGAGATTTGGGATTTTTTAACCAACAGGGTTCGAAAGATTGAAACAATCTTGAACATTTGAAGAAACCTCCTCTCGTTCCATCGAAGACAAGACAGGAGTAGTCTTTCAATGAAGTGATAAACTAACTACAACATAAGTAATAAATTGAAGTGATAAAATAACATAAAGCACAAGTAAATTGCATACACGCCCCATTTGGCAATATTTGACACTAAGCAATGTTTCTAGAATACATTTATTTATTTCTATTTAGTGTAAGAAGTTAAATTTTATGTTCTATAGTTTTATTTTTTTTCTAGTTTATTTAGAATTCTTATTACTTTTATTTTTATTTTTAGGGTTTGTAATTTGTTTATGTTTGTTTTAGGTTTATTTAAGGAGTTGTAAAACTCATAATGAGGAAGACTACATGAACATAAAATATCCAGTAATAAAATTATAAACTAGGGTTTTGTGTGAAAATTTTATTTGGCTTCAATTATGTCTTTACAGCTTATTGTTTTTTAATTTGTGTTTCCATTCATGTTAGTTGATAATGATCCCATGGTTTTTTGCTTGCTATATGCTATAATAATTATGACTAGAAAAAATAGCAGAATAGGATGTGTTCTCGTGTAGAAGGGGATGGAGAGGTTCCTCTTGAGAAAGAGATGATGATAGAAGACATATAGATATAGATTGCAAAATTCAAAAGAGATGTTCATGAACTGATAATATAAGCAGAAATAGATTACAATATCAACCCATTAGTTTCTTAAGAACAATAATCATGGATCCATGACTAATCTTGGGAACATGTTCAAGAGACAAACAAAGTAAACAACTCCTTGTTTGGGATACTCGGAATAGTAATCTTAATGCATGAGAATAGTAATCTAATTTTGAGACCATGTTTCAGATAAACTAAGAAAATATCTTGTTGATTTGAATTAGTAGTGACAACTGTTAAGTATTAAGAAACCATCTCACCTAACAACTTAAATTTTTAGGTGAGACCCTAAAATATAATTTATATTATTCTTTAACACACACCCTCAGGTGAAAGTCTTTTGGGCTTGAAACTTGCACACAAGCCCACACTACATTGTGCCTGATTTTTTTCAATTAGATTGGGGGCGATGAGATTCGAATGATACCATATTAATGAACCATCTCATATATAAACTTAAACTGTTAGGTGATGCCTTAAAATATAATTTATATTATTCTTTAACAACTACTACTTGACTTTTCTATTTTATGGTTGTCTATTTATCACTATGTAAGTGTTTTTTTGGAATACTAGGAATAGTAATCTAATGCATGAGAACACGTTTAAGATACAAACAAAGAAAATAACTTGTTGATTGGGATGAATATGATGTTGAAACAATAACATTTGAGGATTCTAGTTTTTTTGTGGACTAGAATTAACCATCAAATTTGATGAGGATGATGATGTTAAAAGAAAAGATTTAGATGTAGAAGTTTTGATTTATGATCTCCATGAAAAGAACAGAAAATTAGATGTGGTTATGAAGCATACCGTGAAAAATGTGCCTCGCAATTACGTGAGAAGAATATTAAAATTGACTTGGTAAAAGTTAATGACTTCAGCTCATGGAAGACTTTCAAGTCGTTGGCAGTATCCAATCGAATATTATAGACTTCGTCTAAGGTGGTTTACAAGGAAAGTACCCCTCAACACGTGATTAGAATAATAATTCTGTATTTCCTAGTGAAAAACAAAACAGAAACTACAAAGCTGAGAAGGGTAGACAATATCAACTGTCAAAATATTCAGGATACTGAGATGATTTTCGGAAATATTGAGGAGAGTGTAGGAAAACCTGAAAATTTATGAGAGAACACAACCCCATCATGGGATGCTGTAATATGATAGAATGTGACACATCAGAAAACATAAGGAATATGACCAACATCAATATTTCATAAATAATTCTGGGATGAGAGGAACTCTCAAGAAAGTTCAAAACTTTATTCAATAATTCAATGAGTCAGCCAGAGGCTTAAAACTATATTTAAAGCAGAAACCCTAGCGTAACCCTTGTTGGACAAGGAAACGACACTAATTATTAAAATTATCAAAAATGGCAAAATTGACATAAATACGGAAATTGAAAAGGCTAGAAATCCTGAGGAAGCCGGAATTGACGGAAGTCGATTCGGACTTGGAAACCAAGAGTTATGGCGAAAACAAAACTTTCCTAAAATGGCAAAAACGATGATTTCGGGGCCTAAACGATGGAATTCAGCCAAATATATATATATATATATATTTAGAATACAAGAAAAGAAACTTCAAGAATCCTTGATATATATATATAACAATTCATGTTTTTGTATTCAATTGATTCAAATCTTTACATGGCTAGTGGTTACATTGTATAAGACTAGACTCGATCTTTGAATTTTGGTAATACAAATCAGAGCTCTGAAATCGTGCTCTCGTATAAATGATAATGAATTTCTTTCCATTTCTTCCTCTCATAAATCCTCTCTTTTCCTGGTAGGTTACAGCTCATGCCAACACTCCCCCTCAAGTTGGTGCATATGGTTCCCTTATGCTCAACTTGACTAGTGAGTTGTGGAATTCTTTACTAGATACCACTTTGGTGAGTATATCCGCTAGTTGGTCTTCTGACTTGACAAATGAGAATTGAATCATTTTGTCTTCAAGATCGTGTTTGATAAAGTGCCGATCCACCTCCACAGGTTTCATTCTATCATGTTGAATTGGATTGTGAGAGATATCTATGACCGTTTTATTATCACAAAATAGATTCATTTATGAAGTTAGAGCAAAGCCCACCTCTGTTACTAGTCTTTTCAACCAGAGAAGTTCACATAAACCCTTATCCATCCCTTGAAATTCTGCTTTTGCGCTTGAGAGTGCCACAACTTTTTATTTCTCGCTTCTCCATGTCACAAGATTTCCACCCACAAATGTGAAGTACCCTGAGGTAGACTTCCTATCTGAGATGTTTCCTGCCCAGTCTGCATCAGTATAGCCATCAATTTTCTAATGGTTATGTTTTGTGAACATGAGCCCTTTTCCTGGATATGACTTCAAGTATTTCAGTATCCGGGTTACAGTCTCCATGTGGTCTTCACTTGGACAATACATAAATTGACTCACCACACTTACTACATATGCAATATCTGAACGAGTATGAGATAAATAAATTAGTTTTTCGACTAACCATTGATATCTCCTTTTATCTACTAGCTTTTGGTTTGGGTAAATTCCCAGCTTATGATTTTGGATGATCGGGGTATCTACTGGTTTGCACTCTAATAATCCAACCTCATATTTCATCCTTTAATATTAGATTAATTGATAATTAGGTCTTATAAATTGTTTCAGTATTTTTTATGAGCTATTCTCATCTCATTACTCATATCATAAGTTTTGAGAGTTAACTCAAGTTAGTATTTTACGCACCTTTTAATCTATTTTTTTTTTTTAATTTCAATCCAATCTTATATTATTAGGTTTAATGGGGATTAAGTTTTATAATTAATTGTTTCAGTATTTAATGATCTCGTTATTCTCATTTCAGTAACCAATTAGAGAAACCAGATGGCGGAATCTAAGCTGGGAGAGCATCTCAATCTCTGTCTTGAACTCGGTTGCACCCTGCTGTGAACTTGGATTCAATCGCTTGATCGCAACACGATTGACTCCACCATCAAATGATCCTTTTTACACGTTACCAAAGCCACCAACACCAATAATAAATGAATCGTCGAAGTTTTTTGTAGCTGATATGAATATACAAATCAATTGAATATAAGATATATTAAACTTAACACCTTCATCCCCGTACCTATTAATAATGCAAAGTCTCAATCATGGATTCCATAACTTCGTTAATAAGAAATCATTCCCTTAGTCTATCAAGTTTCAATCACCCTGGACTTTCCAAAAAAATTGGAGTCTTTTTAATAAGTATGGATACTCGACTCTTCTTCCCATTAATTTGACGATTAAAGGCTGGCGCAAGGGTTCCCGGATCTCTTATTTCTAGAGTAATGAATAAGGTAAAATTACATTAATTTTATTTTTTTAATATTTACTGGCATCCCATTTTGTCCACGTTAACGTAAAATTAATCATCTTTGTTGCCTGTTAGTTTTAAAGTTTGGAGCAATTTTTCTTAGATTAGACCAAGCTGGAATTATTGAGACATGATTCAAGGTCTATTTTAAAATTGCGGAAATACAAAAGGAAACAAAAATAATAATAATAATAAAAAAAGACAACGGTCCATGTGCATTATTCACATTAGGTAACTTGCTACTTAGGATAGTAAGTAGTATAATATTTAATGACTTCAGCTGCCGCAAGAAATGGGACGAAAGAAAAAACAGAAGAGTCCTGGTTCCAGCAAAGCCTTATTAATTTATCCTAACCTCAATTTTTTTTTTATTGTTATTATCCCTTGTTAATCTCTTTCTCAGTAGACTTATACAGTAAACCCTGCAGCTCTAAGACAAAAGGGAAAAGTGGGAGAGCTTGCTGGTGAGAGGCTTGATAATTGAAGTAAAAAGCTGGAACATGAATATTGATGATTTTAGCATTCCATCCAGAAAAAAAAAATCTTAATACTAGCTTCCAATTGTATTTTAATCTTTTCATAAAATTTATTAAATCAATACTAAAATAAAATTGGATAAATATTTCCTTTTTCTTTTTCAAACATAAAGTGAAAAAACAAAGTACCACTGTAAGCAGCAAAATATAATTAAATTGGTATTAAGGGCCAATTTTGTATTCACTACTACAATTAATTATTTTACCGACAAAAACATTTATCAGTATTGTAATTTACTTTTCATCTGTAATTGTTTTTCCGACAACCGCACGAACGGAAACCTTATGACAATAAAACCCTCGTTGGTAATTTCTTTTCGAACGGCGATTCCCTTGAAATTGAATATATTGATGGTAATTTCACCGATAATGTTGTCAATATATACCATCTGTAATGCTTCTATCATTAACATTTCACCAGTGATTTCATTAGTATCTAATGTCGGTATATTCCATTAGTGATGTTATCGTTACATTTCATCGATAATTCCATCGGTACCAATCTGTCGGTATAGCCATCGGTAATAGTGACATTTTAGAGTACTTACTGTCTAGCTCTCTAAAAAATACTGTTGGAAAGTTTTGTCTGTGATTCTGTCACTATTATTTTAATTTTTTTCAAAACAAAATTTGTTAAATAATTTCAATAATATACAAAATAAATTAAAAATTAAAATATTTTCAAATCAAATTAATTTAAATTTAAAATATTTAATACAAATTATTAAATTTTTAACATTCAAACTTCAAATACAATAAATCTAAAACAATGGCAACGTTGGAGGAGGAGGAGGTTGGTCGTGACTACAAATACAAATTATTAAATATATATTTATATGAATATACAAATCAATTGAATATAAGATAGATTAAACTTAACCCCTTCATCACCGTGCCTATTAATAATGCAAACTCCTATCAAGTTTAAATCACCCTGGACTTTCATGGAAACATCTTCTTATAATGAGGCAACAAATAGAGTGACCAATTGGAAATGGGACCATGGAGATGACGTATGTAAGGTCGTCTGTGTTGTGTGGTCGTGACCTTGGCATCAAAGACTTCCAAGTCGTTGGCGTTATTCAATCAATAATTCATCTCTAAAAATTCCAACAAAATAAACTTTTATATATATATATATATCATATTTAATTCATATAATTGTAACGTTCGACACATCAACACATTATAAAATATACTAAAAGGGCTCAGTAAAACATAATAGTTTTTTTTTCGTTTGTGAACAGTAAAAACATTGTGGATTCGCTATTTTTATGATATTTATATATTATTCCACAATGAGTACCAAAGAAAAGTCAGTGGCCTACTGGTGAAAAGGCGCGCCTGATTAAAGGAGGGGCAGGGTTCGATCCCTGCCTAGCGCGAGATTGTGCATTTTTTTCCTTTTAATTTTCTTTCCATTTGTATAATATTTATACATTGTTTCACAGAGAGTAACAAAGAAAGGCCAGTGGCTTACTGGAAAAGAGGCGCGCCTGAGTAAAGGAGGGGCAGGGTTCGATCCGTGCCTAGCGCGAGATTGTGCATTTTTTTCCTTTTAATTTTCTTTTCATTTTTTGTTTGCTTTTTTAATTTTTTTTCACTTATGATTTTTTTTTTCATTTTTATTTCTTTTGATTGTTTTTAATTATTTTTATTTATTTATTTTGACGTCAAATTAATTTTTTTCTTATATTTGTTTTTCATTTTTTGGTTGGTTTTTTTGTTAAAGATATTGATTTTTTTTTTCTTTGATTGAATTTTTCCCCCATTATTAACACAATAAGAATAATATTTTTTTTTTCTCGCTTCCTCTTTTTTTAATGTTTTTGATTTTTTTCATCGGGGTAATTTAATAATTTTTATTGTTTTAGCAGTAATAGTAGTGATATTTTTAGATGTTAAGGCTTCGATGTTCATTTTTTATAATAGGGTATGTTGATATGTTTCATTATATCAAACCTTGCATGTATAGATGTTATACTTTATTTGAGTTTTTCAATTTTTTCATTTGATTAAAATTGATAATATATTTGGTTTTATTTTCGACCCTTATACTTTTGATTTTAATTCTTTTAGTTTTTTATAGTTCTTAAATAGTTCCTATTTTTATCTATGTTTATATATATGTTCCTTAAGTTTTGATTTTTAATTTTTATTATTTTCTCTTTTGTTGAGATAGCATTTTTTACAAAAAAATTATTCTTAAATTTTAGTTTGTGTTTATGATCATTTGAAAATTGATATTTCTTATTTGTTTTCCTTTGTTTTTTACTTTTGGTTTTTTCATTAGTTTTTTTTTAACATCAAATGATTTTTTTAGCTAATAATTTTTATTTTTATTCATTTTTATTTTTATTTTGTTTGCTTTTTTCTTAAAGTTTTTGGGCTTTTTTATTCTTTTATTGAATTTATTTTCCAATTATTAATGCAATAATATTAATAATAATAATAATAATAATAATAATAATTTTAGTTTTTTTTTTTTGCTTCCTCTTTTATTAATGTTTTTTATTTTTTTCTCCTCTGAATAATTTAATATTTTTTATTGTTTTAGCAGTAATAGTTATGATATTTTTAGATGTTAAGACTTCGATGTTCCTGTTGTTATAATAGGGTGTGTTGATGTGTTTCATTATATCAAACAGTGCATGTATAAATGTTATACTTTATTTGATTTTTTCAATTTTTTTATTTGATTGAAATAAGACAAAAACGATGACTTTGGTCCACGGACAGTCCGGTAATTGACCTTATTTTTTATTATTTCTTTCGGTTATTGTTAGTGCGTGTGGCGCACGCGCCATCCTGTTTTCCGTCCCACGCCCTGTGTAGGTGGCGCGTGTGGTGTCATATAGTGGCTGGAGACGAGCTACCGACATCTAGCGCTGTGTTAGTATAATAGACGATGTTAATCCCTTTAAGTATATCAAATTTTATATATTAAAATATCAAAATTTAATCTCAACAGCTGTAAAAATTATTTGTTTCATCCGCACTACACCCGCAACGTAGTGCGGGCATTGAACTAGTAAATATCTAAATTTGTTTACGTAAAAGAAGTTAGCCTAATTTATTTACGGAAAGAAAATGAATACTCGATAAAGCAAATAATAATTCGTCAAACGTCAGTGTAAAGAATAAATTAATATTAATTTTTTTTCTCCATGATATTTCTCTTCAACGTAATTATATATAAATAATTATTTTATTTTAATACTAAAGCTATAAAAGATGACAACTAAAATGCAAACATAGAATCATATGCTTCTATTTCAATATTACAAGTTAAATATTTTTTTATAATATTTTCTTACCTATGATATACTGTGGTCAACTAACTAGTAAAATTAAAGAGAGAAATGCAGACCTAATTGTTTTATTTGTAATGTCATGTTTATTAAAAAAAAAAAAAAAGGCGTCGATGTTTTACTGTGTACCTAGACACATATTACTATGGATTTCGATATTAAAATTACCATTTTACTCTTGGGCTGGAAAAGTTAACTCTCGGTACCGAGGACATTTTAGATATTTACATGGGACATGTTTGGTTTTTAATATTGTTTGGGGTTTTCTGGTATTTTCGTTTTAAATTGCATAGTAAAACTATTACTTGACCCTTGGGAGCTAACAAAAAAACAAGGAACAATGGGGGGTGCTTTCGGTTTTGCACATATTCGTATACAGTGAAACTACACAAATACCCACAAAAAAGACAAAAACGAAGGTCTGGATCTAGGGGCATTGTGGCACTTTCATCCCTGGTTATTTCGTGGTTATAGCTGGGTCTAGGGGTGTATAGGTAATTTATCATTTCTTTTTAGAAACACAGCAGACGCGTACGAACGTGCCACCAGCGTTTCACGCACACGCGCCTTTCAAGCGACGCGTGCTGTGTTATTTGGCGGTGGAAATTGCTCGTTGGCCTTGTCACCAGGTGCGCCGCCATGTCCTCTGCCTGCTAGTGCAACTCGTGTTAGTTTCCGGTGGTCGGTGAATCGATGGTGGACAGTTTTTAGTTTTTTCTCCGTTTTCTCTCTTTTGCTGCTGGAAATTACATATAAGTCCTCCATGTTTGTGATTGTTTTATTCAATTCCTGTTCTTTTGATTTTGGTTTTATTCCTGATTCTTCAATGTAAATTTTGATTTTTTCTCAATTATACCCTTCAATTGAAACTGATTATATATGTTGGTTTTCATTTCAGTCCTTATTCTTTTGATTTTTAGTTTATTTTTGGTTCCTTTAATTTTTCCGGTATGCAGGTTTTAATTTTGTTTAATTTTGTCCTCCAAATAAAAATTGGTCATATACACTCATTTTTATTTTGATCCTTATTCTTTTAATTTTTTAACAAAATTCCACTTCTATTTTGTTAAATGCCTTTATTTGTTTCAGTCCTAAGGTTTTTATTTATTTCAATTTTGTCCTTCGATTGGAATTAATTATATATTCTATTTTTCATTTCGACCTTTATTCTTTGAATTTTTTATTTTGTATTAAATCCTTTTATTTTTTCGGTCCTTGTTGGACAATGTTTATTTTTTATCCGTATTTATGCATCTATGCTTTTAGTTTTTGTTTTTAATTTTTGTAGTTTTATTTTTTATTGGGGTTTTATTTTTATTCGGTTCAGTCTTGAGATTTTAATTTATGGTGGTGATCATTTTAGAATTAATATTTCTCCTTTTTTGCCTTTGTTCTTTTTTTATGTGTTTTCTATTATTTGTACATGTTCTTCGGATCAGATGATTTTATGATTTCATTGTTTGCGCAGTAATAATGATAATTTTAGCGATTTTTTATTATTTTTCTGTAAAAATATTTTGCTTTTTTTTTTTTTAATTCTTTGGAGAAATTTAATGATTTTATTCTTCGGGGCAATTTAATAATTTTAATTGTTTGGGAAATAATGTTGATAATAATTTTAATTGTTATAGTCATGATAATGATGGTAAACTTAGGTATGTATTTTCAAAAATGTTTTCTTCTTTTTGTAGATAGAGAATTAACTACTTATTTTGAGGTGTTTTTACAATTTATATTTTGTTTGTTGTGTTTGGATTATAAAATGAATTAATCCTAATACAGTGAATTCGATAATTCAGATATCTGAATCTTCTTGATTCTTTAATGATGATGATAATTTTATACTGGTGATTTTGTTGAAACCTACTAAACATATAAATTTATATCGATTTAAAATTCATAAATTTTATAAGAAACTTGCACTTCACAAGAACTATGCATATATTTATTATTTTTCCCAAATTTATCTTATGTACTGTAAACTTTCAGTAATATCTTTTCATCTTTAATTTCAATAATTCTTCAAGGTTACAGTGTATGTATTTATAGTAATGAATACACTAAAAACTAAAATACACACAAAAACTCACCTATCACTACATAACAAAAACAGTTATGCTAATTAACAAAACTTAACAGTTTATATTCTAACTGTAATATTTAACACTCCCCCTCAAGTTGGAGCGTATATGTTTATCAAGCCCAACTTGTTAATTGCTCCATGAAATGTCTTTCCTGAAACCGCCTTTGTGAGTATATCCGCCAATTGATCTTCCGACCTTACAAACGGAAATTGTATAATTTTTCGATCAAGGTTTTCTTTAATAAAGTGTCGATCAACTTCTATGTGTTTGGTACGATCATGCTGTACAGGATTATGCGCAATCTCGATAGCTGACTTATTATCACAGTGTAGACCCATAGATGTCTCACACTCAATTCCCAGGTCTTGTAGTACCTGTTTAATCCATAGCAATTCACACACACCATGAGCCATACCCCGGTATTCTGCTTCTGCACTTGACCTTGCGACTACTTTCTGCTTCTTACTTCTCCAAGTGACAAGGTTACCTTCTACAAAAGTAAAGTAACCTGATGTTGATCTTCTATCTGTCTGATCTCCTGCCCAGTCTGAGTCTGTGTATCCTATAATTTCACGAACTTCATTCTTTGAGAATAGTAGTCCTTTTCCCGGTGCACTTTTTAAATATCTTAGGATTCGATATACTGCTTCCATATGCTCCTCTCCTGGTGAATGCATGAACTGACTTACCACGCTGACTGCATAGGCTATATCTGGCCGTGTATGTGATAAATATATCAGTTTCCCGACTAATCGTTGGTAACGTCCTTTGTCAGCTGGCGTCTGATCTTCTGCTTGTCCCAGTTTGTGATTCATTTCCATAGGTGTATCTACCGGTTTGCATGCAAGCATTCCAGTTTCTGCTAATAAATCCAACACATATTTTCGTTGTGAAAGACATATCCCCGTTTTCGACCTTGAGACCTCAATTCCTAAGAAGTACTTCAGTTGTCCGAGATCTTTCATTTCGAATTTCGATGTCAGAAACTGTTGTAGAGCCTTTCTTTCTTCTGGATCATCTCCTGTTAAAATCATATCATCCACATATACTATTAGAGCCGTTACCTTCCCTTCTTTGTGCTTTATAAACAAAGTATGATCTGAATTACTTTGCTTATAGCCAAACTCTTTCATCGTGGATGAGAATCTTCCGAACCATGCCCGGGGTGACTGTTTTAACCCATATAAAGCCTTCTTTAATTTGCACACTTTTGTTTCTTGTGAGCACCTGGTTTTCACTCCGGGTGGCAATTCCATATAAACTTCTTCTTCAAGATCTCCATTCAGGAAGGCATTCTTGACATCAAATTGTTGTAAGGCCCAGTCTCGATTCACTGCTATCGATATGAGAATCCGAATTGTGTTTATTTTTGCAACCGGGGCAAAAGTTTCTTGGTAGTCCACCCCATACTTCTGCGTATATCCCTTTGCTACCAACCTTGCTTTGTATCTATCAATGCTCCCATCTGCTTTCAACTTCACTGTGAACACCCATTTACACCCAACTTTCTTCTTTCCTGTTGGTAGTTGACATAACTCCCACGTGTTATTCTTCTGCAAAGCCTCCATTTCCTCATTCATTGCCTTGGTCCACTTTAGGTCTGTTAATGCATCCTGTACATTACTAGGAATAGACACATTGGATAATTGATTAACAGTAAATGCATATGATTCTGATAATCTATGGGTAGAAATATAGTTGCTGATGGTGTATTTAGTTTTGTGTTTTGGATCAGGTTCATACTGTTTCTTTGGGACTCCTCGGTTTAGTCTTTGTGGGTATCTATGGGTCTCATTATTTTCTAAGACAGGAATTTCATTTATATCAATTGGGATAGGATTTAGGGTTACCTGAGGTGACTGAGGAGAGACATTCTCGGTTGATTCTTCGGTTAATGGTGTAGGCGCTGGTAATTCCAGAGACATAGGGGGGTCATTAGTGAGATCATTTCGGTCTGTGCTGACTTCAATGTTATCATCCCGACTTGGTCTCATTTCCTCTAATTCAAATATATCTTCATTCTCTTCATTGTTATTCTCCCCCTGAAGAGAAGAACCAGGAACTCCCCCTGAATAGTAGGGTTCAGATTCGCGAAATGATGCATCCAAGGTCACATGTAGCTTTCGATGATGAGGATCGTAGCACCGATATCCTTTTTGAAATGCCGAGTAACCTACAAACACGCACCGTTTGGCACACGGATCGAGTTTGCTTCGCAGAACCTTAGGGATGTGGACATATACCGTACAACCAAATACTCGAGGCTCCAAATTTGGAAGGTGAGGAACCGAGAGAAGAGATTCCATTTTCTGTTGAGGAGACTGAAATTCAATTGCACTGGATGGTGTTCGATTTATTAAATACGCAGCGGATTTGACTGCCTCACCCCAATAGTATTTTGGCAGATTCATGCCAAATAGCGAGGCCCGAACTATTTCCATAATTTGCCTGTTCTTTCTTTCGGCTAATCCATTCTGCTGTGGAGTATATGTGCAGGATGTCTGATGTCGAATTCCGTGACGTTGTAAGAAGTTACCTAGCACTTGATCCATAAATTCCGTACCATTATCTGACTGAAGTGTACGAATCTGTCGTTGGTATTGGGTCAGCACCATTTTCTGAAATTCCTGAAATGCTGTACTTACTTCACTTTTATTTTGGAGGAGAGATATCCAGGTCATCCGAGTACACTCATCAATAAAGGTAACAAAGTATCGTGCATTAGAAAAAGATGAGACCTTTGCAGGACCCCAAACATCAGAGTGAATAACTGCAAATGGGTTTACACTTTTATGCAAACTTGGCAAATAGGAAATACGGTGACTTTTTGCTAGTTCACAGATGTCACACTTAAAATCCAAAATACTTAACCTTGAAAATAAATGCGGTTGTAGCTTCTTAAGGTACCCGAATGAAAGATGTCCGAGTCGTCGATGCCATAACCAGACAAGAGCCTGAGCTTGATCTGTACTTGTGGTCTGATGTGCATGACCTAACTTTAACCCCCCTTGTTTCGTTAATTCCAAGTAATACAGGTTGCCCCGTCTAACACCATAACCAAGAATCTTCCGGGTTAAAATGTCCTGAAAAACACAGAACAAAGGCCAAAACGTGACCGTGCACTCAAGGGTAGTCGTGATTTGACTAACCGAGAGGAGATTATACGCAAGAGATGGAACAATAAGAACAATATCTAGTGTAATAGTATCAGTTAAAACAAGAGATCCTTCCCCTGTAATAGGGGAGGTACTACCATTAGCAGTACATATATCTGTCCGTAAAGAGGGTTTATGGCATATTAAATTATCGGAATCTCTAGTCATATGATGTGATGCACCTGTATCAATTATCCAAGTACTATTCTTTGTAATAATAGAGTGTGCAAATTCGTTTTCGATGATACCTGGATGGACCACATTCGCTGTGGGTTGTGCCAGATCTGCTTCCGTCAGATAAACTAGAGGTTTTCAGAAATTTTTCCGAGGTTTTTTCGTAAAGTCCCACCAGTCCGGGTAGCCAATAATTTCATAACACCGTTGTTTTGAATGTCCTATTTCCCCGCAGTGAGAGCACATTAACCCACCAGCATTTTTGTATTTTCGGTCGGCCCCACTTCGGTCAGCCCCACTGTTTCGGTCAGCACTATTTCGGGCAGCCCTATAAAAGGCTTGCCCTAATTCATTTTCTTCCCTTTCTCTTCCCCAAGCCGCCGGCCCCTGTAAAATGCCAAGCATCAGGTTGATGCTGATTTGATTGTAATCACTCTGACCGGCTATGTTCATCGTCTCCTCTGTGAGCCTGCGGCATTCTACTTCTATTTCTTCAAACCTTTGCCTTATTTCTCGTTGCCCTTCTCTTATGCGTTTTTGTCCTTCGCCGATCTCTACCATATCTGTTTTCAATCGTTCCATTGTTCGTGGGTTGATTTCCTTTCTCGTCTGTGGTTGTTGGTTTTCGGAGATGAAGATGTTCAGATGGTTTGTTGGGGTTTTTTTCTGGGTTTGTGGGTCTCGGGTTTCTGAGAATTTTCGTTTGAATCTGTGGTTGTTCGTGGTTGGTCGGTTCGTGTTTGAATCTGGGAATTTCTGGGTGTGGTATTTGGGTGTTCTTCGATGGGTGGATGGATGGATTTCTGGGTTGGTGAGTGGAGTGGATTTTTTCGATGGGTGGTTTTTTTTTTCTGAGTGGATTTTTCGATTGGTGCTGGAGTTTCTGGGTGTGATATCTGGGTTTTTTTTTCGTTGATGAACGGTAACGATGGCACTGAAGCCTCCGGGGAAGAAAACACTTCGATTAGAAAGAGAAAAAAAAACAAATTCGTATGTGGGTTTTTTTTTTCTCGGGAAAATCTGGGCTTTATTTTCCGGGAAAATCTGGGTTTTATTTTCCGGGAAAATCTGGGTTATTTTTTCCGGGAAAATCTGGGGTGGATGAACAGTAGCATTGAACAAACAAGTACTGTAGCAATCAAATTTCTGGGTTTTTGAACCAGAAAGGAGAGAAAAAAATACGATTCAAGATGAAAAATTCGAGATTGGCTCTGATACCATGTCAAACTTTCAGTAATATCTTTTCATCTTTAATTTCAATAATTCTTCAAGGTTACAGTGTATGTATTTATAGTAATGAATACACTAAAAACTAAAATACACACAAAAACTCACCTATCACTACATAACAAAAACAGTTATGCTAATTAACAAAACTTAACAATTTATATTCTAACTGTAATATTTAACATGTACGTATATATTTGTTTAGTCAACAGAATTGTACAGGTTTTCTTTTTTATTTCCACGAATATTTTGTTGATGATCAAACTATATTGGATTTATCCCTTTTCTCTTTTTGTTTCAAGCAATTAATTGAGATACAAAGTCATGGAATCCCACAAGTCAATATTTTTAATTTGCACTGAAATTGTTTAGAAATTGTTTGCAGTTCTTATAAATATTTTAAAGTAACAACAAGTCTATTTTTGTTCGTCGCTGCTGCTTGTTGTTGCCATTTCCAAAATGCGGGAATTCACAACTAGTTCACTGCCAACACTATACAAATCACTGCTGCTATCGATTGAGGAGCCTTTCAGAGGACTCTCCATGTTAACTTCTTTCTTAGTTTGAGACCCTTTGACATCCTCTTCCGCACTCTCCTGCAGCTGTAATGCAAACTCAAGGCCCCACACTACATCAGTCATCGATGGTCTTTCGATTCCATCTTCGTGCAAGCATCTCACTGCAACTTCAACGAATTTTTTCAGACAATCTGGTGAGATCTTTCCATCCAGATACGGATCAATGATTTCATTGATCGTTCCATTGCTGTGGCTTTGTCTAGCTAACTCTGCTAGACTTCCTGGCTCTGCTGATCGGTTTAATGGTGGTCTAGCACACAGTACCTCGAACAACACGACCCCAAAGGAATAGACATCCGATTTTTCTGTCAATTGCATGCGTCGACAATATTCGGGATCCAAGTACCCGAAGCTACCTTTCACAACGGTGCTCACGTGTCCCTTCGATGAGATCGTGGGGCCTGTTTTGGACAATCCGAAATCTGAAACTTTGGCCACCCATTTCTCATCCAGCAAGATATTTGTTGTCTTAACATCACGATGAATGACAGTGTGCCTTGCACCTGTGTGAAGGTAGTGCAGCCCACGGGCAGCACCGATACAAATCTCTAGCCGTTGAGTCCATGAAAGTGGAGGATTATCAGTTCTTCTGAGATGATCGCGAAGCGTCCCACGAGCCATATAATCATACACCAGGATCATCTCGTTATTCTCATTGCAGTAACCAATTAGAGAAACCAGATGGCGGAATCTAAGCTTGGAGAGCATCTCAATCTCTGTCTTGAACTCGGTTGCACCCTGCTGTGAACCTGGATTCAAGCGCTTTATCGCAACACGAGTGACTCCACCATCAAATAACCCTTTGTACACGTTACCAAAGCCACCAACACCGATAATGAATGAATTGTCGAAGTTTTTCGTAGCTGCAATGATCTCAGCTAGCGAGAAATTGTGGCATAGATCAAAAGGTAGAGATGACCTCTGGGTCTTTATTGACGAGGAAAAGGCAGGGCTTAACTTTGAAGTTCCATCCTTGAATTTTAGGACTCTTGTCCGGAAAATCATCAAGAAAAATAGGACAGAGACGACAACAATGCCCGAAACAGCAGCGCCAAAAATGGTGTCTGTTCTTCTTCGACTGAGTTTTGTCTTTGATGATGTCGCGCTAGGAGGAGTGCTAGTTGGGCTATCCTCATATGCTCCAGGATTTGGTCCGGAAAGATTGTCTGAATTGCTCAATTTGAAGATTTCAACTCCATTCAACATTGCATCAAAGGCTTTTGTAGTCATAATAGGGTGCAATGCAATTGACAAATTCTGTACCTCCTCGTCTCCTCTGGCATCCATCCTTACTGAGTAATCTTTGTATACGGGAACCCCATATCCACCAGCCCAATCAATAATATCTGCGTAACGTTCTGCAGTTTGATTAGCGATATATATTTGAAAGGCTAGATCGCCTTTTTGGAATATCATCGGTATAAACTGACAGAAATGAAGCCTGACAAGATAGGTGAATGTGGAGTGGACCGGAAATTCCCAAGTCATGTTGTATTCTGCATTTACAGTAGCATTGGGCCCCATGGTCCTAGCAGTTCGATACAGTTCGTCAGGTGCAGCATAGCGAGTGTCGTTATTATACTGAAGTTGAATAGTGTCATTAAATTGAATAACGCTTGGTCGAGCATCCGTCAAGTAATCTGTATCGGATAACCACGTACGAAACATGCCAGTGTCATCGGGCGGAGTGATCTCCGCCCCACCCACATTTACTCGGTACATCATCTCTAAAGCAGTTTCGTTTTGAAGGGGAGAATTGAACCCCTTGTCAAAATCATACATCCCTCCTGCAGTGTAATAAAGATTGGTGGGCATGGATACGATTTCAATCCCGTTGATGAAAGCATATGCATCAGCTACATGAGGACTTGGCGTGAACGTTATGCTCAGATTTTTCCGCTCATCTTCGACATTTAGGATGAATTCTCTGGCGTAACCTCTGTCACCAAGAGGTTCAGTGTAATGGAAGCCACTGAAGTTGCTAAGAAAGGTATAGCGACCGGTTGTGACAGAAAAAGATGCCTTCGACCTGTTGAATCCAGGGTAGGAACCCGGATAAAAATGAAGGCGAACAAACTTAGGTCCTGCTGTTTTGACGGGAAAAGTGTAGGTGAATTTGGAGCGAGAGACTCGTGCAGTATCATATGGTACAGGGTTAGTGGAGGCTTGATTTGCAGTGGATTTTATTGAGCCGCTGTCTTGATCTAGAAGGGCCACTTTTGAGTTGATGTCTGCAGTCCATTTTGTATCGTTTACAAAACTCTCGGAGGATGAACCACAATCGAGGGCTATGTTATCGAGAGGAAGGTAAGGTTGCGGTGAATCCCCGGTTACAAGGATGGTGAGATGGAGGAGGAAGAAGGTGAGGTACAAAGGATTGAAAATAGATGGGTTTAGGGGACACAGATATTTGTAGCTGCTGCTACTCATTTTGTTTTTGGCCGGAGAAGGAGAGATGAAGAAATCAAGAGGAGAAGCTGCTTTTAATTCTATGCAGAGAGGAGTTATTTTAAAGTCATTTGAGTTGACTGATTTTTTTTTATTTTTTATTTTTTTGGTTTCCTAATTATAAAAGGAAAATCAGGAATTACATTTATTTTTTCATGGATTTTTTTTTATATATTTTTAATTTTCTATTTTTTACAATAAAATTTATTTTTCGCACTTTTTTTTTCTTTGGATCTATAAAATAAAATAAAAAACATCTAGAAAAAAAACAAGAATTTCAGACTAAGGTAGTACTAATAAAAAAATTTCTGAAATTTAATATGAGATAAAATTAAGTAAACATTATATATATATATATATATATATATATATATATATATATATATATATATATATATATATATATTGAAACTAGTACTAATAAAAATATTTCACATATCCTATATATATTGAAACTAGTACTAATAAAAAAATTTCTGAAATTTAAAATTAATAAAAAATTGACTTGATCATTGATAGAGAAACTCATATTGTCCAATGAATCAAACCGTAAGCAATGAATTATGCAAATTGAAATCACCACAATTTAAAATCCATTATATGGTTCTTATTTTCTTTTACTTATATACTAAATGGCAGTTTCACATGCATTCATAGAAACACAACCACAGACCCAACCATATTACACGAGGAGGAGGAGGCTGGTCGTTGCCGGGGTCGTGGGGGTAATAAGGACTACTCATGTATGGTTGAAAACAAAAATACTTATCAACATTTTTTTTTGGTGGTCATCACGGCACACGTACATCTCAATAAAAAAAATCCATCGAGTCTGTCTCGTATCCATGAATCATAGCCTACAAGATAAGATAGAAATGTTTTCATTTAAATATATCTATAAAAAAAAAATAAACTAAAAAATAGATATAATAAAAAAAAATCTTATTATCCATTTTGTTTATACTTTGTATATTTCAATCCTTAGTCTTTAAATTTCTGATTCATCTTGATTTATAAAAGTTTTGATTTGTTTCAATTTCATCCTTCAATTAATTAGTCATATGTTTTGTTTTTCATTTAAACCATTATTCTTTTAATTTTTTAATTTAATTTTAATTCCTTTAATTGTTTCAGTCCTTCGAAAGCAATCCCTATTTTTTGTTCATATTTATGTGTCAATCTTCTTATTTTTGGTTTTGATTTTTTATCCTTTTCTCTTTTATTAAGGTTTTATTGTTTTCAATTTAGACCTTCAATTCTAATTTATAGGTCTTATAAACATCTAATAAGAAATACTTAATTAGTTTTATGTTTAAATAAATAATTTACGAATTTAAAATTCACATGTATGCTGATTAAGAGGGTATTTGAGATTATGGTTGCAGTTGTTTTTTAAAATATTCACTTAGAAATGCATTAAAATAATATATTTTTATTTTTAAAAAATTATTTTTGATATCATCATATCAAAATGATTTAAAAACACTAAAAATAATCTCATTTAAAGCAAAATAAAATTTTATTTTTTTTCAAAAACTACCTTTTGATTTCTTTCCAAACACCACCTAAGTTTTGTTGTGTTTTTTATATTGTTAATGTTATTATAGTTTTCACATGCATCAACCATGCTTCGAGTTGACTAATTATTATAATTTTTTCTTTTATATTAAGCATAAAGAGGTAGATAAATAATTATACAGAATTAAACAAAAAATAAAAAAAAAGGTCAATTTTTAAAATGGGATGCCCAGTCCAGCATGAAATCTGGAATATTAACGGGATATACAAGTCATTCATGGAAACATCTTCTTCTAATGAGGCAACAAATAGAGTGACCAATCGGATATGGGACCATGGAGATGACCTTTGAAAGGTATTCTGTGTTGTGTGGTCGTGACCTTGGCATCAAAGACTTCCAAGTCGTTGGCGTTATTCAATCAATAATTCATCTCTAAAAATTCCAAGTTTAAAAGGCACTTTCCAAGAATAATTAATTCATATAATTGAAAGGTTCAGCACATCAACACATAAATATCTAAAATAGCCACTTACTCGGGCCTCGTAGAGGCCGGAATTATATTTTTTTCAACTTAAAAAATATTAATTGTGTGAGATTGTTTTTATTATAATATAAATTTGGGTAAAATAATAAATCCTTACAAAATTTTTATGGAGTGCAAGTTTCCTATAAAATATATGAATTTTAAATCAATATAAATTTATTTGTTTAATAGGTTTCAACGAAATGATCACCATAAAATTATCATAGTCATTAAAAAAACAAAATATTTGGGTAACTGAATTATCGAATTTACTATATTAGAATTAGTTTATTTTATCATCCAACTTAAATTAAACACAACAAACAAGATATAAATTGTGAAAACACCTACAATAACCAAATAATAAAAATAAGTACTTCATTTTCTATCTACAAAAAGAAGAAAACATCATTGAAAATCTATCCCTACATTACCATCATTATCCTGACTATAACAATTATAATAATTATCAACATTACAACCCATCAATTAAAATCATTAAATTGCCCCGAAGAATAAAAAAAGCAAAATATTTTTTTGAAAAAACAATAAAAAAATTATCACTATTATTGCGTAAACAACGAAACCATAAAATCATCTGATCTAGAGAACTAATAAAAATAACAAAAACAACCAAAAAAAGAAAAAAAATGGAAGAAGGAATACATATTAATTATAAAGTGATATCCAATATAAATTAAAATTTTTGGACTGAACCGAATAAAAATAAAACCCCATCAAAAAATAAAACGATAAAAATTAAAAATAAAAACTTAAAGCATAAATTCATAAATACAGGTAAAAATAAACATTGTCCAAGAAGGACCGTAAAAACCAAAGGAATTAATATCAAATAAAAAATTCAAAGAGTAATAGACGAAATGAAAACTAAAAAATATAATTAATTCCAATCAAAAGATAAAATTTCAACAAATAAAAACCTTGAGACTAAAACAAATAAAGGGATTTAAAAAAAATTATAGTGTAATTTGGTTAAAAAATTAAAAGAATAAGTACCAAAATAAAAAGTAACATATATGACCAATTTCAAATGGAGGACCAAATTAAAACTTGCAGACCCAACAAATTACAGAAACCAAAAACAAATCAAAAATCAAAAGAATAAGGACTGAAATAAAAACAATATATATGATCAATTTCAATTAAAGGGCACAATTAAAAACAATCAAACTTGTCATTTGCCCTGCGCTCCGCTGCAGAGATTTTTGTTTTGGCCTCATTTCAACATTTGCAATTTTTTATTTTGTATTTAAGTCCTTATTCTTTATTTTTTGGTTAGTTTCAATCTATTTAATTTTTTCAGTCTTTTTGTGATAGTTTTTATTTATTGTTTGTATTTATATATTTATACTCTTAATTTTGACTTTTGTTTTTTATTGTTATTAATGTTCGTATTTCGTGTGGTGCCTTCCCATGGTCAAATGTTGTCATCCTTCACAACGTTGAAAGTAGAGTGTCATCTTTGTCGTTATTGTGATGAACATGTTTCAGTGGAGATGTAGTGGGGCTCTGGTGAACCTTTTTCTTAGCCTCAAAATTCACACTAGCCCTTCCAAAAAACAATTGTGGCTTTTCAATTTGTATTTATATTAATTTTTGTTATCATTTTTTTATTGCTATTTTTTTTTGTTTTTATTGTTTTTTAACTTCATTTTTTCAATTTTGTAGCTAAGCATTTTATTTTATTTTATTTGATCTAATTTGACCGACATTTTTTTATTTCTATTTTTTTTTAATTTCATACCTCATCATTTTTTATTTAATTCTTGTATCCAATTTTGATTCGAATTCTTTGATTTCAATTTTTTTAATTATTTGTTTCAATTTTCAATTTAGTCCCACATTTTTTTCCTTTATTTGGTTTTTATTCCTGCTTCGATTCTCATTTATTTGATTGTGTTTTAAATTTTGGATGGTTAGAGATTTTACTTGGTATATTTTGGAGTTTGTCTTTTATGGAGTAATCCAGTATCTCATGACCTGAATTAATGGTTTTGAGAGTAGGTCTGATTTAACTTCAATCTCTTTTCATGTTTTTTTTATAAAAATATTTATTATTTTTCAATTTCATGATTTGACTTTAGGTTATGAGGCCTTGAGTTTCATATGTTAATGTAACATCATCATAGAGTGGATGATGCTCTAACGACTAACAAATCATGCATTATTTTATCAATGGTCATTATAAACATATAAATTAATAAAATAAAGAATTTTGTTTTTTAAACTTTATTTTGAATTGGAAAATAAAATAATATTTTATTGTATGCTAAATTTACTGATAAAGCTTGTTTATTTAAACATTTAATGCTCTTTAATTCTCAAAATATAAATGTCAATTTTCTTCCTTTGAAAATCATAACTAAGATGAAAACAAATTCAATTATGAATTTTCATATAAAAAAAACTCAAAAGATTTTTTTTATTAGATGTGAACTTAGTTGTCTTAAATAGCATCAACTATTATAGGTTGGTATAAAGTTTTCCACAATATATTTTATTTATTTATCTTCAACATTTTTCTCAATATTAAATGGAATCTTGACAAGGATAACAATGTGTAAAATGTTTTTAAGAGTACTTGTATTGAAAATTTAAAATGTCACTGTCACTCTATCATATACGTGTAACAAATTTCTTCACACCGAATATTTTGGTTCAATAAATATATATATTTTTTCATTTATTTTCGTAAATAGATATAAAATTATATGTAATTCTTTTAACATTCTAACTATAAATTTTATCAATTATTATTGTATGAATACTAATTTTTCATAAATTAATTTCTGAATGTATGTTGTATTTTCTTTTCTCATACATTTACGATAACGATAAAAGTCCTCATAAATTAATTATTTTTTCTTTGGTGAAATATTCTTTATAGATTCTCTTAAAGTTAAGAAAATAATAAATCAACTTCTTGTATTTTATTTGAATCTAAGCCCAATATTTTAAATGTTTCACCATCTATTATTATTTTATATTTAATTTCTATAGCTTGTATACATATTTTAAAGTAACAACAAATCTATTTTTGTTTTTGATGAATATCAAGTGATAGAGCTTACAATTTTGGATATTTCTTACAAATCCCTATTTCTTAATAAAATTTTGTTTTTATATGTAGAATAATTTTTTTTTCACATTTTGATTAAACATATTATGAAGGGAGTAAGAAACAATTTTTTTTGGGGGGGAAAACTCAGCATTTTTACTGTGTAAATAAAGAGTTGATTGTATAGAGAGAATCTTCTCTGTCCGTTGATTTCCTTTCATCCATGTGAGCCGAATTTTAAATCAGATAGCTTGAGAAACCCTAAAAACACTTTCGCTAGGTGAAATTGTTTGTTTAAACAAAGTATTAATGACTTAGCACTTGTACGTTCATATTGTTAGCCTGAAAGAGTGGTGATGGTTCCAATTAATGCTGATAACTAGGAAAAACAGTAACCGATAAAACAGTAACAAAAAAGAATTACAATGAAATGAAATTGCAGTCCTAAAATATAATCAATTAACAGTTTTGGCTTTGATGATGTCGCGCAAGGAGGAGTAGTGCTAATGGGGCAATCCTGATATGCGCCAGGATTTGTTCCGGAAAGATTGTCTGAAGTGCTCAATTTGAAGATTTCAACTCCATTCAACATTGCATCAAAGGCATTTTTAGACAGAATAGGGTGCAATGCAATTGACAAATTCTGTACCTCCTCGTTTCCTCTGGCATCCATCATTACAGCGTAATCTTTGTTTATGGGAACCCCATATCCACCAGCCCAATCAATAATATCAGATAACCAAGGTAATTCTAGAAGCACCACGACCAATAGAAAAGATGAATGATTAATACCAAAGCTCCGGAAAGTTCAACAATGGAAAGTTCGGAAGGCATCCTAAATCTTTTCTAGGTGAGTAATTTGTTCTTCCTTTCGTTTTCTTTGTTCAATCTTATGGCTCCAAACAAGAAGAAAACCGCTGCCAAGAAATTGAAGAAAGGTGAGGAGCTGCGGCAAGCACTGGTTTATGCTCTTGCAGCTGCCACTTCAGCAGCATCAACCTCTCCCCCATCCTCTTTGCAAGGGAATGACAACAAAGGTCCAAGCCCTCCCACGTCCCAAGGCAGTTCCGTTCCCAACTATGCACAATTTGAAGATAGTGATGACGAAGAAGAAGAAGATGAAGAAGTCGGCTCTCACTGCTGCATGGAAGATGAAGCTAGTGCTTCAAAGTTTTTCTTTCTTTCTCCTATGTCTCATAAGGGGGATGAAGCTTGTCTTTTGATGCATGAAAGCCACGCACACTCTAGTGCACACGAAGGTGAAGGGGCTGCTGAAATTCTGGGCAGTGGGAATGGCGGGAATCCCTCCCTCCTGCTAGAAGGTGTTGTTGACGCCGCTGCTGTTGTAGGTAGAGGAGATGATGGGATTCTTCCCCTCCAGCTCTCGGCTCATCCTCCTCCTTCTCCTTCAACTTTTAAAAATCATGTTGGCTGCGGTGAAGTTATGTCAGAAACTCTTAAGAATCATTTTGGCTGCTGCGATGCTGTGTCCGAAACGTTAGTAAAAGAAATAGAGAGACTAGGGGCTGTTACCCTCCCGGTTGGGACTGTCCCTTTGGCTGTTCCTTCTCAATCTTCTCCTTCCAAGTTCAACGTTAAGGAGCATGATGGCTTGACAGTAGTCTCAGCTAGAGGAAAGGAGAAATTAGGGGCTGATGTTCCATCTATCCAGCTCTCGGCAGCAGCAGGTGGCAGTAATGGTGGTTGTTCTTCCTCTTCCCATGCTAAGGAAATGGATGGTACTGGTTCCACTTCTTCTCTAGTCAATGATGTGGGAAATAATGGCCCAAAAGATAGCGACAAACTGGGGAACATGGCTGCGAAGAGTGGGAAATGGAAGGACTTATTCTCTTCCAATCGTAGTGCCGAAAGTGGGACTAAATTGGTACACTTTTCTGAACTCATTAATGCTTCTTCGTGTTCCTTGCTTGAAAATGATCTTGGTAATCTTAAGGATGTTTGGAAGTATTGTATTGTGGGGTATGTTGCGGGTAAATTTCCGGGATTCAAAGCTCTTAATCATATTATTGTTAATTCCTGGAAATGTAAGGCTTCACTAACCATACATGAATCGGGTTGGTTAGTTTATCGATTTTTGCATGAGGAAGATAAGCTTGCTGTGCTTAGTGGAGGTCCGTACCTAGTGTATGGTAGACCTTTGATATTAAAATCCATGCCTGAATTTTTTGATTTTTCAACTGCGGATATGTCCACTGTCCCGGTTTGGATTAAGCTTCCTAATCTCCCGTTGCAATGTTGGTCGCCAGTCTGTTTGTCTAAGATTGGGAGTGTTCTTGGAAAACCTGTTCAGTGTGATGTATTAACGTCTTCTATGTCCCGACTTTCATTTGCTCGAATCCTGGTGGAGATTGACTTGCTTGCTGATCTTAAACATTCTGTGAAACTTGCGCTGCCTAATGGTACATCTGTGAATCAGAAAATTGTTTATGAAACTTTGCCGAGATATTGTAAGCATTGTAGAGTTATCGGGCATAACACTTCTCTTTGTCCGCACTCGTCTGAGAAGAAAGTGGCTTCAGCTCCCATGACAGTCAAAGTAGTTGAGGCAGTTGAGAAAGGATTAGTGAAAAGGTGGGTGCCGGTTAAAAAAGTGATTCCAGATCAGGTAAAGTCAATTGAGCCGCAGTTGAGTGATGAGCCATCTCGGCCGACTAATTGTGAAGAGCCCTCTCGGCCAACTAATTGTGAAGATGCCTCTCGGCCAACAAATTGTGGGCAGCAGTTTCGGCCTAATGATATGCAAGTTTCTTCTCCTTTGAATGAGTCTCTTGATGCGCAACGGGTTGATCCCACGCAAATGGAAACTGATGCCGGGGAATGGACGGTGGTAAAAAGAAGAAATGGGAAATCTAAAGTGGCAAGTGATAATGGAGTTGTTGTGTCTAGTCTGGGGGATCCAGGTTGTTCGGTGGGCATAGATGTGGACCAGCTCTGTGGTGTGACCACGCGGAGTGGTATTCGGCGATCAGGTGATCTTGCTAGGAGCAAAGGGCTGAAGGCCTTAGCTCCGAAGCAGTTATGTTAATCTACTGTTGGAATATCAGGGGGCTTAATAGTCCTCTGAAGCAGCATGAGGTTGTTAACCTCATCAGGAAGAAAGGTGTGGATGTTTTTGGTTTGTTGGAGTCTAAGCTTTCTGCGGCTAAGGTTGCAAATATGCAGAAGTTTCGTCTGAAGAATTGGAAGTTTTTGTCCAATGCAGAAGTAGCGGGTACTTGGGCTCGGGTCATTGTGTTCTGGAACCCGTCCTCTGTCTCAGTGGATTTAATTGCTAGTTCAGCGCAGGGGCTTCATGTCTCCATCTGCAGTCTGGTCCATAAAGTCAGTTTCAAAGCTACTTTTGTTTATGGTTTTAATACGGTTGTTGCTCGTCGGACTCTTTGGAATGATCTTAGATGTTGGGACTCGTGTACGCCTTGGATGATTCTTGGTGATTTCAATGCTGTTATGTCTCCGGCGGATAAGCATAATGGAGAGCCAGTGACTGGTTATGAAACTTCAGATTTTTTTCATTGTTGTTCTGACTTGGGCCTAGCTGATGTTAACTATTCAGGCAGTCATTTCACTTGGTCTAATGGTAGGATTTGGACAAAGATTGATAGAGTTCTGGTGAACCACGCTTGGTCCTCTATTCAATGTGCTCTTCAGGTCCATTATGATTCCCCGGGTCCATTTTCAGATCATTCTCCGGCTATTATTAGGCTTGGTAGTAGTCCTGCCATTAGGCGGCGGTGTTTCAAATTCTTTAATATGTGGGGGCTGCATGAGAACTTCCTTGATTTGACGGCTGATTCGTGGAATCTGGAGGTCTATGGCTCTCCGATGTTTGTTTTATGCTCTAAACTGAAGAGGTTAAAATTGCCGCTGAAGGAGTTGGGTAAGCATCATTACAGTCACATTTCGGAGAGGGTTACTAGTATGGAAGGTGAGCTTCGGCATTTCCAAGAATCTTTGCAGGATGACAGGGACAACTCTCAACTCTTGGACATTGAGCGACAAATGCGTAGCAAGTTGGTCCATCTTAAATCTGCGGAGAAAATGTTTTTTAGTCAGAAGCTCAAGTTTAATTACTTCAAAGATTGTGATAGGGGCACCAGCTTCTTTCACGCTATCATGGGCCAGAAGCAGCGAAAGAGGTTCATAGCCTCTATTATGAGCAGTAATGGAGTTCCTACCAATTCGGAATCAGAGGTTGGGGCTGAATTTGTTAAATTTTATCAGAACCTCCTGGGAGTGACAAAAGACACAGATGCTTTGGATTTAGAAGTTATTCGGTGTGGACCGTGTCTTAATCCCTCTGCCCATGACAGTCTTTTAGCTCCTTTTTCAGGTGATGACATTAAGGCGGCTTTGTTTAGTATTGGTAACGACAAAGCTCCTGGGCCAGACGGTTACTCTGCTTTTTTCTTCAAAAAAGCGTGGGATATTGTGGGGACTGACTTTGTCTTGGCGGTTCAGGATTTTTTCATCTCTGGGAGAATGCTTAAGCAGATAAATCACTCTATTATGGCTCTTATCCCTAAATCTGATAATGTCAATTATCCGAGTGACTTCCGGCCGATATCCTGCTGTAATGTCATCTATAAAGTAATCTCTAAGCTTCTATCGGACAGGCTAGCTCGTGTTTTGCCGGATATTATTAGCCCTTTGCAGAATGCTTTTTTGGGGTGGCGGAAAATGGCAGATAATATTTTTCTGGTCCAAGAATTGCTTCGGGAATATGGTCGTAAGCGGACTTCTCCAAAATGTCTTATGAAAATTGATTTCAGGAAAGCCTTTGACTCGGTTCAGTGGGATTTTCTGGAGAATATTCTTGGATTGCTTGGGCTTCCTTCGGGTTTTGTTCATCTGATTATGCAGTGTGTCTCCACAGCCTCCTACTCGGTCGCGGTCAATGGTAATCTTTATGGCTACTTCAAGGGTCGAAGCGGTATCAGGCAAGGTGACCCATTATCGCCTTATCTGTTTATTTGCTGTATGGAGTACTTTTCCAGAATGCTTAAGCAGGCTTCCAGCTTGCCAGGCTTCCACTTTCATTCGAAGTGCAGTACTCTTGGCATTACTCATCTCGCGTTTGCTGATGATGTTCTGTTGCTTTGTCGGGGAGATCTTAGTTCGGTGAATACGATGTATCAGCAGCTTCAATCCTTTGGTAAAGTGTCGGGTCTTAATCTTAACCCCTCCAAATCTTCCATCTATTTTGGAGGAGTAAAGCCGACCATGAAAACTGATATTCTCCAGCTGACCGGTTTCGTTGAAGGGGTTTTTCCCTTTACCTACTTGGGAGTGCCTCTTAGTCCCCATAGGCTTTTGGCAAGTCAATTCACTCCTCTTTTACAAAAGCTGGAGTCTGCTGTTCAGGGCTGGTTGTGTAAATTCCTTACTTATGCGGGGAGGTTGGAGCTTCTGCGATCCGTGCTAAATGGGATGGTTCAATTTTGGATTGGTATCTTTCCTATCCCGGGGGTTGTTTTATCTCGTTTTATCAGTATTTGCAGGAGTTTTTTGTGGACGGGGAGCATAGGGAAAAAAACTGCTTTGGTGGCTTGGAAGCAAGTCTGTCTTCCGAAGACTGAAGGGGGGTTGGGGCTTTTGGAGCTGAAAGCCAGGAGTAGATCTGTCTTGGCTAGTCATATCTGGAATATTCACCTCAAAGCGGACTCTATCTGGATTCAATGGGTGCATCATGTTTACCTTGTTTTCTCCTCTATATGGGATGCGCATGCACCTAAAACTTCTTCTCCGCTTTGGAAAGCCATTCTGCTCCTAAAAAATCATATTTTGGGGGAGTGTGGCACACAGGGTGCAGCCATTAACTTGGTCAGAAGCTGGGATAGCAGCGATAAATTCACCAGGAATGCCTATGATTATTTCAGGTTTCGCGGGAATGAAGTTAATTGGCTTCGGGTTGTTTGGGATACTTGGGCTATGCCAAGATATAATTTTATTCTCTGGCTAGCAGTATTGGGAAGGCTCCGAACAAAAGATCGTCTTCAGTTCATGTCCCCAGATCCTATCTGTCCCCTTTGCAATCAGGATAATGAATCGCATCAGCACCTATTTTTTGAATGTAATTGGTCAGCGCAGCTTTGGAATTCTATCATGTCCTGGCTGAGGATTAATCAGCAGATGATGTCTTTAAGTAGCGCGCTTTGTGAGCTCAACAAGGGAGGTCATAGCATGGAGCCCAGGTTAAGGAGGATTTCATTAGGTATTACAGTATACTTAATCTGGGAGGAACGTAATAATCGTGTTTTTCATTCGAAACGATTATCGGTGTCCAATCTTTTTCGTAAATTCCAGGTTGTGTTCTACACCATCTTCCATTTCCGTGAAAAGGACCACCATAATCTGCATTTTGGGTGATGATCTTGTTCCGGTTAGGCGTAAATCCTCGTTTCAGTTGGAGCAAGATGATTTGTTCTTCTTGTTATGTGGCCTGCCAGTGTTTTTCCATGCTTTTTGCGGTGTCAGCTGTTGAGTTAGCTGTGCCATCCAGCTGGATATCTTGGGAGGGTGGCTTGTCAGCGTGCTCTCTGGCTTGGTTAAATTGTGGCTGGAGGTGGTGGTGTTGTCAGATTATTAGGGGGGTGACTTTCGGTTTTCTAGGCCCGGCAGGCTCCATGTGGGTGTCAGTTTGCATTGATCTTCAAATTGTCTTTGGCGTGGGGAAGGTGGCTAAGTCAGCGATGCTTTTAGGCTGCTGCAGATGTCCCTTTTTTCTTCGCAGAAAGGTGAGTGGCGTCGGTTTGTGTTGCCAGCTCATTGAGGCAGCTCTTCAGTTCTTTCTTCTCTTTCGACGGAGAAGCTTTGGCGTGTGTCAGCCTCACCTACATTGGGAGGCTTATGTTGGTGTAGCAGGCTCCACGTGGGCTGGTTGCCTTTTGAATTTGCATTCAAATTCAAATTCAATTTCAGCTGCTTTGAGAGCGTTTCAGCTTTCCCTCCGAGCTACGTTTGGAGTCGTTTTGATTTTCTCCTTGGGCGGGAAGCTGCTGCCATCCGTGGTCTTCTTTGGTGGGCCTTTCTTCTTCAGCTCCTATTTTCGGGCCTTGTTGATGGGCTGAGTTTAGGCCTTCTTTTTAGGGCTATCCACAAGCTTCTCTCTTTGGGATGGTCCTTGTTTGGGTTGGGCTTTTTGGGAGGGCTTTGTTGTTTATTCTTGATTTCCTAGGGCCTTTGTTTTGCATTAAGGGAACATGTTCCCTTTTCGTTTTTGTGTTTATTTGCCGTTCTCTCCGAGTTTTACTCGGTCTTGTATATTCTTTGCTCTTTTAATATACTTACAATTTACCAAAAAAAAAAATAATATCAGATAACCACCTACAAAACATGCCACTGTCGCTGCGCGGTTCGATGTCTGCCCCACCCACATTTACTCAGTACGTGATCTATAAAGTGTAAATTAGAGAAGAGAATTGGATTGAATATGTTGCAGTGTTGTATTGATGATTTCTGGTTGAACATTTATACAGAGATATGTAACAAATTCCTAACAAACTACTGACAAACCTAGTACTATAAGTCTGTTATTAAAACATGTTTGTCAGACCATGTACTATAATATATAAACTGCCTAACAATAACAATATACAATTTCATCTTCAACACTCCCCCTCAAGTTGGAGAGTGGATATCTTGCACTCCCAACTTGCGAATCATAGGAACAAACAAATCTCTTCCCAGAGGTTTTGTCAAGATGTCTGCCAGCTGATGTGCAGAATTCACATACTTCGTAATTATCGAACCATCTTGGATTTTGTCTCTAATGTAGTGACAATCCATTTCTATGTGTCTGGTTCACTCATGAAAAACTGGATTGGCTGCAATGTGTAGAGCAGCTCGGTTATCACAATATAGCAAAGCAGGCCCTTCGTGGGAGAAACCCAAATCCTTCAACAGATACCGAAGCCATGTCAATTCACAGCAGGCCCCTGTCATTGCTCGATACTCTGCTTCGGCTGAAGAAAGTGAAACTGTTTTCTGCCGCTTTGACCTCCAAGATATCAATGAAGGTCCAAGAAAGATGCAGTAACCTGTCGTAGATCTTCTAGTAAGTGGGCAACCTGCCCAATCTGAGTCACAATAGGCTCTTAACTTAGCATCACTGTTCGAGGAGAAAAATAATCCTTTACCAGGAGCCCCCTTCAAATATCTCACAACCCGAAGTGCTGCCTCCATATGCAGTTTTCGCGGTTGATGCATGAATCTACTCAAGACATGAACAGCATACGTTATATCAGGCCTAGAAACAGTCAAGTAAATCAACCTGCCGACAAGTCTTCTGTACTGACTGGAATTTATAAGCAAATCACCTTCATCTGATAATTTCAATCCTCGCTCCATAGGGGTATCAATTGGAGCTGCCCCTAATAGCCCTGCATCCGCAATGATCTCCAATGCATACTTACGTTGAGAAATGAAAATTCCACTCTTAGAAGTAGACACCTCAATGCCAAGGAAGTATTTCAATTTACCAAGCTCTTTGATGCGGAAATTATTATGTAGAAATTTCTTAGTTGCATCAATACTAACAACATCATTTCCAGTAATCAAGATATCATCAACATATATCAGAAGAGCAGTAAAAGACTTGCCTTGCTTCTTGGTAAATAATGAATAGTCAGCCCGTGACTGTTCATATCCTGCGGAGCAAATGGCTTCTGAAAACTTTGCAAACCACTGGCGAGAAGCCTGTTTCAGTCCGTATAAGGACTTGTGTAGGCGACATACTAGATCATCCTCCCCCTGTCGCCGAAGCCCTGGTGGTGGTGACATGTATATTTCCTCAGTCAAGTCACCATGCAGAAAGGCGTTGTTAACATCCAGCTGGTGAATGGACCAGTTATGAGAAGCGGCCAAAGCAAGCAAACAGCGGACAGAAATGATCTTCGCTGTGGGGGAAAAGGTATCCTGATAATCGACGCCCTCCAACTGAGTGAAGCCCTTGGCGACCAAACGAGCCTTGTACCGCTCAATTGAACCGTCGGAGAGATGTTTGATTTTAAACACCCAACGGCATCCAATAGGTGATTTCCCGGCAGGAAGAGGGACGAGGGTCCATGTACCATTATCTTGGAGAGCTTTCAACTCGGAAGCCATGGCTGCTTGCCAATTAGGATTAGAGGCAGCCTCGGAATAAGAGGTGGGTTTAGTGGCCATGCTGAGCTGTGCAACAAAAGAGTGAAGGGCAGGTGTATATCGATGATAAGATAGAAAATTAGCCATGGGATACCTCGTACCTTTGCTTGGACCGGGGAACAAGGAGGATGGTTGGTAGGAGGAAACGGTGGAGCATACATAGTCGTGAAGCTTGGCCGGTGGACCAGTGGGTCGGGTGGAACGTCTAGTAGGAGCTGTGACAGGGGTGTTGGTAATACAGGGTGCAGGAGGTGGATCATGTAGGGAAGGTAATAATGGTGATTCTGTGTTTGGTGGGGACAGAGGTGTATGTGGGATGGGGTGAATTGGAGAGGATGGAGATATGGGAGGGTGAGGAGAAGGATCTGGTGGTTGGGTTGTAGTGGGTGAAGGGTAAGGATCATAGGTATATGGGGCCGGAAGTGGTAATGGACCGGTCTGGGTTTGTGGGTCAGATGAAGGGAGGGAAGCATAAGGGAATACCGTCTCATGAAATTTGACATCACGACTTGTAAAATTTTTTTTGTGTGACAAATCATATAATTTATAAGCTTTTTGACCAATAGGGTAACCGATAAAAATGGAGGGTATAGAATGATGATCAAATTTATGAGAAGGATGGACATTAGTAGCGTAGGCTAAACAACCAAAAACACGTAAATGGGAAAAAGAAGGAGTTTTTAAAAAAAGTAGTTCGAAAGGTGTTTTGAACGAAAGAATTGGTGAAGGAAGTCTATTGATTAAGTGCACAGCAGTGAGAGTACATTCTCCCCAAAAAAGGGTAGGAAGACTAGCCTGAAATTTTAAGGCTCTAGCTACTTGTAAGATGTGTCGATGTTTGCGTTCCACAACCCCATTTTGTTGAGGCGTGTAAAAACAAGAATGTTGAAAAATGACACCATGATCATTAAAAAAAGAACGGAGGGAAATAAATTCCCCACCATTATCACTGCGAAAAATTTTGATTTTAGACTCAAATTGGGTGTGAACATAATTAAAAAAATTTTTGAGCAATAATTGCGTCTCACTTTTGTGTTGCATTAAAAAAATCCATGTAAAACGTGTATAATCATCAACAATAGTGAGAAAATAATAAGCACCAGAAATTGAAGGATGGCGATAGCGCCCCCAAATATCGCAATGAATTAACTCAAAAGGTCTTACAGATGAAATGACACTAGGACGAAAAGGTAAACGACTCTGTTTTGCCAAAAGGCAAATAGGACAAATTGTACTTGACTGAATTGAGAAATTTAAATAATTCTTAGCAATAAAATTTAAACGAGATGGTGATGCATGACCTAACCGATGATGCCAGAGATCGGTGTTTGAAATGGTGAGGTTGCAAGTGGGTAAGATATCTGCATCGGTTCTTTTTGTTGCTAGTGCCACCAAGTAGTATAGCCCATCATGCTGTTTCCCCAAACCAATCATCCTCTTCGTAGCCAGATCCTGCAAAATACACCAATAAGGAAAGAAAGTTATTGAGCAATTCAATCCTCTGGTCAGGCGGCTAACCGACATCAAATCCACTTTGAATGTGGGAACACACAACACATTTTTTAAATAATAAATTGAATTAAGAGGTAATGATCCTCTCGCAACAATTTTGGCTTTCTCTTCGCTGGGCAATGACACAGGAGGTAATGAGTAATTTTTCTCCATGTGGAAAAATAATTTTGATGATGAGGAAATGTGATCCGTCGCCCCGCTGTCAATAATCCATTTGCGGGGGATTATTTTGGACAAACCTGGCTTGGTAGGTGCTTGAGAAGTCGATGCCTCATTTTTAATGTCAAGTAAGGACAGTAGTTGTTTTATCTGGGCCTCCGAAATGCCAATGACTGGACTGCTAGGGGGCCCATCAGATACATTATTCACCGCCGGCCTGTTGTGGAATGGTCCCGGGCCCATGGGTCTGCCCCTTGGATGACCAGCCGGGTAGCCCTTAAGGGCATAGCATGTTTGGGCCCAATGGCCTATCTGCCCACAATGACTGCACTGTGGGCGCCCTCTCGGCCCATCACGCCCAAAATCAAGTCTCGGCCCGTCACGCCCAAAGCCATTTCTCGGCCTGTCACGCGTAAAATGACCCTCTCTTCTTTCTCCTCTGCCATTCACACCCAGAGCTCCAAAACGCTGCCGTTCTTCACTTCTCTCTTCCCTTCCATTCATGCCACCAAATCGATCCCAAGAGTGAGTTTCTGGAGACCCATTGTTGTACCTTCTTGGAGGGACAAATTTATTGCCACTGTTGCTCCGAACCGCCATGGCAGCGCCACCCCCAATCTCTGCAAAATTGGTCGAACTGAGGAAGCGTTGCTTCTCCTCTTGAGCCACGGACGAGTATGCTTGGCGAATGGAAGGCAGAGGACTCATCAAGAGGATTTGTCCCCGTATACCACTGTAAGTATCATTCAAACCCATCAAAAATTGCATCATCTTCTGTTGATCGTGTTGTGCTCCATGCATGATTTCACTGTGTGAGCTGAGTTCGTCCCAAAGCCCTTTCAGTCTCGTGTAGTAAGCTGAGACTGAGAGCTGGTCTTGGCGAAAATAAGCTATGTCCCTTTGAATTTCAAAAATTCTGGGGGCATTGCTTTGTGAGAAACGCTCACGAAGATCATCCCAGACTTCGTTGGCAGTGGAGTAGTAAATCACACTGTCAGAGATTTCGGGGTCTAGTGTGTTTATGATCCAAGAATGGACCATGTCATTGCAGCGGGACCAAGCTGCGTGACTATCAGGGTCTGTTTCCCTTGAAGGCTGGTTGATTGTGCCATCAACAAAGCCTAATTTGTTTTTGGAGTTTAAAGCCAGTGTCATGGCTCTTTTCCAGGTAGAGTAGTTGTTCCCATTTAAGGGCTTGGAAATCAAAACCAGCCCCGGGTGGTCTGAGTGGTGAGAGGTGTAAGGGTTTGAGAGATTGATTCTTGTTGGGTCTGTGGCAATTTCTTTGCCGTGAATGGAAGGGTTTGATGTGCTGTCTTGGGCCATGTTGCTGGATTGAAGTGGTGTTTTTGATTTGAGATTTTGATGTTGAGAAGATGAACACTGGACTGGATTGAAGGAGTATAGATTTGATTTAGGTTAGGGATTTTGATTGAGAAAAGGTGAACACTGGATTCTGTGATGAAATGAACTGTGATGAACTTTGATGATTCTGGAAAAGAAACTGATGAAGATTGTGAAATGAACTTTGATGATTCTTGAAAAAAAATTTCACTGACGTAGCTCTGATACCATGTAAATTAGAGAAGATAATTGGATTGAATATGTTGCAGTGTTGTATTGATGATTTCTGGTTGAACATTTATACAGAGATATGTAACAAATTCCTAACAAACTACTGACAAACCTAGTACTATAAGTCTGTTATTAAAACATGTTTGTCAGACCATGTACTATAATATATAAACTGCCTAACAATAACAATATACAATTTCATCTTCAACATAAAGCAGTTTCTTTTTGAAGGGGAGAATTGAACTCCTTGTCAAAATCATTCATCCCTCCTTCAGTGTAATATAGATTGGTGGGCATGGATACGATTTCAATCCCCTTGATGAAAGCATATGCATCAGCAACATGGGGACTTAGCGTGAACGTTATGCTCAGATTTTTCCGCTCATCTACGACATTTAGGATGAATTCTCTGGCGTAACCTCTGTCACCATGAGGCTCAGTGTAATGGACGCCACTGAAGCTGCCAAGAAAGGTATAGCGACCGGTTGTGACAGAAAAAGAGGCCTTCGAACTGTTGAATCCAGGGTAGGAAGCCGGATAAAAATGAAGGCGAACAAGCTTAGGTCCTGATGTTGTGACGGGAAATGTGTAGGTGAATTTGGAGTGAGAGACTCGTGCAGTATGATATGGTACAGGGTTAGTGGAGGCTTGATCATTTGCAGTGGATTGTGTTGAGCCGCTGTCTTGATCTAGAATGTAGAAATTTATATTTGATTGTGATTATTTTGTGGTTTGATTGCAGGTTGATTTATTTGAGAGAGATGGGAAAACTTTGAGAGCTGGGAAGAAGAAATTTCAGAGTAAAAGGTAAGATTGTATTTCTGTATTTTTTGCTTACAAACTGCTTGATGAAATGCTCTTATATAGTTTTATCTTGAGCATGAGTTTTACATTTTCAGTAACTTGTAACTGAATTGAAACTAATTGAATTAGTTAGTTACAACTTCTTCTTTTAGAGTTAGTTACATTTTTGGTTACTGATTTGTCCAGCTATAACTTGAGCTTCTTCTTCTTCTTCTTCTTCTCTCTTCTTCGGGTAATCACCTTGCAGGCTTGTCTTCTGCAAGTGTGCATAGTCCAGTAATTAGCTTATTGTTCAACATAGAAGAGCCACTTTTGAGTTGATGTCTGCAGTCCAGTTTCTAGCGCTTACAGACCTCTCGGAGATTAATGAACCACAATCGAGTGCTATGTTATCGAGAGGAAGGTAAGTTTTGGTAATTTTTGTGTTTTGATTCAAGAATTTTGTTGTTCTTGTTGTCGCTGTCTTGATCTAGAAGGGCCACTTTTGAGTTGATGTCAGCTGTCCAGTTTCTATCGCTTACAGACCTCTTGGAGATTAATGAACCACAATCGAGTGCTATGTTATCGAGAGGAAGGTAGGTTATGTTAATTTTTGTTTTTTCATTCAAGAATTTTGTTGTTCTTGTTGTAGGTATTGCTAATTTGGAGAATTGATGAATGGATTGTTAAAGAGGAGATACAGAGAGAATGGGATATAAATTTCTTTTCTTTTATTGAATTTTTGTATATATTTCCTACTTACAAAATGCTCGATAGTATGTCTATTTATACTGTCAATGTAAGAAAGATGTTTTCTTTTCTTTCTTGTGTAGTTAACTGGATTGATTGTGTGTGTGTTAACTACTTTGTAACTACCCAAGAGAGTTCAAATTGACTTTCTCTTCCTAGGCTAGAATTAGTTACAATTAACTGATTACAACTGATTTGATACTATTACAAACGCACCTCTTCCTCTCTGCCTTCTGTTGTAATATCAACCTCTTCTACTTCATCTCCCTTCGTCAGTGTCTTCTCCTTCTACTGCTGTAATTGTGAAATCAGTAAGTAGGCTTATTAATCAACAGCCTCTCCTAAGCTATTTACTGATTTCACACCTAGATTCAATTTCAATTGATTGAATCTTTCTTTAGGTCGTGCCTTAGTGAAAATATCTGCCAATTGGTCTTCACTTCAGCAGAATTTTACATCTATCACCCCTTCTTGTAAAGCTTCTCGAATGAAATGGAATCTTCTGTTGATATATCTAGTCTTCTGATGGAAGACTGGATTTCTAGTCATTGAAATTGCAGACATATTATCACACATCAAGAGTGTTGCTTCTGTTTGTGATTCCCCTAGGTCTTCAAGCACAAATCTCCGCCAAATGGCTTGTGCTGTAGCTTCAGAAGCTGAAACATATTCAACTTTTGCTATAGACAATGCTACTGAGTTTTGTTTCAATGATGCCCATGAAAACACCCCACTGCCAAAACTGAAAGTATAACCTAAGGTACTCCTACTGTCATCCTCATTCCAGCCCAGTCTGCATCACAATAGCCACTAAGTGTGGTTGATTTATTCCTCTTGTATGAAATCCTATAAGTGAGAGTCCTTTGGACATATCTAAGAACTCTCCTTGCAATCCCCATGTGCTTTCTTGTAGGTTTACTCATAAACCTTGCTAAAAGACTTGCTGAATACATCAAGTCTGGTCTTGTTGCTGTTAAATATAGCAAGCCCCCACTATTTTCTTGTATAAACCCTCATCTGCAGCTTCACTTCCATCTTTTTTTCTCAATTTCTCACCCACTATCAAGGGGATTGCAATTGCTTTGCAATCTTCTAAACTGAACTTCATTAACAAGGACTTAGCATACTTGCCTCGATGAATGAATATCCCTTGATCAGTTTGTAGGATTCCTATGCCGAGAAAATGATGTAACAGTCCAAGGTCTATCATCTCATATCTCTGCATCATTTCCTTCTTGAACTTAGCAAGCATCCTCTCACTGCTTCCAGTGTATATTATGTCATCAACATAAATTGAGACAATAATCATCTCCCCTTTATCATCACTAATGGTGTATAGTGTAGCCTTCTCACTAACACTTCTTTTGAATTTTCAACTCATGAGATTCTTGTCAATCTCATTACACCAGGCTCTAGGAGCCTGCTTGAGTCCATACAAGGCTTTCCTTAGCTTGTAAACCTTGTGTCCTGCATCTTTTAGCTCAAAACCTTCAGGCTGCTCACCAAAGACCTCTTCATTTAGGACCCTATTTAGGAAGGCTGATTTGACATCCAACTGAAACAACTTCCACCCTTTCTGTGCTGCTAATGCAATAATAACTCAAATTGTATCAAGTCTTGCCACTGGTGCAAATGTTTCGTTATAGTTAATACCAGGTTTCTGTGCATAACCCTTAGCAACCAGCCTAGCCTTGTGTTTTTGAATGGTTCCATCCAAGTTGAGCTTGGTTTTATAGACCCACTTGACCTCTATAACTGGCTTGTCAACAGGTCGGTTCACTAACTCCCAAGTCTCATTTTTATCTATCATTTCTAACTAAGCATTCATAGCTTCTTGCCAAGCCATGTCCTTTACTGATTCTTGATAGTTTTCTAGCTCTACTATGCACATATGACATCGTGCATATATATCTTCCTAGCTCTTTAATTTTACTGGGTTGAACCAGCTTAACCCCTGCCCCCATCATCATTCTCAAATACTTCAGTAGCTGACTGTATTGACTAAGAATCATTGCCTTCTTCTCTTACTTCACTATCTTCAAGAGAAAAAATTATAGAAACAGATTCTACTCGATCTGTCTTCCAGTTCCAAGATTTATCTTCATCAAAGATAACATCCCTGGATAGCACAATCTTCTTGGCATGTAAGAGATACACTCTGTACCCCTTTTCACAGCTGCCATAGCCCATAAACACTCCCGTTTTTGATTTTCCATCAAACTTCTGCCTCAAAGCTGATGGAACATGAGTGTAACATATGCAACCAAATACTTTTAGTTGTTTAATCCCAAGTTTCCTTCCTGTAAACACCTCAAATGGTGTCTTCTTCTCTACAGCTGATGTATAGCTTCTGTTTTAAAGATAAACAGACACATTCATGGCCTCTACCCAAAATTCAGTTGGGATTTCCTTCTCAGCCATCAAAGCCCTTACAATTTCACAAATGATTCTATTCTTCCTCTCGGCTACCCCATTCTGCTATGGGGTATAGGCAATGGTAGGTTGCCTCTCCATGCCCATGGATGACCAAAATTCTTGAAATTCTTTGGAGGTGTATTCTCCACCTCTATCACTCCTCAATATTTTAATTCTGCACCCACTTTGTAGCTCAACAAAGGCCTTGAACTTCCTAAAAACATTTAATGCATCAGATTTTTTTCTTAGAAAGTATACCCAACACATTCTTGAAAAATCATGAATGAAATGTGATGAACTATTTGTTTCCCCCAATTGACTCACATTGCATTGGTCCATACAAGTCTGTGTGTACCAATTCCAGTGGACATTTTGCTTTCCATGCCTCCTTTTTGACAAATTGTTCTCTGTGTTGCTTGCCCATGACACATCCTTCACACACACTCTTCACTTCTGCTAACATAGGCAGTCCAACCACCATTTCCATTTGCTTCATCTTTTATAAATTAACGAAATTTAGAGGACCAAATCTCCTATGCCAAATCCATGAATCTTCACTGACAGTTGCCTTCATTGCTGCAGGTGTAATAGATTTAAGTGAGAGTGGGAAACATCTATTTCCACTCATCACTACTTTTGCAATCACAATTATTAGGCTTCCATCATCATATATCACAACAAGATTGCCTCCAAACAGAACATAATATCCATGTACCATCATCTGTCCCACACTCAATAGATTCTCATCTAAACCAGGAACTAGCAATACTTCATGTATGTATCTTTTCCCAAGCTTAGTGTTTACCATAAGAGTCCCCTTTCCAGTTTCTTGCACCAAGTTTCCTAAGCCCATTTTAACTTTGCAAGCTACTATTTTATCAATATTAATTAGTTCAACCTCCCTTGATGTCATGTGATTGCTGCATGCACTATCCACAAACCAAGTGCTTTTGTCTTGCATTGTTGCAGCATGACATGCATAGAACATTACTATTGTAGTTGCCTCTTCTTGCTTTGCATAACTTGCTTGTGGTTTGTGTATGTTGTTGTCACAATCTCTTGCACTATGGCCAAACCTGTTGCACTTCATGCATTTTGGTTTACCTTTGAACCTACACACACCAAAATGGTACTTGCCACAAAACTGACATTGTGGTTTCTTCCTCTCTTTCTTATTCTGTGACTGCCACTTTG
Organism: Salix brachista; assembly: GCA_009078335.1. Lineage (NCBI taxonomy): Eukaryota > Viridiplantae > Streptophyta > Magnoliopsida > Malpighiales > Salicaceae > Salix > Salix brachista. The sequence goes on from VDCV01000024.1 coordinate 49,076, forward strand.
GATTATGTCTTCCTTATGTAAATTTATTTGTGCTATAGCCTTGATTGTTCCCGATCTTAAGGCTGCTAAAGGCTCTTTCTGTCCTTGCATTTTTGTCCCTTTCATCATGCAAATCTTCCCTTTTATCATAGACTTTAACCGAGGCTATGACTTCTTCAATTCTAAGGACATTAAGTTCTCGAGTCTTTTCAATAATGGACACAATAGACTTATATCTTCTACTCAAACTCATCAATAGTTTTTGCACAATTCTTGATTCACTAACTTCTTCTCCAAGTGATTTCAAATCATTTATAATTTCAAAGAATTTAGCTAGATAGTTATCTAAGCTTTCACCTTCTAGCATTCTCATATGCTTAAAAGTTGCTCTTATAACTTGTAATTTTATTGCCCTTACCTTCTTATCACCTTTGAATTCTCTCCTCAGGATCTCCCATGCTCCTTTTGTTGTTTCATTTCTGATCTGTGGAAACAGATCATTTGTTAGTGCTCCTTGAATGATGCTCAATGCCTTAACATTCTTGATTTTGTTTTCTCTTGTGGTAGCTTGATTCTCCTTTGGAGTACTTTTAGCTTTGCTTCCCTCTCCGGCAGATTCTTCCGCTTCAAGTTGATCTTGATCTATGGCTTAAACTATGTCCCATAGATCATATGCTGTAAGTATAGTCTCCATTTTTACTGTCCAAAAGTCATAATTTGTTCCTTTGAACCGTGGAGCTCTTAGGTCTCTTGAGCTTGAATTCACCATTCTTCTTTTAGTTTAAGTTTCACAGATTACGCCCCTTTATGGATCAATAAACCAGCTCTGATACCATGTTAATTTTTGTGTTTTGATTCAAGAATTTTGTTGTTCTTGTTGTAGGTATTGCTAATTTGGAGAATTGATGAATGGATTGTTAAAGAGGAGATACAGAGAGATAGGGAGATAAGTTTCTTTTCTTTTATTGAATTTCTGCATATATTTTCTGCTTACAAAGTGCTCGACAGTATGTCTGTTTATACTGTCAATGTAAGAAAGATGTTTTCTTTTCTTTTTTGTGTAGTTAACTGGATTGATTGTGTGTGTGTTAACTACTTTGTAACTACCCAAGAGAGTTCAAATTGACTTTCTCTTCCTAGGCTAGAATTAGTTACAATTAACTGATTACAACTGATTTGATCCTATTACAAACACACCTCTTCCTCTCTGCCTTCTGTTGTAATATCAACCTCTTCTACTTCATCTCCCTTCGTCAGTGTCTTCTCCTTCTACCGCTGTAATTGTGAAATCAGTAAATAGGCTTATTAATCAACAAGTTTGCGGTGAATCCCCGGTTACAAGGATGGTGAGATGGAGGAGCAAGAAGGTCAGGTACAAAGGAGTGAAAATAGATGAGTTTAGGAGACAGATATTTGTAGCTGCTGCTACTCATTTTGTTTTTGCCGGAGAAGGATAGATGAAGAAATCAAGTGGAGAAGATGCTTTTAATTGCATGCGGAGTGGAGGTAGTTTAAAGTCATGCTTGAGTTGACTGATTCTTTTATTTTTCATTTTTTTGGTTTCCTAATTATAAAAGGAAAATCAGGAATTATATTTATTTTTCATGGATTGTTTTTTATATATTTTTATTTTTTTTCTTTGGATCTATGAAATAAAAAAATCATCTAGAAAAAAAAATACAAGAGAAGAATTTAAGACTAAGCTAGTACTAACAAAGCGAATCATTTTTTTGCTCCAACAACAAAAATCAAAATTAAATATATATATATATATATATATATATATATATATTTAATTTTGGATTTTTTTTATTTTTGTTGGAGCAAAAAAATGATTATATATATCTATATCTATATCTATATCTATATAAACTAGTATTAATAAAAATATTTCACATATCCCTATATGTTTATGAAATTTAAAATTAATAGAAAATTGACTTGATAATTCACTATAGCTATAGACATAATTCACCATGGATTACAACAATGTAATTACTATTATTCCATAAGAATAAAAAAATAATAATTAGCTTTCCATATTTTTCATTAAATAATTGTTTAGGGATATGCATCTTTTCAAATTTATAACAGTAAAAATATGGTTTTCCCCTTGAAATCAGGAAAAGGTGTCTCCTAGGCAAGGGTATTCTAGGCATTTCGGTTTTTATGAAAAGTTAAATAACATTTTTACCCTTGAAGAAGACAAAAAATAAGAATAGTCAGGCAAAGTATTTTTGGTGTTTCTATTTTTATGAGCAGTAGAAACACTAATTTACCCTTGGAAAAGAAGAAAACAAAGAGTCCCTAGGTATTATAGTATTTTGATATGTGTTTTTCCGTTATTAGGACAAGCTTCTGGGGGTGTTTTGATATTTTCATATTTTTTAATATTTTTTTATTAAAAAAATTGTTGGCGTGTGTGTCTAACATGGCAGCGGTTTTGAGTCATCCGCGCAATACAAGTGGCGCGTGACTCTCCATACGGTGGCTAAAATAGTCAATCATCATCTCACTAAATGTGTCACCATGTCCTTTTCCCCATGGTGGTGTGCGTATGAGCATTTAATGGTTAGAGAATTGTCGTGGTTGATTTTTTTTCTTTTTCTATCCTCGAACCTAATATCCATTCAAGTCCTCTTTATTTATGCTTTGTACATTTGAGTCCTTGGTCTTTTAATTTCTAATTTCATCTTGATTTCTTTTATAAAAAAATTGTTTTATTTCAATTTTATCCTTCAATTGAAATTGGTCATATCTTATGTTTTTCATTTCAACCCTTATTCTTTTAATTTTTTAATTTGATTTTAATTCCTTTAATTGCTTAAGTCCTTCTAATGAAATCCCTATTATTTGTTCATATTTATGTGTCAATCTTCTTAGTTTTGGTTTTGATTTTTGTTTTATCATTTTCTCCTTTATTATGGTTTTATTTTTTTTTCAATTTAGACCTTCAATTCTAATTTATAGGTCTTATAAACATCTAAGAAGAAATAGGTCATTAGTTTTATTTTTAGATAAATAATTTATGAATTTAAAATTCACAATCTTTGACAACTTCTTTAACTTGTTCTTTCACATCTCATGAAGCAATCTTACAATTTTATTTGTTGCAATTATATTTTGAGCTCGAGAAATTTTGGTGTAGTATTTGAAAGACCAAAGAGAGATGTGCATTGGTATAAACAATTGTATACCTGAATGAAATATCTTTTCAATAATAAGGTTTGATTATTCTTTGGAGTTCTTTACCAATATATGGTTCTACCTGAGTTCTTTAGTTTTATTTTTAAAGACTTTTTAATCCGCCTGAGATTCTAAGCACCAATTCTTTTACTCTCCCTAGGAAGACAAGGTTAGGATACATAAGTCACTTAGATGCTCCATTGGCGCATCCATTTTTCATTTTGCATAGCCAGTGTATTCTTGTAGCAAAATAAATTATTTGTTGCAATTATATTGTGATTTTTCTGTTTTGAACTCGAGAAATTTTGGTGTAGTATCTGAAAGACCAGAGAGAGATGTGCTTTGGCATAAACAGTTGTATACCTGAATGAAATCTCTTTTCAATAATAAGCTTTGATTATTCTTTGGAATTCTTTTCCAATATATGGTTCTCTAGTTACATGCAAAAGTTGCAGGTTGTTCAAAATGGTGGTTATCTTGGTTTTGGTGATTTAAGCACATATTACTGCAATATCAGCAATGAGAAAAAGAAGCGACTGAAAATGGTGAAAGCATTAGACATCAGGCTTCCTCGGGGGGTGAAAGCTAGCCAAAGATGCATCTGTTTGCATAATTGTTTCCGGCTTCCAGCTTGGATAATTAGATGGTGATGTCGGGTTGTGCGGCAGCAAACAGTTCTCGTGCGGGAATGCTGATGAATCACGGTGTGATTTTGTACTTGATTTCAGAAGATTGTCGCGACGGTGTTTTTTTTTTCGCGCTTCGTGCCCTGCCATCGTCATATTGGAGAGACAACAGTGCGTGGTGAAATGAGGATTGTTTTATAGCCATAAAAATTATGACTATAAATCTTAGGAGTCGTCACCTAGTATTAAGGTCATTAGAAACCTATTGGTTTGCGAGAGTCTAAGTAAGGGGACTTGTTGTGCGAGGGGAAGACGCATCACCCCAGTGCACCCTACCTAAGGTAAGCTGCATTGTACTTGATTGTTTTTCTAAGTTAAAAATTTTTTACATTGCATTTTCAAAAATCATTTTTTGTCTGCGGGTGTACTTTACAATGTAATTTTACACCACTGTTAAGAACCTTTTTTGTTATCTACGGATATATTTTACAATGTCATTTTACACCGTAGTTAAAAACCTTTTTTTATCTATGGATGTACTTTACAATGTAATTTTACACCCTAATAGATAAGACAAAATAATTATAATTTTTTTTTTATATTTTGGCCAAATTTCAACAGATAATCGTAAACCGGTTACGATATCCACTTTTTGTTTTAAAATATGAGAAAGATGCAACATATTTTTTTTACAAAAAATATGATGGGAAAAAGCTTGGAATCTAGCTATATGCACGGAAACTACACATTTCTTTGTTTTTTTTTAAATGCATTTTTTTTTTTAAATTAGGGCCTGTCCCAGCTAAATGGGCTGGCCTAGCCAAGTTGGGCCAAAGGCCCAACTCTGCTGGACTTCGGCTGGACCTCGCCCAGCGAACTGGGCGGGGCCGAGAGCAGTCTAGCCCAAGAATTTAAACAAAGAGAAAAAGGAAATCGGGGGTGTTACTGTTCACGTGTTATGTAACAAGGTGGTCGGTCGACGATGATGAGAGGTTTACCTGCTAATGTCGTCAGGTAGAGGAGGACGAGGTGGTTGTTCCTATGATGGTGGCGTCGAAAATAATGGTCTCTGGTAGCCGAAGGAGCTGTCGGAAGGGGCTGGCCTGTGCTGCTTCCGCTGCTGCTCTTCGTCACCAGAGCTGGAGAAGAAGGCTGGCTGCTGCGTGGTTCGACTGTGGAGAGAAACCAGGTGGTGGTCTGTTGGAGCTGGCTGGAGTTGCTGCTGGAGGAAGGAGAGAAAGAGGGTAATCGACGCTGTAGGAGATAGAGAGAGGACTATCAACCATTGGAGGAGAGAGAGACGACGCTGCGAAAGGAGAGAGAGCTGTCGCCGTGGGTGCTGAGGACTAAGCTTCTGGAGTGGCTGAGGGAGACGGGAGCCACCTATTACTGGTCCTTAGAGCAACTCCAATGGCAAGAGCCATTTTGGAGAGTCAAATCTCTAAAATGGCTCTTTAAATAGTGTATAAATGACTTTTTTGGTGATGTGTGTTCCAATGGTAAAAACCATTTTGGAGAGCCATTTTTTTTAAATTATTTTAAATATTGTGCAATTATTTTGTATGTAGTTTAATTATATAATTAATTATACAATTAATAGAAGTAAGTTAGATAGCAAATTGTCAATCCAGTTGCATCACTCAATACCAATTTCAACTCCTTTTCTACTTATTGAAAAAATTCAGAACTAAAATCTGAACAATTCCAAAAATGTAATGCATAAAAAGTTATGAAATTCACTAAACAAAAGCATAACCTTACACAACATAGCAGATTTTAACACAATCCTCGAACAATTCAGCATATAATACATCATTACATATATCATATAACCAATAACTGAACAAAATAGGAAAAACATTAGGAAATTAACCTTCTTCCAATGAACACAGACAACCCGAAATCAGATTAAATTAAGCTCGCGGATGTCTTCGCTTCCAAAAACATGATTTCACATTCCAGCTTGACTAAAGCTTTGAAAATATTTCTAATATTCTTCCATCAACATTATTCCTGAAATCCACCTCGTCGTGGCCCCAGCATGTTCAACTCCCCAAGTTACATTCACCCTTGACCATTCCCAGCTTTCCTCAACTGCTCGCAGATATCTTTCAATATCTCGAATTCAAATGCAGAAATTCACTAAATCGCCTATGAAAAACACTCAGACTTCGTTTGTAACAAACACACTTTGTATCACAAAACCTATAATTATTAGCTTCTGACAACTCCATAAGAGATGCACAACGCAGACCTGAAGACAGAAGAGTGTCACCAATGGCCAACTACACAGGGCTTCTTTTTCTCTTTTCTTTTTAGTTTTTAAAATAAATCAGAAAAGGGTCTCCTTTTTTTCCATCTTTTGGGACCTCTGATGCTACTCTTTTGTTTCGTTAAAATGAAGACTCTTAATTGTGTAAGCTCTCTCTATCCCTCATGCACAAAAGCAGAGTTTGGTGGGTTTCAGATGATTTCTTCCGTTTCTTTTTGTTTAAAACTCGTTGTGAACTTGACTAGCTGTAACTCCCCCCCCCCCCCCCCTCTCTACGTGTGTGTGTGTTTTATAGTTGATGATGGTTGTTTTTGTTTTACTTTATTTTAATTAGAAAGGGATTGCCTTTTAACCAGTTAACTATCAACAATCAGATGGGCTTTTGTATACATAGAAGAAACCTAGTTAACGGGGATTGCGTTTTAAGTAGCCAAGAACACTATTGCAGGGAAATACAAACAACAGAAACCAACACTATCAACACAGCACATCAACATAATTAAAAGGTAATAGCACAATTGGAAAGATATCCTTCTCAGTAGTAGTACATCTGCAAAAAGGGTGCAGAACACAACACTTGAACACTATTTTATCTCTCAACACAGCACATCAATTTGATCGAAGTAATCTCATTTTAACATAGCAAGAAGCTCAAAATGGGATTTCCCTGCAATTGCAAAATGGGATCCCAGGGATCAAAATAAACAAAATTGAGCCACCAATTTTGTAAACTGTTGGAAACTGAATCAGACACAAACACATACCATGTTGTCGTTGATGGAATCATAAAATGATGTTGAGGAATTCAAAGATAGAAGAAGAAGAAGCTGAGTGCAGAGAACAAAGAAGAACAGAGAGAATAGAAGAAAGAGAGGGAAAATGAAAATTTCGAATTTTGGTCACTGTTTCCCCAGTGTCAGTTATACACACATCCCGTGTGTTGCCTTTATATACATGTATTAAGATACCCAATACTATATTCTAGAGTATTATTTCTTCTACTCTAATATATTCTAGAATACACACTCTAACATCCCCCCTCAATCTCTTGCTTTGATACTCCAAGCATGAGATTGTTACAATGAAATTGAAATAGAGCAGTACCGAGTCCTTTGGTGAAAATATCTGCAAATTGTTTTTTTAAGGAAACAAATTGCACAAGAAGCTGATTGTTGGCCACCCTTTCATGCACAAAATGTACATCAATCTCTATATGTTTAGTGCGTTGATGCTGAAAAGGGTTGAAGGACAGAGCAATGGCCGAAAGATTATCACACAATAGGACTGGAGGCTGAACAAATGCAACACGCAGGAACACCAAGAGTTGCTTAAGCCAATCAATTTCAGCAGCTGTTGACGAAAGTGCTCTATATTCTGCCTCTGTAGAAGATCGAGAAACTATGTGTTGTTTCTTGGAAGACCAGGAAATAGGATTGGATCCAAGGAAAATAATTGATCTAGTAGTGGACCTTCTATCATTCGGATCACCTGCCCAATCTGCATCGCTGTATGCTGTAATTTCCAAAGAACCAAAAGTATATCTCATACCATAGCCAATAGTGCCCTTGAGATAACGTAAGATACGTTTAACTGCAATGAAGTGAGACACCATTGGGTTTTGCATAAACTGGCAGACTTGATGAACTGCAAAAGAGATGTTTGGACGAGTGAATGTTAGATATTGTAAAGCTCCTACAATGCTCCTGTACAAGGTGGGATTATCAAAAGAGACACCATCATCCTTAAACAATCGTTGATATGGAAGACATGGAATGTGACATGCCTAAGGATCAATCATCTCAGTTTTGCACAACAAATCAGTGATATACTTAGACTGAGACAAAACCAAACCATTAGGAATGTGAGAAATCTCAATCCCCAGAAAATAATGCAAGTCTCCCAAATCTGTGATATCAAATTCTGCAATGAGGGAGTCAATAACCTTTTGAATATCATTCAAGTCAGTACCAGTAATGATGATATCGTCTACATACACTAGTAAAATAATTAAACCATTATCAAGAGGTTTAACAAAGAGAGACGAATCTGCATAAGTATGTGTAAAACCCAGAGATGGCAGAAAAGCAGTGAACCTGTCATTCCAAGCTCGTGGAGCTTGTTTAAGGCCATACAAGGATTTATGAAGCTTACACACTAGTTGTGGATGAACAGAGTCTATAAACCTAGGGGGTTGAGCTATATAAACATCCTCCTGAAGAACACCATGAAGAAAGGCATTCTTCACATCTAACTGCCGCAATTTCCAGTTATAATTTGCTGCTAGGGCCAGTACAAGACGGACAGTGTTGGTTTAACTACAGGGCTGAAAGTCTCACCATAATCCAAGCCAGGTTTGTGGCTAAATCCTTGAGCAACCAGGCGAGCCTTATGTCTAGCAATTGTACCATCTACATGCTTCTTGAGTTTGAAGATCTACTTACACCCTACTAAGTTTTTATGAGGTGGCAGCTCAACAAGGCTCCATGTATTCTAAGAATGCAGAGCATTAATCTCGTCTTGCATGGCAGAAAACCACACTGGAATTTTGAAGGCAGACTTGAAGGTCAATGGTTCACACAATGAAGGGTCTCCCGTGCTGGCTTTGTGAATAACTGACAGACAAGATTTTCTGATCACAGCCCCTGTTTTGCTTCTTGTTTGCATGGAATGAACATTTAAAGCAGGAATATGCAACACAACTGACAAGTTTTCAGGGTTCAAACACTCTTCTGAAGATGAAGATTCAGAAAGCTTACCTTCAGTATTAGATTCAGTAGTAGTCACAGGAGTGGATGTGACAGGCACAGGAGCAGCAAGAGTAATGGCAGGAGACAGAGACAGTGAGGATGGTAAAGAGAAGACATTGTCATGTGAGTTTAATGAGCTAGGATGAGCATCAGAAGTATTGATGGGAGACAGTGGCATTAATGATGGTAAATATGAGACAACAACATGTGTGTTGAATGAGCTAGAAAGGGGATGGGAGGAAAAACTGTGATTGTGAGAGATAGAATTCATAGTGGATGATGGATTAGAAGTGGTAAGCTGTGTGACCAAATCTTTGTATGGGAACACATTTTCATTAAACAAAACATGTCGAGATATATATGATTTTATGCTAGACACATGATAACATATATATCCTTTATACTGAGGAGCATAACCCAAAAATACACACATAGTAGTCTTTGGTTCTAATTTGTGTTGAAGATATGGACGTAATAAGGGGAAACAAGCACAGCCAAAAACCCTTAGATGTGCAACATAAGGTATTTTGCCAAAAAGCATTTCAAATAGGGACTTATGATGTAAACCAACATAATGCATACGATTGATTAAGAATGATGCAGTGTGGACAGCATAAGTCCAAAAAATTGTAGGTAATTTGGCATATTGAAGTAGGGTGATCGTAGTCTCAATAAGATGTCTATGCTTATTTTCAGCCAATCCATTTTGTTCAGGAGTATACGGACAAGATTTACGATGCTCAATACCTTTAGTGTCAAGAAAATGTTTCAAGGGTTTGTTAACATACTCCCCACCCCCATCACTTTGAAGAATTTGAATACATTGGGAAAATTGAGTGTGAATGTATTGATAGAAAGTAATGAACACTGAGCATACATCACTTTTATTAATAAGGGGGAACAACCAACAATAACGTGAAAATTCATCGACAAATATTACATAGTATTTATATCCATCAATGGAAACACTTGGAGAAGGTCCCTAGAGGTCACTATGTATGATGTGAAAAGGTGTTACAGATTTGTGAACACTAGGCTGAAATGGAAGCTTAGAAAACTTGCCCTCTAAACAACTAACACAAACCTCAGGATCAGGGTCTGAGGAACACTGAATGTTTGATTTTGTAACATCAATTTGACTATTTTATTGGCTGGATGGCCTAACCTATGATGCCAAGTAGAAGATAACACTAACCTACCAATGTAAGCCTGGAAATGAGAGCTGAAAGGAGACTGAACAGAAGGGGATACAATGGGAAGTGGATAGAGGCCATTACTGCACTGCCCTTTGTACATGATCCTCCCTGTGACTTTGTCCTGAATCCAAAAACAAAAGGCATCAAATATCAGATAGCAATTATTGTCCAAACAAATGCGATGAACTGATAATAAATTCTAAGTCAGTTTGGGAACACATAACACAAAATTTAGCTTGAGAGGATGAGGTTGTGTGGGAATAATAGATGAACCAACATGAGACACTAACAGACCTTCACCATTAGTAGTCTGAACCGTATCAGTTGCAGGGTAAGGTGCACTCAAAGATAAGTTGGACAAGTCAGCAGTCATATGATTGGTGGCCCCTGAATCTGTAATCCACACGGGAGGAGACTGAATCGATGACTGAGGTGAAGACAGGCAGCCATTGTGCATAGCATTCAAGGCATGGTGCTGAGGAGATGAAGATTCATTCACAGTGTGACCCATAAAATGAGGGCCATTCTCATTGTAATAGCAAAACCAAGTCGTATGATTAAACTTGCCACAGATGTTGCACTTAAACTTGTCAAAACTTTTAAGACCACACATTGGAGCTGTGTGTCCTTCACCATTACATAATTGACACACAAATACAGTTTGTGCAGTGTATGGAGATGTAGAATAAGATTCAAAAACACCAGGAGGAGATGGGGAAACTGCATGAGATGTAGCCTGGACTGATGCTCTCGGGAAAGAAATTCTCTGCCCTGAATTGGTCCTACCTCTACCTCTGTTTCGATTAAATGATTTATAGCCACCATTATCATAAGAATTGGAACCATGTGAACTACGAGGTGGTCGAAAAACAGACCCAAGAGGTTTATATAAGTCATGTTCAGTGTGTTTATATCCACTAGTAGAGACAGTATGCATGGCAGTAAGGAAATTAGAGGTGTCAGGTAGTATATTCACCACTATTCGTTCTTCAGCAAGTAGCTGAGACCAAAATTCTTTTAAGGGGATCACACTTTCTCTCCCCCTAACCACACACCTAAATGTATTATACTCAGCTGGAAGACCATTTAATGCTAAAATAACAATGTCCTCATCAGCAAAATACACTCCAGCAGCCATTAGATAATCTCTCGCTTCTTTAATTTTTAGAAGATATTGACTGATATTATCTGATCCTTTCCTAATATTCTGCAAATTAGACTTCAATTGGAAAATACTTGTCTTAGATACGGTAGAGAATTGCTCTTTCAATCTCATCCACAATTCTCTAGAGCTATTACTACCAATAGCACAAGATAAAGCTATTGGGGACAGAGTTGCAGTAATGAGTTGCATGACAGCCCTATTATGCATTTTCCAAATTGTCATAGAATCACAATCAATTACAAAAGAAGAAGAGTTAGGATTACTTGTACCACAATCGCCAGTATCAACAGCAGACAGAGAAGGACACGATTGAGAGCCGTCCACAAATCCAAAAATTCCATTGCTCTCGAGAAGTAGCTGAATTTGAAAATTCCAGTTTAGTTAATTGGAATAATCTAATGTGACATTCACCGATGTTGAAATTGTTGAAATTAGGTTTGTGATTGGAGATTGAAGTATTTGTAGTTGTGCAGCTGTCACCATCGTAGACGGAGAAACAGAGTATGGGAGGGAAAGTGGGTTTAATGATACATAATGAGAAGCTTAGAACACGATCATTGAGTAAGAGATTTTAGTAAATCTGTGATGAAGAACAATGATTTTGAGAAAGAAATTTTTCTTGAACCAGATTGCGGAAGCAAGATGATTAGGACAATTAATTTGACTGCGTGAGCATTATAAGCTCTGATACCATGATAGAATCATAAAATGATGTTGAGGAATTCAAAGATAGAAGAAGAAAAAGCTGAGTGCAGAGAACGAAGAAGAACAGAGAGAATAGAAGAAAGAGAGGGAAACTAAAAATTTTGAATTTTGGTCATTGTTCCCACAGTGTCAGTTATACACACATCCCGTGTGTTGCCTTTATATACATGTATTAAGGTACCCAATACTATATTATAGAGTATTATTTCTTCTACTCTAATATATTCTAGAGTACACATTCTAGAATACACACTCTAACAGTCGTCTCCAATTCTCTACTCGTTTTCACTCATGCTTTCCTTTTCCTTTATCTACCACTTTTCCCCTCAAATCCTTCCTCTACAAAACCCTCTACACAAACACATACTTTGTTCTTGTTTCTCAACACTGTGTCCCTCTCCATGAATTTCGATACATGTACAACCTAACCTTAATTTTTTTCAGCCATCAAAATCCCCAAAACTCAACCACAAACAAAAAACCTTTCCAAAATTCCACTAAAAAATCACCTTTTTGAACTTAAATTAAAACCCCACAACATGTGAAAAGAAATTACCAAGAAATATCAAGTTGCATGTGTACATGAAACACTCAAGCAATCCATGAAATGGTTGTTCGAAATTAGAAAAGGTTTCAAAGACTAACCTTTTTGTTCACCTTCTATTCTTCTTCTTCTTCTTCACTGATCAACAAGTCCTTGAAAACAAAAATTGTTGTTGTCTTCGGTTTCAATTGAGCTTCTCTTCGGGGTGATTTATCTCAAATGGGTTGCAACGGTAATAAATGTCCTTTGCCTTCTCTTTTATCTGCAGCCAAATATGGCATCATGTTGATGACCAACTATTTTTAGTTGAGTGTATAGCTCTCCCGTTGGAGCATATACAATAATAAAAAAATGCTAAAAATATATTATTTTATTTATGCCTTCTCACATAGCACTCTCGTTGGAGATGCTCTTAAAGGAAACCATGGTTGATGGCCTGCGGTGTCTGTGTTGGAGGGATGGTCGCCGGTGTTGAGGAAGGAAGCAAGGTGGTGATCGACGGCCAGAGGAGGATTGTAGGCGTCACTGGTTCTGTGTTGTCCACCCCATTTTATGTAAATATTTTTGCCCCCATCTATCAACTTCTCCTCCCGTGTTCTACAAATTTTCCCGTCGATGTCCTTTTTCTCCTCCTCTGTCAATCTCCTCTGTCGTCCCCCCTGCATGCATGGTTTTCATGGCTTTTATAGGCAGGAAGCAACCCTTGCAGTGGCATTCACCTGAACAGTGCAGTCACGTTTGTGATGATTTTGGGAGAGGGTGACAATACAATTTGGTCTCTCAATTTTTAATTGGTTCAATCGCACCCCCAATTGATTTTAAATTTTAAATTTTATGGAATTGTATCCCCGTCAAAATTTCAACAGCAACCTTAGATTTGCACGTCCTTTTTTATTTTGGTCCTTGTTTTTGATTTGTGCGATTTAACCCTCAATTGACCAGTAAACTCTCAATCGTTTTCAATTTGACCTCTGATTCGCATCGTTGGCTTGGAGAAATTCAATTCGGTCTCCGAAAATTCAAATCTTCTCAATTGAACACGAATTAAGCTCAAGAACTTGATTTTTCATCGATTAAGCCCTTAATAAAATTAATTTGGCCAATTTTAAAGTATAATTAACTCCTTGCACTTAATTAAATCCTTCGATTAGACCCTAAATTAATTCCCAAACATAATTATACTTTAAATTGGCCCATGATTAAATCAAATTGGCCTATAAAAAATATAATTATGCCTTTCGGCTTAATTTTTATACAAATTTTATCCAATAATAAATTATTTTAGCATTGAATCTGTATTTTCCTTCATTTTGGGGCACAAAAGAGGAACGATCGGGCTCTCAAAAATGTCTAAATTTTCCACCTTGATTTTTCTACTGACGTCAGCCCCTTTTATTTTATTTTTGTTTTATTTTGGTTGAAAAAAATTGGGGGAATAACCCATTTTTGGGTTAAGACAAACGTAATGCATATCATCCATATTCATCATATTTCAGGGAGCAATGAACATAAATGGATAATGAGATTTGGGATTTTTTAACCAACAGGGTTCGAGAGATTGAAACAATCTTGAACATTTGAAGAAACCTCTCTCTCGTTCCATCGAAGACAAGACAGTAGTAGTCTTTCAATGAAGTGATAAACTAACTACAACATAAGTACTCAATTGAAGTGATAAAATAACATAAAGCACAAGTAAATTGCATAGACGCCCCATTTGGGATTTTTTTTGACAATAATAAAAATAAAATATATTCTTTTAATATTTATTTTTATTGAGAATTAACTTTGAGATTTGAGATTTATAATTTGTTTCGATTAGTTTTATATGAGGTTATCATGATCTCATGATCAAGATCGCAAGTAAAAATCATATTATCACAGGTTATCCAATATATTGCCATCTTGATATTTTTTCTAATATCATATTTATTTTTGTAGTCAAATTTTATTTTTATCAATTATTAATGGTGTTTTTAGATCTATCAAACTGATAAAATCACATCAAGCTAAACTCTATACAGTTTATTTTATTAAAATACATGTTAACAGTGTTCGAATACTTTTTTAAAATAATGATATCACTCGGTGTGTAGTAAGACAAAAGAGCATTTGAGCTTTTGAAAATGGGATTTGATGTGGTGGCAAGTTGCATTTAAGGAAATTGCATGGTCGTAATGTTGTGAAAATACCATGAAAAAGCATTACATTATTGCTAGTTATTGTTTGTAATGTAAAGTTGGCCCAAGGCGAACATGGGCACGGTGATTGCTTCCTTTCAGTCACCCACTGGCCCATGTACACTGAATTATTGCCCCCCCTGCAGTGTTGACAAATCCTGAGAAATCTCTTTGATGGTGATTTGCTGGTTTTTATATTTACCTAGATGACAATGCCTGCAGATGGACATGGATTCTTTTCAGGCACACCTTGATCGTGTAACCATGGGCAGCATTGTTGTTAAATTTTGATATAGAAGGGCAGGTTGATAAGTTAATGATGTAGAACAACTGGCAGAGGCGTACATGCTAAAGAGGGAACATCCAAAATTCAAAGGCAATTGAATTTTCCAGCAGTCTGGGTGTTGAAGTCGGAATGACGCAAAACTCACCCAATTGATGCGTTTTGGCGATTCCGGAATCATCGTTTTTTGGCCGAATTCCATCGTTTAGGCCCCGAAATCATCGTTTTTGCCATTTTAGAAAAGTTTCATTTTATCCATAACTCTTGATTTCCAAGTCCGAATTGACTTCCGTCAATTCTAACTTGTTCAGGATTTCTATCAATTTCAATTTCCGTAATTATCTCAATTCTGCTATTTTTGGTAATTTTTATTAATTAGTGTCGTTTCCTTGTCCAACAAGAGTTAGGACTAGGGTTTTTGCTTTAAATATAATTGTAAGCCTTTGGCCAAACTCATTGAATTATTGAATAAAATTTTGAACTTTCTTGAGAGTTCCTCTCATTCCAAAATTATTTACGGAATATCAACATGGGTCGTATTCTTTGTGTTTTCTACTGCGTCAGTTAAAGATGTTATTTTGCGCATAAGAAATATTTATTTATTGAAAAAAAATAGAACAATGACCACTCAGCCATTTGGTTTCTTATCTTAGGTGTTTGACACCGCGTTTCAAAAACTTTTTTGAAAAAAAAATATATTTTTTTATTTTAAATTAAAAAAATTTGGTGATTTTAAATCATTTTGATGTGCTGATGTCAAAAATAATTTTAAAAATTAAAAAAAAAAACAATATCATTTTGATGTATTTTTTTAACGAAAAACACTTTCAAAACTAACTTGAACTACACTCTCAATCAACTTAGTCTTTTGCTTGAATTATAGTGGTTAGTAATCACAGATAGTAGTGTTATTATTTTTTTATTTAAAAATAAATTAAAATAATATATATTTTTAATGTTTCTTATCATTTACCTTGATATCAAACCATTAAATGTTTTTTTTACTAATCAACTTAAAAATAACTTTATTTCAAAAAAAAAAAGCAAGTTTATATTTGATTGGATCTAGGAATACATTTTGCATATAAGTTCCTCATTTTTCATTTCTAACCTAACATCCTGAATTTTCAAATGGGTAGCAGAATTTTAATGAAATTTAACCCCTACGGCAATATTTGACACTAAGCACTGTTTCTAGAGGATTTTATAGAATACATTTATTTATTTCTATTTAGTGTAAGAAGTTAAATTTTATGTTCTATAATTTTTATTTTTTTCTAGTTTATTCAGAATTCTTATTACTTTTTTATTTTTATTTTTAGGTTTTGTAGTTTGTTTATGTTAGTTTTAGGTTTATTAAAGGAGTTGTAAAACTCATAATGAGGAAGACTACATGAACATAAAATATCCAGTAATAAACTAGGGTTTTGTGTGAAAATTTTATTTGGCTTCAATTATGTCTTTACAGCTTATTGTTTTTTAATTTGTGTTTCCATTCATGTTAGTTGATAATGATCCCATGGTTTTTTGCTTGCTATATGCTATAATAATTATGACTAGAAAAAATAGCAGAATAGGATGTGTCCTCGTGTAGAAGGGGATGGAGAGGTTCCTCTTGAGAAAGAGATGATGATAGAAGACATATATAGATAGATTGCAAAATTCAAAAGAGATGTTCATGAACTGATAATATAAGCAGAAATAGATTACAATATCAACCCATTAGTTTCTTAAGAACAATAATCATGGATCCATGACTAATCTTGGGAACATGTTCAAGAGACAAACAAAGTAAACAACTCCTTGTTTGGGATACTCGGAATAGTAATCTTAATGCATGAGAATAGTAATCTAATTTTGAGACCATGTTTCAGATAAACTAAGAAAATAACTTGTTGATTTGAATTAGCAGTGACTACTGTTAAGTGTTAAGGAACCATCTCACCTAACACCTTAAACTTTTAGGTGAGACCCTATAATATAATTTAAATTATTCTTTAATATACACCCTCAGGTGAAAGTCTTTTGGGCTTTAAACTTGCACACAAGCCCACACTACATTGTGCCTGATTTTTATCAATTACATTGAGGGTGATGAGATTCGAATGATACCATATTAATGAACCATCTCACATATACACTTAAATTATTAGGTGAGGCCTTAAAATATGATTTATATTATTTTTTAACTACAACTTGACTTGTCTATTTTATGGCTGTCTATTTATCACTATGTAAGTGTTTTTTTGGAATACTAGGAATAGTAATCTAATGCATGAGAACACGTTTAAGATACAAACAAAGAAAATAACTTGTTGATTGGGATGAATATGATGTTGAAACAAAAACATTTGACGATTCTAGTTTTTTTGTGGACTAGAATTATCCATCAAATTTGACGAGGATGATGAAGTTAAAAGAAAAGATATAGATGTAGAAGTTTTGATTTATGATCTCCATGAAAAGAACAGAAAATTAGATGTGGTTATGAAGCATACCGTGAAGAATGTGCCTCGCAATTACGTGAGAAAAATATTAAAATTGACTTGGTAAAAGTTAGTGACTTCAGCTCATGGAAGACTTACAAGTCGTTGGCAGTATCCAATCGAATATTATAGACTTCGTCTAAGGTGGTTTACAAGGAAAGTACCCTTCAACACGTGATTAGAATAATAATTCTGTATCTCCTAGTGAAAAACAAAAAAGAAACTACAAAGCTGAGAAAGGCAGACAGTATCAAGTGTCAAAATCTTCAGGACACTCGGATGATTTTCGGAAATATTGGGGAGAGTGTAGGAAAACCTGCAAATGTATGAGAGAACACAACCCCATCATGGGATGCTGTAATATGATAGAATGGAATGAAAAACATATTGGAATGAGCAGTAACTACGGACTACTTGATTTTGTTCTAGAATATCTAACGTTAATTTAATTTAAATTAAAATCTTGATATATTTTTTGCATTTACTAGTAGAAAGTAATCTATCAATTAAGTGTCTCTATCTAATTCACGTTATGAGGCAGCTAATAGAGTGGACCAATTGAAAACGGGACCATGGAGATGACCTTTGAAAGGTTCGTGACCTTGGCATCAAAGACTTCCAAGTCGTTGGCATTATGCAATCAATAATTCATCATTAAAAAATTCCAAGTCTAAAAGGCACCTTCCAAGAAAATAAACTTTTAAGGCATTAGAATCATGCTTATGTATATTTTCTTAAAAACAAATTTATGAAAATATATTGGTTACATTTTAGAAATGATATGTCAAAATTTTCTTCCATAACATGTGGACCTTTCTAAATTGATTATCATACATTTATATATATAACTAGTAGAATCACGTTGTTTATCTTATTAATTTATACACTTTTTTAATTCTTATTTATTTATTTTTCTTTATTTTCTCTACAATATCACATGATAAGTTGACAAGGATAAATATGTCCACACTGTCGCAACGACGTTCCCTAGCCTCCCGGGTGAAGGGATGCGTGGAAAAATGAGTTTTTGTATAATTATAAAATTATGATTATATTTTTTAGAGTCATCATCTACTATTAAGATTAATAGAAAATATAATGGTCTGCGAGAGTCTAGGTAAGATGACTTGTTGTGCAAGGAGAAGATACATCACCTCTAATGCACCTTACCTAAGGTAAGTTGTATTGTTGTTGATTATTTTCTTAGGTCATATTGTTATTTGTTGGTTTGTTATAATGTTTGTGGTGGATCTCTCTTCGTAAGATAATTTCTATCTTATTGGTAAAAAACTTGACTATTTTAAGGTCCAAATTTTATTATCATGTTTTATTTTACTGTATCCTTAATATTTGATGGCATATTCTACAATGTTGTTTTACACCCTCAAATATTAAAGTCTACAATTAAATCTTAATAAAATGAACAACATGATTATTAAAGAATATTTGATATTTTGACCGACCTCTAATGGATGATTATAATCTAGCTATGATATTCCATTTTGCATTTTCAAACATGAGAAAAAATGCAATTTTTTTAATGAAAATATGTTTAGAGAAATTTTAGGATTCGGTCGTATACACAAAAAAAAAAGCATATTTAAAAAAAAAAAATAAGAGTTTGTATATTTGTTTTTGGAAATTTAGTGGAACATCAGATATTTTATACTGAATTTGTATATTATAATATAAGTATACAAATCGATATTGTACTAAATTTGTGGAAAAACATGCAATGAAATCACAAAATTGACTTGGTAAAAGTTAATGACTACAGCTCATTAATAAATTGGAGCTATTGGTTATGCATGGCAATGCGGTACTTAATTTGTATATTTCATGTATGTATACCATCAATCTATTTGTATGGATGACGATGCTAGAATTTTTTCACACGCATGCACTTGATGATTGGAAAATAATCTTCTTCTTTTTTTCTAATAATATTGACAGTTAAAAAAAAACGCAGTGAAAGGCGTTTATATATTTCGCTTCAGTTTTAATGCTTAACACCATAAGGTGCAACAGTGGATGGCAAAGCTGAGAAAGGCAGACAGTATCAAGTGTCAAAATCTTCAGATACTGAAATGATTTCCGGAAATATTGAGGAGAGTGTAGGAAAACATGCAAATGTATGAGAGAACGCAACCCCATCATGGGATTCTGTAATATGATAGAATGGAAAGAAAAATATATTGGAATGAGCAGTAACTACTCACTACTTGATTTTGTTCTAGTAAGCTGGGGATTAGTTTTGCTCGGTGTCTATTGGGTGATCTCTCTGTATGAACTATGGAAGAATTTGGTTCATTTTTTTATGTCTGCTTTTTTGTTCTCTCTTTCCATGATAGCTTTTGCTGTCTTGTGCTTAATAAAGATTGGCTTATGAAGGAAAAGAGAAGACACTGTCACGATTAATTCAATCGAAAATGAAAAACAAAAAACCTTAATAGTTCAGAATCATGAAAACGAGTCTGGAATATCAATATTTATGAGCAATGCAAATTAGGACCATCTACAACATCAATTGCCTGGCACTGACCGCATGCTAAGCTTATTAGCTCAGACCATCAATCTACAACAATATAATGGATATACGCAGAACACAAGGTACAGGTTTCTACAGTGGCACCAGGTCCACATTGAGAAATGAATTCAGTCTCATCTTCCCTTTGGTTCAATTATTTCAGAAAACACACCCTCTGACCTTGCTCTTTGGACTGGATCACTAAGGGTGACACTCGCTGCATCAGTGCTAAATGTGCTCCTAGAACATGACTCGGCTCCACTAAACATGTCATCTTCATCACTGGCCATGACACCTCGATGTGGTGAGAATGAGCTTTTTTCTTCCATGTTGATCCCATCTACACTGTTGGGGTTTTTCTCAGCAGTTTGTTGAAGCTGCAACGCAAATTCAAGGCCCCAAACCACATCACCCATATTAGGGCGTTCAATTCCTTGACCATGTAAGCAACTGCTCGCAATCTCTGCAAACTTATTTATAGAGACAGGGGCAACCTCGCCCTTTAAATGTGGATCCACGATCTGATCAACGGTTCCTCGTTGGTAACATTTTCGTCCCCAATCAGCTAAGCTTGCTTGCTCTTTCGGTAAACTTGGAATCACTGGTGGCCTTGCACATAGCACCTCAAACAAAACCACACCGAATGAATAGACATCAGATTTCTCTGTTAGGTGTTGCCTACGGTAGTACTCTGGATCCACATATCCAAAGCTACCTTTAACTACGGTGCTAACATGGGTTTGGGATGCACTAGTGGGACCCAATCTGGACAGCCCAAAATCTGAAACCTTAGCCACCAAATTCTCATCTAACAATATGTTTGTTGACTTCACATCACGATGAATAATTGTGTGCTTTGCTCCTGAATGAAGATAATGCAAACCTTTTGCAGCACCAATACATATTTCTAGCCTTTGCTTCCATGGAAGAGGAGAGCTCTCTGTTTTGTATAGATGTTCTCTAAGGGTGCCTCTTGACATGTAATCGTACACAAGGATCATCTCTCCATGATCATCACAGTATCCAATCAGTGACACTAGATGGAGGTGGCGAAGATCGGATAACATCTTAATCTCTGTCTGGAACTCACGTGTCCCTTGCTTCGATGATGAATCTAGTCGTTTGATGGCTACTGCGATGGAACCGTATTCAATGTATCCTTTATACACAGCACCGAACCCCCCTGAACCAATAATATTTTGATCATCAAAGTTTCTAGTTGCTTCTTTGACTTCGACTAATGTAAACCGTCGGCAAAGATCAGTAGGCAGTGATGAAGAGATTGTAGTTGCGGACCTAGATGTTTTTGATAATAGAGTCCAGGAGGATTTTTCCTGATCACTCTTGCTAGTGTCTTTGACTCGCTCCTGCTTGAAAGCAAAGAAATAAACAATAAGAGAGCAAGCGATTACTGCACCTATGGAACCTCCAACTATGCCTATAACATGAAGTATTGATGATCTTTTGCCCGCTCTTCTCTCTTGTAGACTTGGATTTTGCTCTGCTGGTGGAGGAGCCACTGTTGGTTCAGGGTTGAGTCCTGCAAGATTTCCATCTGTTGTATTCAGCTTGAATATTTCCAAGCCATTCAAGATTGCATCAGCATAACTAGGTTTCAGTTCCATGTTAGGGTGAAGTGCGAGCCACAAGTCCTGCTTGCTCTGGCTCCCTTGAGGGACCGGCACGATGTAGTCTTTGTAAACTGGAATACCATTACCACCGCTCATATGGATCACATCTGCATCATGCTGTGCTGTTTGGTTGTTGATGTATATTAAAAATACCAGATCATTTACAGTTTTGACCTCCTGTCGAGTCTCACAAAAGTGGAGTCTAAGGAGATAATGGAAACCAGCATCAACTGGGAAGAGCCATGTGAGATTGTAATTCTTGCTAACATTTGGTTCAGGACCCATTGAACGCATAGTACTATATACCATGACAGGTGCGGAGTAAGCTGGTGTTTCGGCTGTGTACTTTATCTTAACGCCTGGGAGATATGGAAGGTTTCCAGTTGATCCAAAAAGATACCCTGAATCTTGATTCCATGTCCTGTACATGCCAGTATCTTCTATGCTGCTGATATCTTTCCCCCCAACATTCAGTCGATAAACTGTCTCAAGCGCAGTTGTGTTATCCAGATTGAAGGAGAAATCAAAGCCCACATAGGTCAGTGGATTATCATTGCCACGAGCATAGAAGCTGTTTGGCATTGAAACGATTTCGATACCATTAATGAAGGCAAAAGATGATGGAGACGGACTGAAAGTTAATTCAAACTTCTGGTTGTCCCACACGGTGATGATGAACTCTTTGGTGAAGTATTCAACTGGAGGTGTTATAGCAGAAACTGTAAGAGAGGCACTAAAGTTGTTCAGTAGCTTGTAGTTATTGGCACTGAGCGAAAAATAGGATTTGGATATGTCAAGATTTGAGTAAGCAGCTGGATAGAAGTAGAGACGCACAAATTTTGGGCCAGGCAAGACTGGAAATGTGTAAGTGAATTTAGAATGAAAAATTCGGGATGTCATGTATGGGACTTTGTTGACAGAGGGGTCTTGAGTGGAGGCATCAAACACAGATGAGGCTTCTGGGGGGTTAGAGACAGCAAACTTAGACAGGGAATCACCATCCCAACGTCGCCCATCTGGAGATGACGAACTAGAGGATGCGCCACAGTTAAGGAGTATTAGATCGGTGGGACTATATGGCAGCAAGTAATCTTCAGTAGCGGCAACATGGAGGAAGAGATGGAGAGGAGGGAGAAGGTAGAGAGAGATGAAGATCAACATTATGGTGTTTCTTTTGTGGAATAAATTGGAGTAAGAAAACCTATGCATTAAATGGTAACGATTACTGGTGTTTTTAAGGGAAGAGGATCAATGGTGTTTTACAATCTTTGCTCAAGTTGAGAATAATCCAATCATATATTTGAAGCCTGGCGGAGAAGAAAATTCGACGATATGGCCAGTGGGACATGCTTGGTCAGCTTTGGATGGCTGCTTTCCATTGTCTGGTTCTGAATTCTGCAATAAAGACGCCACGAATAATCTAATTTCCAAGCACTAGTTGCCATTTTGTTGATATCAGTATTGGCTTGAAAGTACTTGGTTTCTATGCAACTTATTTTGCTTCTCTTTTGTCCATTAAGATCACAAATTTCACCGTCGCTAATGAGTTTCTTCATTTGAGTTTTACCAACTTGAAAAAGTAAAATTTCATCAAAGGACCAACCTGTCATTTTCTCAATTTTTAAGGGTCGAAGTGTAATTTTGTAAAATTGGAATACCAAACTGAAAATATCATCAATTCATAACTATACTGGAATTTAGACCATAATTCAGGGACTAAACTTTAATATTTCTAAACTTTAATATATCACAATTTGAGGGGCCACACTGAAATTTCTTCACTACGGATCTCAAGACCAGTGTCCAGATTTCCAGCAAGGATTTTTTTTCTCTATATCTTCTCAATATTTGTACACCCAACACATCAATTAATATTCTTAACGATCTAGGTTGAATGTATTTCAGGTTGGTGCTAACCATAACAAATGCATTCATGACTTGGAGATTATGCTTCAAAAGGTGCAAGGTTCCTTTTTCCTCATGGTCATCACCTTGTTACAATGATTGTCGCAAGTACAAGGTCTATATAATCCTTACCGATGCCTTCTTTCCAATACACAAACAACTCACACATCTTCATTATAGGTGTTTTGCTTCAGTCTTCTATAAGATCCATGAAGTCTCATTTACTCCTTTCTATTCTTCTTCTTCTTCAATGAAGTCTTGCTGATATTTAGGATTTTACACTTTAAAATGGGATTTTAATTACTTATTTGGTTCATGAGTGTGACTTTTTAGGCTAAGCTGATAACCAAAAATCTTCTCATCTGGTATAGTAATCGTTTACCACAAAACATGGTGGTAATTGTTGATTTTCTGTCAATTGATCAATTATTGTGTTCTTAATTGATTCAATTATGTTGCAGGTGTATGGGCTTTTGTTTGGGAGAGAAAGATTTGAGAGAATTGGAGGCAAAGAGTATTTCCAGAAACAGGTAAGCTTCTATATATTCTTGCTTGCCATCTGTTTGATTTTATGCCTATTTATACACTTAGGCTTCACACACGTTTTACATGTTGGTATTCAATTGTAACAACTTGTAACTGACTAACTAATTAACTGAAGAGGTTACATTGATCTCCTCTTCTTTACAACTGACTTAGCTAAGAACAAAGAAACACATTACAATACACTTCTCTGTTTACTCAACTCTACTGCAGCCTTCTTCCACTTCTGTTGAGTTTGCTTTGTGTCCACGTAAGCAGCTTAACCATCAACACTTCCTCCTAAGCTGCTTACTGGTTAATCACCAAGTTTCAACCTCAATCTGGATTTCTAGCCATTGAGATTGCTGACATATTATCACACAATAGAAGTGTTGCTTCTGCTTGTGATTCCTCATCGAAAAGCTTCATTGCTTCAGTCTCGCGCTTCTCCTTTGTCATCAACTTCAGATAGGCTTCTTTTTCAACCTGATACTTCTCCTCATAAGGTTTCTTCTCCTCTGCAGTAATGGTCTTCCACTTTGCCCCCAGAATGTGAGAGATATCTTTGAACTCTGCATCTGGGTTTTCTTTCTTGACCTCATTCCATTGATCTTTGCACCAGAGTGAGTAAGGTGGGCATGGTCTTTTGATTTCATTGCCACCCTTCTTTCTCTTCTTGTCTTGCTCCTTTTCATTCAGTACTTGAATAAATGGGAGAGTCATGGTAGGCTTAAACTCCTTCAACTTCTGCAGCTTCTTCAACTCCGTCTTCATTTTCTCCTGTTCTTTACCCTTCATTTCAATCTCATCATCTTTAGCCTTTAACATCTCATCTTTCTCTTTCAACAACACCTCAGTCTTCTCTTTTTCAAGCTTCAACTGCTGCAACATTTCTTGCATTTCTTGAAAATCCTTCTCAAAAGAAGAAGCCACAACCTCTTTGTTTAACTCAGTCCTGAGATTTGAGGTTCCTTCAAATGTTTGTTCTTCTACTACACCATCATGCATGACTTCAATTCGATGTTCTGCATGATCTTCATTTGTTTCATCCTTATTCTTTATACTTGCTGCATGACAAGCATAAAATAAATTTGCAATGGACACTTCTTCCTCCTCCTGTTCACAATTTGCCAATTGCTTGTAATCATTGCAATCATTTGTATTATGACCAAACAGATTGCATCTTCCACATTTAGGCTGACCTTTATATCTGCATATGCCAAAGTGGAATTTTTGACATACCAAACATTGAGGCTTTGTGTTTGTTTGATTACCTCCACTTTTATGATGTGAATTGTAACCATTACTACTGCCTCCATGTAACCACTGCTGCCGCCTTCATTTATGTTATTTCAGTTGCAATTTTGACTGGAATTGTACTGATTACTCACATTTCTTGCTTGAGACCAGCCTGTGTGTCTTTGCTCATGTCCCTGCCACCTTGAACTAGGTGGTCTTCCCTGCATGAACCTGTTTGCAGCACCTTGATTGTGGCCAATTTTGAGACTACTGAATGCTTCTTCAGTTCTCGTAATTCTTTCTTGTTCATCATGTAGGTTTTCTCTCCTGTCAAACACTTTGACAGAAGCTATTACTTCTTCTACTTTCAGCAGCTCAAGATCCCTAGTTTCTTTAATGATTGAAACTATGGATCTGTATTTTCTATTCAAGCTCATCAGCAGCTTCTGCACAATTCTGACCTCAGGTACTTCTTCTCCAAGTGATTTCAGGCTATTTATTGTTTTGAAAAACTTAGAAAGGTAATGTTCTAAGCCTTCTCCTTCTGTCATTCTTAAGTACTCAAATTCTGCCCTTACTGCTTGTAGTTTTACAGCCCTCACTTTCTTATCACCTCTATACTCTCTCTTCAACACATTCCATGCACCTTTTGCTATTTTTTCATTTCTGATTCTCGGAAAAAGATCATCTGACAATGCTCCTTGAAGAATGCTCAATGCCTTGGCATTTGTTATCCTATTTGCTTTGGATACAGCAGCCTCATCAACCTTTTTTCCTTTGGAATCAGAAGCCTCCTCAGATTCAGATTCATCTCCTTCTTTCTTTGATTCATCTATCATAACAGAGTTTGATTCCATGCCAAACTCAACTACATCCCATAGATCAAATGCTATGAGGATTGTCTCCATCTTTACTGACCAAAAATCATAGTTTTCACCATTAAATTGTGGTGTTCGAAGATCTCCACTGCTCACCATTTCTTTCTTTCTTCTTTAATTTCTGTTTGTATGATCACAGATTGTTTTACTCCCTTCCTTGTTGATCAAGCCAGCTCTGATACCATGTTGATTTTCGGTCAATTGATCAATTATTGTGTTCTTAATTGATTCAATTATGTTGCAGGTGTATGGGCTTTTGTTTGGGAGAGAAAGATTTGAGAGAATTGGAGGCAGAGAGTATTTCCAGAAAGAGGTAAGCTTCTATATATTCTTGCTTGCCATCTGTTTGATTTTATGCCTATTTATACACTTAGGCTTCACACACGTTTTACATGTTGGTATTCAATTGTAACAACTTGTAACTGACTAACTAACTAACTAACTAACTAATTAACTAAAGAGGTTACATTGATCTCCTCTTCTTTACAACTGACTTAGCTAAGAATAAAGAAACACATTACAATACACTTCTCTGTTTACTCAACTCTGCTGCAGCCTTCTTCCACTTCTGTTGAGTTTGCTTTGTGTCCACGTAAGCAGCTTAACCATCAACAGTAATGAGAAATTTTTCTTCCCATTAATCTAAAACTAATGGATTTACCTCTCGACAAACTTGGTGCCGAGTCAAAGAGGCAAACTGTCCTCTGTTTCCAGGAGATGGCAATTTTCTCTCTTTCATCCTGTTAAGCCTGATTTCCATACATGAGGGGAAACTGAATGGAATTCTTGGTGGGTGAATAATAACTGGAATAGTCAATGAAATGGAATTGAGTTTCATTGCTGAAATTACTTCAATCCTAAGGAAAATTCAAGTCCTCTACAAAGAACAGGTCTAGCAGATGTTCCTTATCTTGTACAAACAGGATACCTTTAAGAAACCTGTGAACATTGCAAGATCTCTCCTTCTTGTTCAACTTTATAGCTCCCAAAAGTATGAGGAAGCTTCGCCATTAATTAGTGCATGAGAAAGACAATCACTAGATATCGTGTCAACAAAGCAATTGCTTGCTATTTTTCTTCAATTATAAATCATCATAAAGTACATAGAAATTTTATTATCATACTCACTGGAAACATGCATAGAAAGAAAGAAGAAAGGTTCAGACAGTCACCCTACACGTAGGCATGGTGGAGCTCACATAGACGTACTGGTTCACTTTGCGCTTTATGGGTGGCTATTCAAATCGAAATCCACACATACAGATAAGCACATGTATATATATATTACAAAGTGGTGGTGGGCCGACCACCACAAGAGGTTCACCTGTCACTGCCGTCGGGTAGAGGAGATCATTGTGGTTCTCCCTATCGTGGTGGCGTAAAAAATGGCGGCCTGTGGTGGCTGGAGGGAGCTCTTGAAGTGTCGGGTCTGTGGCTGCCGTTTGCTCCTCCTCAATATCTATATATATTTAGATTGATGGTCGAGGGTTGGAAAACACACTCGAAGATGAGGGAAATTAGGGATGGAAAGCGCACTATTTTAACTGGTGATCAAGGGTTGAAAAACGTACTCGAAGATGAGGGCAATTAGGGATGGAAAGCGCACTATTTTAACTGGTTATCAAGGGTTGGAAAACGCACTCGAAGATGAGGGGGAAATAGGGCTAGAAAGCGCACTATTTTAACTGGTGATCAAGGGTTGGAAAACGCACTCGAAGATGAGGGGGAAATAAGGCTAGAAAGTGCACTATTTTAGATTAATGGTTGTGGGTTGGAAAGTATAATTAAGCCCTTGCGCTTAATTAAATCTTTCAATTAGGCTCTCAATTGATCCCTAAACATAATTACATTTTAAATTGGCCGACGATTAAATCAAATTGGCCCATATAAATATAATTATGCCTTTTGACTTAATTTTTATGCAGATTTATCCAATAATAAATTATTTTAGCCTTGAATCTGCATTTTTCTTCATTTCTGGGCAAAAAAGAGGTACCACCGGCTCTCAAAAATGTCCAAAATTTCCACCTTGTTTTTTCTGCTGGCACTAGCCCCTTTTATTTTATTTTTGTTATATTGGGTAGATTTTAGGGAATAACCCAGAAATTGGGTTATGACAGTTGCCCCCCTTTGTACAATGTTTACGACTAAAGTTTTGTAAAAGACTTTAGATAGTAAACGTTGTAAAGAAAAAGAAAAGTGGATTTACCAGACCAAAAATTGGCTAATCAATCCGAAAGTGAGAATGAGGGCTATAAAGCGCCCTCAGAAGGGAATGGTAAGATAGGGCTAGAAAGCGCACTACCTAAGAATTGAGGCCTAAGTAGGACACTCAAAGGATGGAAAAGGATGATGTTTGTGAATGACACAGGGAAATAGTCTCATTGTAATGGGTGACCTACCTGAGTGGGAATGATGAAGTTGGTCTCATTGTAATGGGTGACCTACCTGTGAAGATATATATGGAAATGTAAGTGCAGATATGGAAAATACAAATGCAGGTGCAACAGTTCATGCTACGATTATGCTGAGAGATTTGCTGTTCCAAATCATTACTCCATTCCATGATCTCTGCACATAATTTATGTGTATATATATATAGTAAGTAGATGCTAGAATTAAATGACTGTAATATGTACAATGATGTGTAATGCCTATTTAAAGGCAAGAACAATTTCAGCAATAACAAGCAAGTTTAATATTCATACATGGTATCAGAGCCTTCCATCACTATGGCATCTTCTTCTTCTATAGCTCAAACAACAACCCCTGCATCTTCTCTTGAGATTTCACTCCCGAAATCACATCTGCCTGATATTTCTATCAAACTGGCTTCAAACAATTACCTTATGTGGAAAGCACATGTAGTGTTTTGAAAATTTTAAAAAGACAAATACATGAATGCCCTTGGTGGCTTATAATTAAGTTTAAATGAATTAAGGGTATTGTAGTAAATGTATAAGCTAGTAAATATAAATAGAAAAGAAAAGAAAAAGAGAAGTAATCTGAAAATTTCAGAGAGAGAGAATCGGGAAGAGAGAAAGAAAGAAGAAGAAGAAGAGGAAAGAGGGAAAGAGAAGAGGAGGAGAAAAGAAGAAGGAGAAATAAGTTGTTAAGGTAATGTGTATGTTTTAATATGTATAAATGTGGTTATTAGTTACGATTTTTGCTTGTATTGATTGTTAGGGTTTGAGGATTTTATTTGGGTTTGATTGATGAATTAAGAGAGATATTAAGGGTCGAATGTGTTGGGTAATGGTTTAATTAGTTTGATTGTAGATGATTTTGAAGTTAGTTGATGTGTTTGGTGTAAGAAAATGTTGATAAATGGTGAAAAACCCTTGCTGGAATTCTGGGTTGGAGGTTGAAGATGACAAAATTTCATTTTGGTCCTTTTGTGAAAATTACAGTTTGGTCCCTGAACTTTGGAAAATTACAGTTTGGTCCCTGGAGTAAAATTAGAGATTCTGGACAGAATTGAGGTTGAATTATGGGCAAAATCTCAGTATAGTTATGAATCTATGAGGAGTTCAATTAGTCACTCAATTTGATAAAAAATACAATTTGACCCCAAAAATATAAGAAAAAATCAGAATGGTCCCTAGGTGAAATAATAGCATTTCAGATTGGCTTGATGGATAATTGAAGCTTATTTAATGAATTATTATCAATTTTATGAATTGTGTATTTGGAATTAGATTTTGGAAGAAACCTTTGTTTTAGGTTTTTGCCAAAAATGGATAGTTTGATAAAAAAACACATAGGATTATGAGTTGAACTCTTAGATATGTTATTAAAGGTATTTTACTTCTTTTGAGTCATTTTTGAGTATATCTTCTTTTATATATTCAGAGAATCCCGATATTCAACCCGCGGGACATCAGTAAGGTTTCGTCAACATTTTGCTTTTGAACCTTGTTTGCTTTAGAGTCGAGTGAGTGGATAATATTTAATATGCATGAGAAATAGTATAAATATTTGAATTGCTAGTATGAATTGGATTATGCTTCTTGATAATATATACATTGAGTACTATTCTTGATACGATAAAGCATAATCAATTATTGAATATGCATTCTTGATATGAGCCAATATCTACTTGTGAATTGACAGCTCCTCATTTGATTGATACCATGAGTTGATCCTTGAGATATGAATATGTCTGTTTGATTATAATAGATACCTACGGTATGTTAGTCAGAATACCCATGCTAACAGGGTTGTGTTAGCCTTTGTGCACATCGTATCTGAAACCCTAGTTGGTCGGGGGAGTCACCAACCTGTGTGGACTGATCATCCCACAGTACGGAGCCTCATTCTCATTGCATTTTGATTTTCTGACGAGCTTTACCTATTAAATTTTGCTATGACCTATTTGAGAAACTTCTTGTAAGAATTTCGAGCTGATTCGATAATATACTTCTCATTGTTGTATTATCTCGTATGTGTATATTAGATGTTATCTACTCACTGAGTTGTTGAACTCACCCCCTCATTATTTATTATTTTCAGGCTCGTAGCTTGCTAGCAGGTCATTTTTGTCGTACTCTCGGAACCTGTTATTTTGGTTGTAATTAACACTTTTGTTCTTATGTCTAGTTAGTGCTCCATAGCTATAGCAGTATGTAATCAACTCTTGTATTAAGACAATCGAATTCTAATATAAAGTTAACTTTTTATTTACGCTGCGTTGAACTCTGAAATTGAATGATAAGTTTGTGTGTAAGTTTGGGTTCGCATAGGTATGGAACCTTGGAGGGGGACCATACCTATGTGCCGGTCACGGATTTGGGAATCGGGTCGTGACAGCACAGGTTATTCCTATTTTACGTGGCTATGGACTTCTTGGATACGTGAAGAATGAAGTTCTTTATGCAGCATCAACCATCACTGGTGAGAATGGTGTGTTGCAAACAAATCCTGTTGCAGCAGTGTGGCTGTGCACTGAGCAATTGATCCTGGGATGGATCAATAGCTCCCTATCTGTTGGACCTCTGTCTCAAGTCATCAATAGTGAATCTTCGCATGATGCATGGCAAGTGTTAGAGACTTTGTATGGTACTTGTCGCACGTCACCGCGCGGCGTCCCGAGAGGGATCCTGGCTCTGGCAATGGAGTTGAGAAGGAGTCGCCACCTGGCTGTTGAGGGTCGCTAGGAACACCCGATTACACTGTTCTGGTCAGAGATTCAAAGGTAGGGGACTGGTTGCGTAAAGGGAAGGTATTAGCACCCCTAATACGCCTTACCTGAGGTAAGCTGCATTGTCTATTTCGATGTGATTTTGAATGCTTCAATAGGTCGTATTTATTCACACGAAAAAATGTTTCGATTGAAAAAGAAATCGATCACCGCTTAGAATAATCTTGTGAATTTTATTAATTATTATCATCCCCGCCGAATATTTTGGATATTAACCCCTTAGAATTTATTTATCCAAACACCGAACAATGAATAATAGCATACTATCCCTGCCGAATATTTTGGATACTAACCCCTTAAGATTTATTTATCCGAATACCGACAGTGAATAATAAATTCCCAAAAAATAAGATTTTTATATTTTTGAAATATTGGCCAATACCCTTTGGATTTTTACAAATATGTTGTAAAATCTCAAAATGCAAGAAATGGTTTTTCTTTGTAAAATCCATGCTAAAACACTTTTTCTCTTCAAACTCCAAGATAATATATATTTTTTGAAAGAAAAAGACTTTTTAAAATATGCTAGTGTAGTGGCCGTATGCAAAGAAAACACATTTTTTATTTCATTTTATATTCCCTTTTTCTTTATCAAAACAAACATAAAATTGAGTGAACACAACACAACGCAACACACACACACATTCTCTTTTTTCTTTCTTTTTCATTATATTTTTACAAATAAAATACAACTCACACACATTATCTTTTTCATTTTTTTCATTACATTTTTTTTAACAATAATTAAAAATACAATAAAAATTCAAATAAACACATAAACACAAAGAAAATTACAAAAAATAAACTGTTGAACAGTGCCGGAATAGTGGTGGCAGCAGCTGGAGGACTGGTGGCGGTGGTGGCGCATTTGCCCACGCGCCTCCATCGCTGGTGGCGCGTGGTTCCACGCGCCGCCAGTGAACAGTAACAATAGGGGAGATCAACAGATCTGCTCCTTCCCTTTCTCTTCTCACCGGCGGTGACTTCAATGCGACCTGCAAAACATAAAAAAGGGGAGTCGCCACCTAGTATTAATGGTTACTAGGAAACCTAAAACTGGTCTTTCAGAGATTCTAGGGTAAGGGGCTGGTTGCGTAAAGGGAAGGTTTTAGCACCCCTAGTACGCCCTACCTAAGGTAAGCTGCTTGACGTTTGGCTTGTTTATGATTTAATATGTCAAAACAATATGTAAAATAAATGGCAAATGGGATATTACTCCGCCGAATATTTTAGATATTAATCCCTTAGGATTTATTTACCCAAATACCAACAGTGAATAATAACATATCATTCCCGTCGAATATTTTGGATATTAACCCCTTAGGATTTATTTACCCAAATATCAACAGTGAATAATAGCATATCATTCCCGTCGAATATTTTGGATATTAACCCCTTAGGATTTATTTACCCAAATACCGACAGTGAATAATAGCATATCATTCCTGTCGAATATTTTGGATATTAACCCCTTTAGGATTTATTTACCCAAATACCAACAGTGAATAATAGTATATTATTCCCGTCGAATATTTTGGATATTAACCCCTTTTGGATTTGTTTACCCAAATACCGACGGTGAATAATAAATTCCCAAAAGAACAAAATAAGAATTTTATATTTTTTTGAATATTGGCCAATACCCTTTGGATTTTACAAACATGTTGTAAAATCTCAAAATGCAAGAAATGATTTTTTTCTTTGCGAAATCCATGCTAAAATTCATTTTCTCTTCAAAACCCAAGATAAAATATATTTTTCAAAAGAAAAACAATTTTTAAAATATGCTAGTGTATTGGCCTTATGCAAGAAAACAACACATCTTCTTTTGCTTTCTTTTTTTTGTTTTTCTCTATCTTTTTTTCTGCGTGAATTTCTTTTCTTCTCCTCTCTTTCTCTCTGTTTCTTCCCCTCTCTTCTTCACCACGCAGACCGCTATTTATAGTAGAGAAGACTCGAATGCAAGGAAGGTAAGTCTGGACAGCTATGCAAATCAATAAAAATCAAGAAGGAGATCACGCTGGAGATAACGATGGAGATGATTTGGGAAGGAAATCACGATTGATTAGGGGAAAATAAAATGAAATTCTGATTTGCTTTGCCGGAGACGAAATGGGAAGAAAATCAAAACTGATATGGGAAGAAAATTTGGGTTGATCTGCTGAAAATTCAATGCAAGGCAACGGCACAATGCATGCTTATTTTTTTAAAAATGCAGATTTCAAAATTGTTTAGGAAGGAAAAAAAATATGATTTGATCCTTTAAAAAAATCTCTAATTGCACCCAAATGGATTTAAATTTGATTTGATGTAATTAAATCCCATCAAAAATTCAATCTCAACCTTAGCTTTGCGCGATCTCCTTATTTGGTCCTTGGTTTCTGATTTTCGCGATTTAACCCTCAATCGGCCATTAAACTCCAAATTGCTCGATTTCGCCCTTGAACCCAAAATCTATTTTTGAAATACTTTTTTTCGAAACATAAAAAAATAAAGAGTCAAAAATTGGGTAGCAACAGATGTCCCCTCTTTACAATGCTTATGACTAAAGTCTTGTAAAAGACTTTAAATAGTAAGTGTTGTAAAGAAAAACAGAATGGAGGATATGGGTCTCGTTTTTCTGGGTGACCTACCCAAGCTAGATATGAAGGGTCTCATTTTTCTGGGTTACCGACCCGGTTAGCGGTTAGAAAGGTCTCATTTTTCTGGGTGACCGACCCGGTTAGCATGGCCTCATTTGATGGGTGACCGACCCGGTAAGTGGTTATCAAGGTCTCATTTGATGGGTGACCGACCCGTGGTCTCATTTTTCTGGGTGACCGACCCGGTTAGCATGGCCTCATTTGATGGGTGACCGACCCGGTAAGTGGTTATCAAGGTCTCATTTGATGGGTGACCGACCCGTGGTCTCATTTTTCTGGGTGACCGACCCTGTTACCATGGCCTCATTTGATGGGTGACCGACCCGGTTAGTATGGCCTCATTCGATGGGTGACCGACCCGGTTAGCATGGCCTCATTCGATGGGTGACCGACCCGGTTAGCATGGCCTCATTCGATGGGTGACCGACCCGGTTAGCATGGCCTCATTTGATGGGTGATCGACCCGGTTAGCATGGCCTCATTCGATGGGTGATCGACCCGGTTAGTATGGCCTCATTCGATGGGTGACCGACCCGTGTAGCATGGCCTCATTTGATGGGTGACCGACCCGGTTAGTATGGCCTCATTTGATGGGTGACCGACCCGTGGTCTCATTTTTCTGGGTGACCGACCCGGTTAGCATGGCCTCATTTGATGGGTGACCGACCCGTGGTCTCATTTTTCTGGGTGACCGACCCGGCTAGCATGGTCTCATTTGATGGGTGACCGACCCGTGGTCTCATTTTTCTGGGTGACCGACCCGGCTAGCATGGTCTCATTTGATGGGTGACCGACCCGTCTCGAGCAACATCGATCTTCAATTCGTCATCAATCTTCAATTCACCTTCCGCGATTTTGTTGACCTGAGATTCTCTTTAGAAACATAGGCCCTTTTCTCTGATACTCCATTATCAACAGGATGCCTTTGCCTAATCTCCAAAGCTTTGCAGGCTTCTCTGATTGGATGACTCATTCAAATTGTCATAAGTCATTCAACCACTCAACCGCAAGCGCCTTGCTTATTATGGGCTATCTGCGATGATCTTTGCTTTTATCCATATCTGACCATGCCCCCAAGTGTGGGGTTGCTTGATTTTCCATTTAGCGCAGAGTTCTATTATTATTCTTCCATTGAAGTTCTGAGCAGTATCAGTTATGATCTTTTCTGGTGGTCCGTATCGACATATCAAACAAATTTCTTCAACACCTTTTGCATTACATGAGTAAATGACCCAACTTTTACCCATCTTGTGAAGTAGTCGATAGCCACGAGAAATAAACCTATGATCATTGCTGGCTTTTGGTTGATAGGCCCAATCACATTAATTCCTCACAGTGCAAAAGGCCACGGAGATATCAAGTTAAACATAAAAGCCGGAGGGGCATTGATTTTGCCACCACGGACTTGACACTTATGACACTTGCGGACATAGTCGATGCAATCCCTCTCTAATGTCCTCCAGAAATAACCATTTCTTTGCATTTTTCTAGCCATCATATGCCTATTAGTATGGGTTGAGCGAATCCCTTCATGGACTTCTCGCAACGCGTTTCTGACTTCAACTCCATCTAAGCATCTCAGCAAAGTACCGTCAGATGACCTCTTATACAAAACTTCTCTATCAAGGTAAAAATCCATCGTTAACCTCCTCAAGGTTTTCTTCTCTTTTTGGATGCCCCCAGGGGATAAGCTTGGTTTTGGATGAAATTATTGATATCGTAGTACCAAGGGTTTCCATCTATTTCTCCTTCAACTGAGCAGCAATGAGCTGGTTTATCTTCTGATATCAATGTGTATCGGCTATTGTTTAGAATGGCCTCAACAGATTCACATTGTTGTTTCCTCTTTGTAATCATATCTAAACAAGCACCTATAGGATTAGGATCTTTACCATCATTGACCTCCTTGCTTTTGAGGCTGCCTTCATCTGAGGATGTAGAACTCTCCAAATTCTTCTGGCTTCTCTTACCTTCAATAGATTTCTTTGTTCTCCTGCTCAATTTCAGATTTTTGTGGCCATCACCCAGTTCATGTTCAGAACGCTCCCTAGAACTCTTTGAATTTGCACATTTATCTTTCTTCTTACTGGAGTCAAGTTTTTTTTCTCGCTTCTTTCTCTTCCCTTGCTTTCATCATCAGTAACAGATTCCCCTGGAATTACAGACCTGACATCCATTTTCCTGGAAAAATCATGTTTTTCTATGGCTTTTCTTTTGCTACTTTGGATATAAAAATCCTTGTGTACTTTCTGCTCATTGGTCACAGAACGAATAGAGTTTTTTTTTTTTTTTTTTTTTTTTTTTTTTTTTTTCTGCTCATTTTGTTTGCCTAGTTTGCCACCGTTTCTAGAATTTTCAGCATGCCTAGACAATCTTGAATGATTATTAATATTTTCTCTCTTGCAAACATCCCTAGGAGTTATTTCAAACAAGGATTAATATGACTGTTTCGCTGAGATGACCAAATTCCTCTCTTTAGCATCCTTTACTTAGAGCTGCCCAGTTCCGGTTCGTCTGCAAGGTCCTCGCATTCCCCAAAATCCAAAGCGAGAGCTTGGCTCTTGTCAAGGCAACATTCATCCGTCCTATATCAGCGACACACCCAAAACTACTGGAGCTCAATCCATTCATAGATAAACTTGAATCAGCTGCTCTAACAGTGAAGAGTATCAGTATATCAACCTCTCGGCCCTAAAAGCCATCAACAATATTGAACTCCATATCAGCAACAACAGATGCACTAGAGAAACGAGAGCGCAGAAGTGAGAGCTGGCACTTATATGGAGTTATGATGCCAATGCTACCACCAACAAACTCGGATGAGTACCTCCTTTTGAAAAATCGTAGCACCTCAACTGCAGCTTCAGCCTCACGTTCATTATAAGAGCCGATGCACCAGAATTTTTTACCGCGAAGTTCCTGGCCGTCCATAATGTCATAGAATAAATAAAGGCCAAGAACCCCAATCTCATGAAATAATGCTGATTTGTTTGACATTTGCTCTCCGTTATCATAAAAGTGCAAAGAGGGAAACTGGCAAATTTCAGGGTGCATCCTATACTGTAACAGATTCGCTCGACCTTAAGAAAGCTAAAAGCTGAATTCAAGAACAAGTTTTATCCACCTAAACAAGTTCAAAACAAAATACGGTACCGAACCTATTCAGCCTGGAAAGCAAACGTGTAGGCAAGCAAAAGGGAGCACCATGCCAGAATATGTAGTTCTACGAAGTGTTGCGTGGTATTATTGCCTTCAGATTTCAGGAAATTTTACTCATAGCACGAAATGGAGACCATCTTTTCTTCAATTTATGATGGTTCAATTTGTTCGCTGCATTGGATGTTCTTGTTGTTAACTTCACCTCATGAACCAAAAACAAAATGCACAATGTTCTCGCTTGAGATCTGTGATTGCGCCATGGTCAATGGCTGGGACTTTCACGATTTCCATTTCCAATATCTTCTCGCTCAGCAACCACTTTACAGTCTTTGCCTGCAGCTGCTGCTATCACCTCTACACATTTGTCATCTTGCTCACATAATTCTGCAGACTCTTTTGTATTGGAGTAACTGACGGTTTCAATAGATGCTTTGCATTGTTCCCCAACAGATTGCAGAAATAGCTGCTGTTTACTTTCTTCAACATTTCCAACTTCTTTGAATGCCTTTTCTGATCCACAGTTATAATCCATTCTGCTGCTTAATATAATATCTAAGGCATTCTCACCAGTTGTTGGGTAAGATCTATTCGTGACTTCAGCATTGTCAGGTAGC
The DNA here is from genome assembly GCA_009078335.1 of Salix brachista. Lineage (NCBI taxonomy): Eukaryota > Viridiplantae > Streptophyta > Magnoliopsida > Malpighiales > Salicaceae > Salix > Salix brachista. The sequence goes on from VDCV01000024.1 coordinate 86,762, forward strand.
TTTTCATTTCCTCCATGGTGAAAAGATCTATTCTCAGCTTTAACATTACCAGATATATTTCCATTACCTCCATCATGATCAAGTACACACTTGATAATCCCATCAGCCTCAGAATTCATCGAAGGCAAACTATTTTCTGTATTACTATTATATTCACTAGAAACTGGACCAACATCCTGTAATGCTTCCATTAGCAATGCTGGGGTCACCACACAGTTTGCTACCTTCTCGTTTCCTTCACAATCTGAACAGCCTTGAAAACCAGTATTATTGTCTTCAAGGTCAATATGAAGTGTCATATCTGGTAACTCAACATTCTGAGTCAACCTACTTGTATTATCCTGACTTCCAATATTAACATTGCCAGACGATCCATTACCACTGAATTTTGGCCTGATCAACTTTCTTCTTTTATGTTGCTGACCTGATAAGTCAATGTTTTCTGTACTCCCTGTATTGGCAGCACTCACAATTTTCTGTGCTTTTCTACGACGCTTGAAATCTATAAAAGGTATCACTTCAGGTATTAGACCTAGGCAATCTATCACCGTCCAATGCAGAAAAAGAAAGCTCAGAATTATGTGGCTCCATCATCTCTATTGGTGAAAGGTGTTCAGCTGGGTTCTCTGTGTAAGAATCCAGATCTACTTTCACGATTGATTGCTGCTCCTTTGAAGGCTCAATGGTTCTGAGACAAGATGGCCGAACAGAAACCCTGTTGTACACAAGCATATATGCACCCTGAGAAAGCACCTCGTCTAATTCAAACTAGAAACCTTGTTGTCATCAATTTTGTGCCAGTTTCCATGGAAATCCTTGGTGTAACAGATGTAATGACCAAAAAATGATGCATTTAGCATATCCACGTGGACAACAACTGCATAAAGCTTGTATACATCGGTGCCATCTCCTCCTTCACTCATGTAGGGGTTCAGATCTAACATCTCAGGAAAAGTTACCCTTTTGTTAAGTTTACCATACCTCCCACTCTAGAATCTCTTTAAAGCGATTGTAAGAACATTTGGAGCTCGTTGAATGGTAAGACGCTTCCATGCCTTAACGTAGTCATTGCACCTGTCACATTTGTAAATATTTTCTCCATGAAGCCACTCTTTGTCTGTGAATTGATCAAGGCATTCCTCCAAGGATGCAGCATCACCATGAATCTCAACAGTTAAATCCATCATGTTCTCAAACTGATTCGAAATCTTATTGCATTTTGCACAAATCACCTGAGATTGGAGGCGACCCCCAAATATGTGTTGAATTATTGTAGTCTCTTGATATGCAGGTTCAAAAGCCTTTTCCCCACCAAATTCATCAAGGCATACTGATTGCATAGTATCAATAGCAAACCTCATGAACTCATGAGCATCCTCCTGTCTTCCATAGCCAAGATTACCACCAATATTAGGTAACCGAGAAAAAATATTTATCGGTGAAAAGGGAAGCGTGCTTTGGCTTGCTCTTTCAACATGGGATTTGAAATACACAAAGAAAACACCAATCATTACGTCTACATTCTGTTTGATGTCTTTTATTCAACAAATATGCAACAAGTGGCCTTGTGTATGTGAGGCATTTGTAGAACAACATTGGCAAAACAACTGTTTCCACAACTTAAGAGCCCACAGGGAGAAAATCCGGGCTTGTCTGAGTTGAAAAGTTTAATGAACTCTTCATACGGGCAAAGAACCTTTCCTGGCTTCTTTATAGGCTTAGAGTTAGAAATTCCACAGGCAGGAGCACGTGCAATGCTAGAAAAGCTTTTACTCCCACCACATGAAGGTTTAAAACCAAAGTTCGATCTTGCTGTTTGTGAAGAATTTAATTTGAAATCCTTGCATTTCAACTTGTGGCCAACCTTCCAATGTGCTTCTTGGCACCTCTGTGAGCAATATCTCACGGATTTACAACGAGAACACTTTTTAGTCCCAAAACTGCTACAATTGCCACAAAGATAAGAGTCCTCTTCAACTTCCATATCTTGATTAATAATACTTGGATCAATAGCAGTGTGGTTACCCTCAGCAGCTTTGAAATTAGCGTCGACTTCGAAATACTTGGACGCCGTATTCCTTATGAGGTGTAATAACCCTATCATACTCTCTTCTGTGCTTGCTGGTAGAGTCCCCAAAGTTCTCTGTGGAGATGGCAGAGCCAAAAGTAGCACCTGCATTTCGCTCATCTTTCTTGTTATTAATCGTTACAAAGCTGCCATCACCAGTGACACCTCTAGCTTCTTTTGCAGTGTACCCTAACTGATCTTGCAACATTGGATCGGGTAAATTGCCTCTCAAGCAGCCTGTCTTTTATCTTTCTTTTACTTAACAATAAAAGAAGCTTTTCAACCTTTCTTTCAGACAACCCAAAGTTGAACTTGTACGGTGAAAAATAAATCTCGTTGCATCACGAAATTTATTTTCAAAGAGTGCGTCACACTGCCTTAGGCAAAAATGCTTTTCTAGGTTTTTTTCTCTTTATGCAAAAAGATATTATGGAGCATAATTCTTAACGATAGGTTCTAGTTCCTTTATGTGAGGCATAGGGTAAGTTTACTACTTGGTCTCTAAAGAGGGTCTCTTGTTATCCCAGTGATCACCCTCGTAAAGGTGATATGGGGGTTCAGCAGATAGTGGGATGGCACGTATACCAATCACTACCAGTCTAAACACTCAGCAAAGAGTTGGGGTTTACACAAACTTCAACCTTGACTCAAGTCATAGGTAAGCTGCTAGTCCCCCACTTAACTTAAAGTTTAGTGTGTGCTCTCAAAATAATGAAAAAAGTGATGCATGATGACAGGATGTAAAGATGCATGCTAAAGCTTATAAATAATCCATAGCAACAAATAAATAAATAAACAAATAAAACATATCATAAACAAATAAAAAAACTGTCAAACTTAGCCCAAGTCCCCAGCGGAGTCGCCATTCTGTCGCACCCCAAAAATGATGGTAGCGGCGTCGCGACGACTCTTCCCCGTGTGCAGGGATTCAATGGTGTCGGGGGGGATTCTCTATTTTCGTAAAAAAGGGGAGTCGCCACCTAGTATTAATGGTTACTAGGAAACCTAAAACTGGTCTTTCAGAGATTCTAGGGTAAGGGGCTGGTTGCGTAAAGGGAAGGTTTTAGCACCCCTAGTACGCCCTACCTAAGGTAAGCTGCTTGACGTTTGGCTTGTTTATGATTTAATATGTCAAAACAATATGTAAAATAAATGGCAAATGGGATATTACTCCGCCGAATATTTTAGATATTAATCCCTTAGGATTTATTTACCCAAATACCAACAGTGAATAATAACATATCATTCCCGTCGAATATTTTGGATATTAACCCCTTAGGATTTATTTACCCAAATATCAACAGTGAATAATAGCATATCATTCCCGTCGAATATTTTGGATATTAACCCCTTAGGATTTATTTACCCAAATACCGACAGTGAATAATAGCATATCATTCCTGTCGAATATTTTGGATATTAACCCCTTTAGGATTTATTTACCCAAATACCAACAGTGAATAATAGTATATTATTCCCGTCGAATATTTTGGATATTAACCCCTTTTGGATTTGTTTACCCAAATACCGACGGTGAATAATAAATTCCCAAAAGAACAAAATAAGAATTTTATATTTTTTTGAATATTGGCCAATACCCTTTGGATTTTACAAACATGTTGTAAAATCTCAAAATGCAAGAAATGATTTTTTTCTTTGCGAAATCCATGCTAAAAATCATTTTCTCTTCAAAACCCAAGATAAAATATATTTTTCAAAAGAAAAACAATTTTTAAAATATGCTAGTGTATTGGCCTTATGCAAGAAAACAACACATCTTTTTTAATAAAAATATTTTTTGGAAAATTTGTATTTTTATATTTTATATATATATATTTTTCGGTGGGCTGGCTGTCAGCCCACCTAAATTCGGGCTGGGCTGACAGCCCAGCCCACCTTGCCTCTAGGCTGGGCTGCTAGCCCAGATGGCTGGCAGCCCAGACTCATCTGGACTGGGCTTCAGCCCATGAAGCCTCTCGGCTGGGCTGAAAGCCCAACGTTTTAAAGGTCAGGCTGGGCACAAAGCCCGCCCCAACTGACCAGTGGGGAGTGACTTAATTCACTCCCCGCGTTTCGTTTCAGAGGAAGAAGATGAACAGTAGCATGTCGATTTTTGGAGTGTGACGAAAGGCTAACCTGTTAATACCGTTGTGTAGAGGGCTTCAAGGTGGTTCTTCTAGTCGTGTTGGAATCTGAAATTGTGGTCTGTGGTGGCCGGAGTGGTCATCGGAACGCGCACGGTGACGTTGCAGACGACGGAGCTGTTCTGCAAAAAACACTTTGCCTGAGATGATAGTTGAGTTTCTGGAGTGATGGAGAAGAGGCTGGTGTCGTCTAGGCGAAGTGTGATGGCCGGAGTAAATGGCTGACAGGCCGAGAGGGAGAGGGTGACAGAGGCTCCTCTGTTTTTTAGAGAGAGACCAACGGGACCGAGAGAGAAAAAGATTGCACCGAGAGTGAAGATGCTGCTTTTTACATAATCTTCTTTTGCTTTCTTTTTTTTGTTTTTCTCTATCTTTTTTTCTGCGTGAATTTCTTTTCTTCTCCTCTCTTTCTCTCTGTTTCTTCCCCTCTCTTCTTCACCACGCAGACTGCTATTTATAGCAGAGAAGACTCGAATGCAAGGAAGGTAAGTCTGGACAGCTATGCAAATCAATAAAAATCAAGAAGGAGATCACGCTGGAGATAACGATGGAGATGATTTGGGAAGGAAATCACGATTGATTAGGGGAAAATAAAATGAAATTCTGATTTGCTTTGCCGGAGACGAAATGGGAAGAAAATCAAAACTGATATGGGAAGAAAATTTGGGTTGATCTGCTGAAAATTCAATGCAAGGCAACGACACAATGCATGCTTATTTTTTTAAAAATGCAGATTTCAAAATTGTTTAGGAAGGAAAAAAAATATGATTTGATCCTTTAAAAAAATCTCTAATTGCACCCAAATGGATTTAAATTTGATTTGATGTAATTAAATCCCATCAAAAATTCAATCTCAACCTTAGCTTTGCGCGATCTCCTTATTTGGTCCTTGGTTTCTGATTTTCGCGATTTAACCCTCAATCGGCCATTAAACTCCAAATTGCTCGATTTCGCCCTTGAACCCAAAATCTATTTTTGAAATACTTTTTTTCGAAACATAAAAAAATAAAGAGTCAAAAATTGGGTAGCAACACTCCTCCTCCTCTTCCTTCTTCTTCTTCGCCGGAAAGGGTATTCCCCGATTACCTGCAAACAAAACAAAAGCCACAAACACAAACACAAGGAAAATCAGTTGGTTCGGTCCTTCAAATCTTGGCTCTTTCTCGGCAATCTGTTCTTCTCCTTCTCGGATCTACTCTCCGATTTGTCTTCTCTCGGCTTCGAATGGTAGGTAGACTGCTTTGCCCAAGGTGAGGGCTGCTGTTGGGGGCCGATCTGAGGGCTGGCCAGAGGGAGCAGAGAAAAAGGCTGGTCGACTGGAGGCAAAGAGGACCTGTGTTGGGCTGACAATGACGGAGGGGCGAGCCGGAGTTGTGGCTGAGAGCTAAGGAGAGGTTATAGTAGCTGGCCGGCCATGGGAGAAAGGGAGAAGGAGGAGAAAATGGGGGAGAAGGAATGTTACCATGGGGCTGCCAACGAAGAGATAAAAAAAATGGAAAAGAAAAGAGTGGGGGCCGGCAAGAAGGAAAATGAAGGGGGAAAGCTATGGTGGCTGTGGGTTCAGTGCAGATAGGGGGTGGGCTGTTAGCGGTTTGAAGGAGAGACGGGAGAGAGGGTGGCTGATGGCTGGTCGGAGAAGAGTGAACGGGAAGGTGAAAGGGAAATGGGGAGGGGCTGCAGCGGCTCCCTAAAAGGAGGCTGGCGGCTGCAGCCCCAAAAATAGAAAAATTAGGGTTTTGAGGTTTTTTAGGTTTAGGGTTTTTTGTGCATGAATATTTTTTTGGTCCCCTTTTTCTTGTGGATTAACAACTCTATTTATAGAGTTTCCATATGCAAAATTCCAAACACAGCCTTTGAATCGTAAGTGTTGTAAAGAAAAATAGAATGATGGAGATGGTCTCATTATGAAGGGTGACCTACCCGGATGAAAGAATAGTTAGGAGGGTCTCAATGGTGATGGGTGACCTACACGGGTCTCGTTATGACGGGTTACCTACCCGGATTAGATGGGGTCTCAATGGTGACGAGTGACCTACCCGGGTTAGATGGGGTCTCAATGGTGACGGGTGACCTACCCGGGTCTCATTATGACGGGTGACCTACCCGGGTTAGATGGGGTCTCAATGGTGACGGGTGACCTACCCGGGTCTCATTATGACGGGTGAACTACCCGGGTTAGATGGGGCCTCAATGGGGATGGGTGACCTACCCGGGTCTCATTATGACGGGTGACCTACCCGGGTTAGATGGGGCCTCAATGGTGACGAGTGACCTACCCGGGTCTCATTATGATGGGTGACCTACCCGGGTTAGATGGGGTCTCAATGGTGACGGGTGACCTACCCGGGTCTCATTATGATGGGTGACCTACCCGGGTTAAATGGGGCCTCAATGGGGACGGGTGACCTACCCGGGTCTCATTATGACGGGTGACCTACCCGGGTTAGATGGGGTCTCAATGGTGACGGGTGACCTACCTGGGTCTGATTATGACGGGTGACCTACCCGGGTGGAAGATGGGGAAAATGGGGATGCAATGCATGATGATGCATGTATATTTACCTGAGAAATATAGGTCCCCTTTCTCTGATGCTCCATTGTCGTAGGATGCCTTTGCCTAGTCTCCAAAGCTTTGTTGGCATTCATTCACCAAATCTCAAGCGCATTGCTTCTTCTGGCCTATCTGCGATGATCTCTGCTCTCATTTCTTATCAAGTTTAACATTGCCCCCAAGTGTGGTGTTGCTTGATTCATCGTGAAAGAGCGTAACAAGACATCAACTTTCTTGGAATCTGTTAATAACAACTCTTTGGTTTGCGTGTGTTTGCTAACAATCATTGCAAAGCTTGCTAATGTTGACCTCATCTTCGGTTGCCGATCAGTTATATAGTTTTCATCAATTGAATTGTATTTATTCCAGCATATGTCATCATTAACCTTCATGAAATTGTCAAGTCATCCATAAATGCATCCAGAACTCATTGGTGCATGCTCCGTGTTATCATTAATAAATTTCTCTCAGCTCGTGAGAAGAGATGTAATGTTATCATCACCCACATTCATGCGATGACTTGCGCCTTGAAGTGATGCAACTGTTCAGCCATGCAATCTGAAACTCTTCATCGTAGACTCAATTTCTTATAAGCAAATTCTTCTTGGTCCATGCAAAGAATTACAATGTTGTCATTAACGAGGTTCTTTCTGTCTCCCATATTCATGCGGTGAACTGAACCTTGAGTCGATGGACTTCTAGTAGTGAAGTGAAGCTTGAATCGACGGACTTTAAAATAGATTATCCCACAATCAACCTTTATGGTGTGCATACTCTTCAACATTTATCAAAATGCACCCATGCAACAATATCTTTGGAGACAAACAAATCTGCGAGTGAGCCGATATTTCAGAAATCTGAAGGTGACCTTCAAATGCGATGTTAGTCTCAACCATTGTTGGAGCTTCTTAAGCCATCATTCTCTACTAATCAATTCTGCCTTGAGTTGAATATGTTGGTGCTCATTGATGAATTTCACTAAATCATTATTTGCTTCTCCTTCTTTGCCCCCAAGCTGATGTGAAATTATTTGTATTCCTATCAAGATCCACACCGTGCCCTTTGACTGTTGAGCTTTCCAATCAAGAACTGCCAATATCAAGGATTTTGCAAAATCCAGTCGCTGTCTTCTTTGTTTGTAAATCTTTTTGTTCTGAAATTACATCACCAATTTAAAAAATCATGTGCATCCAACGTCTAATCCTTGAAATAAAATCAAAGAGATGTCATTTGTTGAAAATCAAATTCATTTGGTCAAATATCCAATATACGATATTCAATGCATGCAAACCTGTAATTATCTTGTATTTTTTTTGCAAACAGTAATTGACCCATTATGAGGTTGAAATCATCTTTTTATGGGTTTTTTTGTGTTTTGATTCTAATCTTAGATTTTGGGGTATGTCCTTTGATGGTACATGATGAAGTGATAATTTGTGGTTTTCAAACAATTAGAGCTGAGTAAACTTGAGGTTCAGTTGAAAAATTTGTCTCATTTTTCAGTACTTTATCAATATGCATAACAACTTGTAACTTACTTCGTGAAATTATAACCCTTATGGAAAAACTCTAACAAATTTAGAGAGCGCCACTTATCAGTTAAAATTGCTTGCTTGATCAAGAAGGACTTTTACAAGCATGTAATGAGGCTATGGTTCATGGCTATAAAAGAAATGGATATTCATAGGCTCAAAAAGGTGTTTAAGGGTTTCAAAGACCTAGGATCACCATCATCTAGTCGTTAACTCCTTTTCTTTTGTTGTCTTTGTAGAAGAGACGACATAAAAAATACGTTAATTATCTTAACGTGATTTTTTATCAATCAACCAATGCACTAAGAATCTCTAAAACCATGTCATTCTTTTCATTGACAATTTCAAACTTAAAAGGGAAATACCAAAACTCGAATCATCATTTGTCATCTAATGTTATTTCATCTCTTGTTGCACTCAATATAGTCTAACAAAACAATTCTGCAAGATCTTCATTTGATGGATAAATTATCTTGAAGACTCGATAATCTTAATAACATTTCTTCCCATGTGAGGTTTGACCACAGATACCAACGGACATGGTATAGTTCAATATTCTCTTTTGTTTTTTTTTTCAATTTTTTTCTTCTTTTTTTTTCTTTTTTTTAATTGAACTTGTCCTTAGTATTGGCTCTGGTTTTTTGTCATGTCCTATCTCCATTTGATTGTTCCCAATATTGGGTTTTCATTCTTGAGCATCCCCCCTTCTGTTGATTCTAATGTTGTCACTGTATCCTCAAACTGCAAATCTCTTATTTGCCCCTAGTGTATTTGCCCCCAGTGTGAGGGTGTGATCCATGTCGGGTGTTTTCAAAGAAATATAATATCAGGCTCAAATTGGGATTAACAAGGGATACATATTTCAAGAATAGTGAAGGAAATAAACAAAGATGGCCTTTTTTCATTTCAAGCAAAGTTGGTTTTAACTGATAAATTTTGACCTCGTCCAATGTAATGATTTGGACATGCAAGAGTCATGATTCGCGGGTCCATAACTACTGAATCCATTACATGTCAATATGCATACTAATAAAACTTAGTTCTGTGGTTCAAAAACTCGGTGTATGGGCTCAAAATATTATTCGGTCATCTGGTATTGGTCATCATGTCTTTTAACAAAAGTTGGGTCAATTTTGCAATCAAAATACTTTTAATTTTCAGAAATGATAAACTTTAAATTTTGCATGTTGGAGATTGATCAAAATATTTTGTCAAAAATAAGCATGTTAAACATCTCTTGATTTCAAAACAGCAAAAAGACAAGGAAAACACATGATTCAATGAACTGATGATTTAACCCCACAACAAAGTGATAGCCGATGAGATTCCATGAGAAAATTACTAACGATGCGACACTTTTCTCAGACTTTCCAAACAATCATTTCTGCATTGTCACTGCTAATTGATCTCGCTTATGCTCGCGATGATTTATTGCTGACACTGCCGACGATAACATCCTCCACAAAACTTGACTTGCCTTTTGCTGATTAACTTCCACACTTGATTACTGAAATTCTTGCAACTATTCATCTCTCTCATCTGGATTATGTCGCAAAAAGATTTTTTTTTTGCGCTTCACCGCGCTCTTCATTGGACATAAAAAGTGAATCAAGCTTGGAAGCACTCTTGTCAAAACACCAAAGTGCACAAATCATAAAAAATTTCATCATACGACGAAAAGACTCCTTTTGCGGCAAATTCACTTCTTCGAGCAATGTAACCTTGTAGTGCACATACTTTGACTTCTCAGACATCGGAACAAATTCAACAGTATCATATTATGTCTTCTAACTCAAAATATTTGTCTTCGCTTTAACAGACAAAATTGTGCGCAAAATAACATGGTCTTCTGTGCGTGGCGGCATAAAACTTCTTGATTTGACAGTGCCGCAATAACTCCACATGATCAGGAGAGAAATCAATTGATACTTAAATGGAATGACAATTTCTTTGACTGATGCTTGCTTTCTGAAAATGGACTACTCGCACTCCCTCAAAAGAAAACCCGAATTTTCCACAATCTCCATTGATGATTGCATTAACAACTTGCAGATAATATCTGGGCATATATCCCACCTGATTTCACTAGAGAGCAGAGAACTTTATTGTTGAGTTGTAGAAGAAACACGAATGATGGCTCTGTGTCGATGTCAGTTCTTCTCAGCAATGTCAAATGTCCATGACTCTTGACCCTTCGAAGGATGACAAATTGAGGGACCCCTATTTCAAAACTATGGGAATGCATGTTTTTTGGTTTTTTAGTTTTTTTTTTTGACAAACTCGCCCTTTAAGGAGTGACACGTGGTCGTAATGACTACATGCTAACAAAAACTGTGAGAATGCATGTTGAAATGTATATGCATGTTTCTTGTTTTTTTTTTTTTTACGGACTCGACCTTCGAGGAAGGACGCGTGATCGTAACAATTGCATGATAAACAAAAACTGTGGGAATGCATGTGGAAGTGTATATGCATGCTGTCTTTTTTTTTACTCACCCTTTGAGGAGTGATACGTGATCGTAATAATTACATGATAAACAAAAATTATGAGAATGCATGTTGAAATGCATGTCGCACCCTAAAATTTAAGCGCGGCATCGTGACGACTATCCCCGTGTGCGGGGATTCAATGTGTCGGGGGATTTATCTATTTTCGTAAAAAAGGGAGTCGCCACCTAGTATTAATGGTTACTAGGAAACCTAAAACTGGTCTTTCAGAGATTCTAGGGTAAGGGACTGGTTGCGTAAAGGGAAGGTTTTAGCACCCCTAGTACGCCCTACCTAAAGGTAAGCTGCTTGACGTTTTGGTTTGCGTATGATTTGCTATGGCTTTGAAAAAAAACATATGTTAATTAAATGGCAAATGAGATATCATTCCCGCCGAATATTTTGGATATCAACCCCTTAGGATTTATTTATCCAAACACCGATAGTGAATAATAGCATATTATTCCCGCCGAATATTTTGGCTATTAACCCCTTAGGATTTATTTACCCAAATACTAACAGTGAATAATAGCATATCATTCCCGCCGAATATTTTGGATATTAACCCCTTAGGATTTATTTACCCAAATACCAACAGTGAATAATAGCATATCATTCCCGCCGAATATTTTGGATATTAACCCCTTAGGATTTATTTATCCAAATACCGATGGTGAATAATAGCATATCATTCCCGCCGAATATTTTGGATATTAACCCCTTAGGATTTATTTATCCAAATACCGATGGTGAATAATAAATTCCAAAATAAGATTTTTATATTTTTTTGAATATTGGCCAATACCCTTTGGATTTTACAAACTTGTTGTAAAATCTCAAAATGCAAGAAATGATTTTTTCTTTGCGAAATCCATGCTAAAACTCATTTTTCTTCAAAAACCCAAGATAATATATATTTTTGAAACAAAAGAACGATTTTTAAAATATGCTAGTGTATTGGCCGTATGCAAGAAAACAACACATTTTTTCTTTAACAAAAATATTTTGGAAAATTTGTATTTTTTATATTTATTATTTTTTCTTTTTTTCGGTGGGCTGGCTGTCAGTCCACCTAAATTCGGGCTGGGCTGACAGCCCAGCCCACCTTATCTCCCGGCTGGGCTGCTAGCCCAGATGGCTGGCAGCCCAGACCCATCTGGGCTGGGCTTCCAGCCCAGACGCTGGAAGTCCTTCAGGGCTAGGCCAGGCACAAGGCCCGGCCCGCCAAGCCCACGCGGAGAGCCCCCCCCCTGCATGCAAAATTTTGCAAATGCAGGGGTGATGAACAGTGATGCACCAATTTTCCAAGTGTAATGAAAGGCTTACCTGTTAACACATTTGGGTAGAGGATTCCGAGGTGGTTCTTTTGGTCGTGTTGGCGTCGGATATGGTGGCCTGAGGTGGCCGGAAACTGCGTCGAAATGGAGACGGGTCTGCTTGCTGCGACGGGGCTGCTCTGTTTTCTTCAACCGGAGGAGGTGATTGGGCTGCTAGAATGACGACGGAGATTATGGTGATGATAAGGCAGCTCTTGGTGGCCGAAGCTGGTGGTCGGAGTGGCTGAGCCGAGAGGGAGAGAGAGAGAGCGTTTCGGGTCTGTGTATTTTAGAGAGAGAGAGGCAGAGTAAAACGAAGGGAAATGCTGAGGAGAGTAGGAAGAATTAACTCAAAATTTTTTTCTCAATGGCCCTTTCATTCTCTCTATTTGTCTCCGTCCTTAACAATGTGTTTCTCACGTAAATCCCTCCTTTGTTTTCTCTTTTCTCCCCCTTCTTTCTCCTCAACGTATAGCAGTACAAGACCCAACGTTCATCAATGTTTAATGCAGGGTATTGAATGCAATCAGAGGAAAATCAGGCATAAAATCATGATTGAAATGGGAAAATTCTGACTGCTTTGCTGTGATGGAGATGAAACGGGAAGAGAATCACGCAGGATTTTGGAATTGAGCTGTTGTCAAATCTGCTGTTGATCTGCTGCTGCATTGCTGTTGATTTTCTGTTTTAATTCCAATTGATTGCCATTGATTTCAATTGAATGCTGCTGCGTTGAGAGAGCCGAATTGGGAAGAAAATTAAATCGAAAAAGGAAGGAAAAGAAATATTGATCTGCTGTGAAAGAGATGAATCGGGCAATAAAATCAACATTGATGGGAAGGAAAATTTGATTGATCTGCTTTAAGCGCGCCTAAAAAATCAACGTCAATGCATGCCGGAACATTGCACATTTTTTATGCAGATTTCGAAATTTTTTAGGAAGGAAAGAAAAAATAAAAAATGATTTGGTCCTTTAAAAATTCTCTAATTGCACCCAATTGGATTTAAACTTTTTTATGCAATTAAATCCCATCAAAAATTCAATCTCAACCTTAGCTTTGCGCGATCTTCTTATATGGCCCTTGGCTCCTGATTTTCACGATTTAACTCTCAATCGACCAATAAACTCTCAAATTGCTCAATTTCGCCCTTGAACCCAAAATCTGTTTTTTTTTTTTTTGAAATACTTTTTTTTTTTTTGAAACATAAAAAATAAAGAGTCAAAAATTGGGTAGCAACAGATGCCCCCTCTTTACAATGCTTACGACTAAAGTCTTGTAAAAGACTTTAAATAGTAAGCGTTGTAAAGAAAAACAGAATGAAGGATATGGGTCTCATTTTTCTGGGTGACCTACCCAAGCTAGATATGAAGGGTCTCATTTTTCTGGGTGACCGACCCGGTTAGCGGTTAGAAAGGTCTTATTTTGCTGGGTGACCGACCCGGTTAGTGGTTAGAAAGGTCTCATTTTCCTGGGTGACCGACCCGGTTAGTGGTTAGCAAGGTCTCATTTTTCTGGGTGACCGACCCGGTTAGTGGTTAGAAAGGTCTCATTTTTCTGGGTGACCGACCCGGTTAGCATGGCCTCATTTGATGGGTGACCGACCCGTGGTCTCATTTTTCTGGGTGACCGACCCGGTTAGTGGTTAGAAAGGTCTCATTTTTCTGGGTGACCGACCCGGTTAGCATGGCCTCATTTGATGGGTGACCGACCCGTGATCTCATTTCTGGGTGACCGACCCGGTTAGCATGGCCTCATTTGATGGGTGACCGACCCGTGGTCTCGTTTTTCTGGGTGACCGACCCGGCTAGCATGGTCTCATTTGATGGGTGACCGACCCGTGGTTTCATTTTTCTGGGTGACCGACCCGGCTAGCATGGCCTCATTTGATGGGTGACCGACCCGTGGTCTCATTTTTCTGGGTGACCGACCCGGCTAGCATGGTCTCATTTGATGGGTGACCGACCCGTGGTCTCATTTTTCTGGGTGACCGACCCGGCTAGCATGGTCTCATTTGATGGGTGACCGACCCGTAGTCTCATTTTTCTGGGTGACCGACCCGGTTAGTGGTTAGCAAGGTCTCATTTTTCTGGGTGACCGACCCGGTTAGTATGGTCTCATTTGATGGGTGACCGACCCGTGGTCTCATTTTTCTGGGTGACCGGCCCGGCTAGCGTGGTCTCATTTTCTGGGTGACCGACCCGTCTCGAGCAACATCGATCTTCAATTCATCATCGATTTTCAATTCATCTTCCGTGATTTTGTTGACCTGAGATTCTCTTTAGAAACATAGGCCCCTTTTCTCTGATACTCCATTATCAACAGGATGCCTTTGCCTAATCTCCGAAGCTTTGCAGGCTTCTCTTATTGGATGACTCATTCAATTTGTCATAAGTCATTCAACCACTCAACCGCAAGCGCCTTGCTTATTATGGGCTATCTGCGATGATCTTTGCTTTTATCCATATCTGACCATGCCCCCAAGTGTGGGGTTGCTTGATTTTCCGTTTAGCGTAGAGTTCTATTATTCTTCTTCTTTTGAAGTCCTGAGCATTATCAGTTATGATCTTTTTTGGTGGTCCGTATCGACATACCAAACAAATTTCTTCAACACCTTTTGCGTTACATGAGCAAATGACCCAACTTCTACCCATCTTGTGAAGTAGTCGATAGCCATGAGAATAAACCTATGATCATTGCTGGCTTTTGGTTGATATACCCAATCACATCAATTTCCCACAGTGCAAAAGGCCACGGAGATATCAAGTTAAACATAAGAGCCGAAGGGGCATTGATTTTGTCACCACGGACTTGACACTTATGACACTTGCGGACATAGTCGATGCAATCTTTCTCTAATGTCCTCCAGAAATAACCATTTCTTTGCATTTCTCTAGCCATCTTATGCCTATTAGTATGGGTTGAGCGGATCTCTTCAAGGACTTCCCGAAGCGTGTTTTTGGCTGCAGCTTATCTGGGCATCTTAGCAAAATCCCATCAAATGACCTCTTATACAAAACCTCCCCATCAAGGTAAACATCCATCGTTAACCTCCTCAAGGTCTTCTTCTCTTTTGGATGCCCCCAGGGGGTAAGCTTGGTTTTGGATGAAATTCTTGATATCGTAGTACCAAGGGTTTCCATCTATTTCTCCTTCAACTGAGCAACATCCACAATGATCAGTCACACTAGTGGCATTTCTGTATTTTCAAGAACAATGCTTGATATTCAAGATCAAACCGACCTTCTTTCCATAAACTTTCAGGGATGATAAAATAGGTTCCGCTAAAATCTCAAAATAAAATCCGACTTCATACCATACTGGGATCACACAAATTTTCACTTTTACTATAGTGCTGATCGATCTAATTTTGCAATGAACCTTTTTGAGGCTACCATAGACCTTTTCTTGTCTTGGGAGGTCTGATTCCACCACTTACAACAGAGGTTGGAGGAGGCCTTTTGGAAGACGTAGATTTCGTTGATGGTTCTGTCTTCATCATTGACTTCATTGCTTCATCTGAGGATGTAGAAATCTCCAAATTCTTCTGGCTTCTCCTACCTTCAATAGATTTCTTTGTTCCCCTGCTCAATTTCAGATTTTTGCAGCATCACTCAGTTCATGTTCAGAACGCTCCCTAGACTCTTTGAATTTGCACATTTATCTTTCTTCTTACCGGAGTCAAATTTCTTCTTGCTTCTTTCTCTTCCCTTGCTTTCATCATCAGTAACAAATTCCCCTGGAATTACAGACTTGACATCCATTTTCCCTGGAAGATCATGTTCCTCTCTGGCTTTTCTTTTGCTACTTTGGATATAAAAATCCTTACCGTCTCCAGCAACAGTACTATGGCATCGCATCACAGAACGAATAGAGTTTTTTTATCTCTGTGCACTTTCTGCTCATTTTGTTTGCCTAGTTTGCCACAGCTTCTAGAATTTTCAGCATGCCTAGACAGTCTTGAATGATTATTAATACTTTCTCTCTTGCAAGCATCCCTAGGAGCTGTTTCAAACAAAGATTCATATGGTTGTTTCGCTGAGATGACCAAATTCCTCTCTTTAGCATCCTTTACTGGAGCTGCCCAGTTCCGGTTCGTTTGCAAGGTTCTCGTATTCCCAAAAATCCAAAGCGAGAGCTTGGCTCTTGTCAAGGCAACATTCATCCGTCTTACATCAGCGACAACCTAATACTGCTAGAGCTCAACCCATTCATAGATGAACTTGAATCAGCTGCTCTAACAGTGGAGAGTATTAGTATATCAACCTCCCAGACATCCTTTTGAAAAATTGTAGCAGCTCAACTGCAGCTTCAGCCTCACGTTCATTATAAAAGATGATGCACCGAAATTTTTTACCGCGAAGCTCCTGGCTGTCCGTAATGTCATAGAATAAATAAAGGCCAAGAACCCCAATCTCATGAAATGATGCTGATTTGTTTGACATTTGCTCTCCGTTCATAAAAGTGCAAGGAGGGAAAACTGGCAAATTTCTGGGTGCATCCTATACTATAACAGATTCGTTCGCCCTTAAGAAAGCTAAAAGATGGATTCAAAGAAAGTTTTATCCACCTAAACAAGTTCAAAACAAAATATGGTATCGAACCCATTCAGCTTGGAAAGCAAACGTGCAGGCAAACAAAAGGGAGCACCATGCCAGAATATATAGTTCTACGAAGTGTTGCGTGGTATTATTGCCTTCAAATTTCAGGAAATTTTACTCACAGCACGTAATGGAGACCATCTTTTCTTCAATTTATGATTTGTTCGCTGCATTGGATGTTCTTGTTGTTAACTTCACCTCATGAACCAAAACAAAATGCACAATCTTCTCGCTTGAGATCTGTGATTGTGCCATGGTTAATGGCTGGGACTTTCACGATTTCCATTTCCACTATCTTCTCGCTCAGCAACCACTTTACAGTCTTTGCCTGCAGCTGCTGCTATCACCTCTACACGTTTGTCATCTTGCTCACATAATTCTGCAGACTCTTTTGTATTGGAGTAACTGACAGTTTCAATAGATGCTTTGCACTGTTCCCCAACAGATTGCAGAAATAGCTGCTGCTTACTTTCTTCAACATTTCCAACTTCTTTGAATGCCTTTTCTGATCCACAGTTATAATCCATTCTGCTGCTTAACATAATATCTAAGGCATTCTCACCAGTTGTTGGGTAAGATCTATTCGCGACTTCAGCATTGTCAGGTAGCTTTTCATTTCCTCCATGGTGAAAAGATCTATTCTCAGCTTTAACATTATCAGATATATTCCCATTACCTCCATCATGATCAAGTACACACTTGATAATCCCATCAGCCTCAGAATTCATCGAAGGCAAACTGATGCGGACAGGATAGCAAACACATATTTGGAACATTTAATGCACCCGAAGCAGCAGGCATTTTAAGTTTCTCCCGTTCTTTTATTGAGTTTTTATTTCCCCATTAATTCTGGACTGTTTCCAGATTTAATGGACTTGTTATGAGTGTTTTTATTTCCCCATTAATCCTGGACTGTTTCCAGAATTCAATGGACTTGTTTTGAGTGTTTTAAGTGTTTTTATTTCCCCATTAATTCTGGACTGTTTCCAGATTTAATGGACTTATTATGAGTCTAAGGAGTTATTGTTGTAGGAGTCTAAGAGTTACAGTTTCTTTGTATTTAAGGGATTGTACCCACATTTTAGTGGGCAGAATGAAATAAGAAAAAAACTCTTTGAGTAGTTAACTCAAGAACACTTCTCTTTCTTCTATTTTTCCGTGGAATTATAGACTAAAGAAAACCTTGTGTGCTTTATACGTGTGAGTTCCGTTTTAGACTACATCAGGTTGGTATCAGAGCTCGGTCAGAAATCGTCGACATGGCACCAAGAAGACGTGTGAACCTACCGAACTTCCGTGAGCAACCAGTGAATGAAGTTTATGAGCGCGATGAGATCGCACGGCTACAGCAACAAGTCGAGACATTGACGCAGCAATTAGCAGCAGCAATGGCTCAACATCGGGGTCCAAATCCACAAGATGTGGAAGAGGAATCCGAAGAGGATGAAAATCCTTTCGCACCCCAACCAGCACAACGGAGACCAGCGAATGATGAATCAAGGCGTTGGGAAACAGGCCTCAAAGTTGACATACCAGAATTTCATGGTGGTTTACAAGCAGATGAGTACCTCGATTGGATCAATGCGGTAGATGAAGTTTTGGACTTTAAACAGGTCCCAGAGGACAGACGAGTAGCCCTGGTTGCAACAAGGCTGAGGGGCCGGGCTGGAGCTTGGTGGCAACAAGTGAAAAAAACAAGGACTATACAGGGAAAGGGAAAGATCACATGCTGGGACAAGATGAAGAAACACATGCGTTCTGCGTTTCTACCATACAACTACACACTAACACTTTACCAACGGTTACAAAATCTAAGGCAGGGGAGTCGTTCAGTTGATGACTACACTACGGAATTCTATCAGCTAGTATCGCGAGATGCAATTGCAGAGGATGAGGAGTCACGAGTTGCGCGATACATTGGGGGACTGCGGATTCAATTCCAAGATGTCCTTAATATGTTTGAAGTACTAAGTGTATCAGATGCCCACCAGAGAGCTGTGCAATTAGAGAAGCAACTAGCGCGCAGGAATACCGGGATAACAAGCTTTGGAGGTTCTGGCGCAAATACTAGCAATGTCAGTGGGCGAACAGGGAATATAAGTTTTGGGGGAGGGAGCACAGGAGGTGCGAGTAGCAGCAACACACGACCAGCCGTCCCACCATCTACACTTATCAAACCTACCATGCCTACACACACAACGACACCAAACACAGGGTTTCGTTGTTTTAATTGTGGAGAACCTGGACACAGGTTCGCAGAATGTAAGAAAGGACCACGAAGGGGTTTGTTTTCAGAGATGGAAGAAATCAGCAGGGAGCAAGATGGTGATGTTGAGACAGAAGCAGTGTACGATGAAGAAGAGCGTGTAGAGGGGGATACTGGACCAATGTTAATGGTCCGACGCAGCTGCTTGGCACCACGTGGAGTAGAGGATGATTGGCTGCGCACTAATGTATTCCAGTCCACTTGCACAATTAGTGGGAAGGTCTGTCAATTCATCATTGATTCAGGCAGCTGTGAAAACGTTGTGTCCGATGAGGTGGTCCGTAAATTACACATGACAACCGAACCACACCCTAAGCCATATAAACTGACATGGCTAGATCGGAGGAGTGATGTTACAGTATCAAAACGCAGCTTGGTGTCCTTTTCAATTGGGACAATCTATAAAGATCAGATTTGGTGTGATGTGGTGTCCATGGATGCCTGTCACTTATTACTAGGCAGACCGTGGCTATATGATCGGCGTGTGATGCATGATGGGTTCTTAAATACATATACCTTCGTGTTCAATTCAGTCAAGGTTGTGTTGCTGCCAAAGAAGGAGGTCACGGGTGGTCCTTTGACAGGGGAAACCAGTAACTTATTGACAATGGCTAAATTTGAGGCAGAAATTAGAGAGTCAGGGGTGGTTTACGTGCTGATGGGAAGAGAGAAAACTGAAGGTGGCACTGTCCCGAGTGATGCAAAGCCACTTGTACAAGAGTTTGGAGATGTGTTCCCAGTTGAGCTACCCGAGAACTTGCCCCCATTAAGGGACATCCAGCATCAAATTGATCTAGTTCCAGGTGCCAGCTTGCCCAATAGGCCACATTATCGGATGAGTCCGAAGGAACACGAAGAGTTACGACGCCAAGTAGAAGAATTGCTAGCAAAGGGGCATATTCGTGAGAGTCTTAGCCCATGTGCGGTGCCTGCCTTTTTGACCCCAAAGAAAGATGGAACGTGGAGAATGTGTGTTGACAGCAGAGCCATAAATAAAATTACGGTTCGTTACAGGTTCCCGATTCCCCGATTGGATGACTTGTTGGATCAGTTGAGTGGGGCCACAATATTCACGAAGTTGGACTTGAAGAGCGGATATCACCAAATTCGTATCCGGCCGGGGGATGAATGGAAAACAGCCTTCAAAACTCGGGAGGGACTTTTTGAGTGGATGGTCATGCCATTCGGATTATCTAATGCCCCCAGCACGTTCATGCGGGTGATGAATCAAGCATTGCGGCCCTATATTGGTAAGAGTGTAGTGGTATATTTTGATGATATCCTAGTTTACAGCATTGATCCTACAATACATTTACAACATCTTCGGGAAGTTCTGACCGTGTTACGTAAGGAACAATTCTTCGCAGCAAAAGAAAAATGTGTGTTCTTAACTAATAGGGTCTTGTTCTTGGGCTACATCATCTCTAATGAGGGGCTCTCAGTTGACGAAACAAAAGTTGAAGCCATCAAACAGTGGCCCCAACCACAAACCGTGACTGAAGTCCGAAGTTTCCATGGGCTGGCGTCATTCTATCGCCGCTTCATTCCTCACTTCAGTAGCATAATGGCCCCAGTAACTGATTGCATGAAAGACAACAGTGGCAGGTTTGTATGGACCAATGAAGCCGAGATAGCTTTCCAGGAAATCAAGAAACGGTTAACCACCGCTCCAGTACTTGTCCTGCCCAACTTTTCAAACCCCTTTGAATTGCACTGTGACGCTTCCAAGCTTGGAATTGGGGCAGTTCTAAGCCAAAGTAGCAGGCCGATTGCCTTTTTTAGTGAGAAGATTTCAGGGTCAAAGTTACGGTATAGCACCTATGATGTTGAGTTTTATGCAGTGGTTCAAGCAGTACGACATTGGCGACATTACCTGTTTCTCCAGGAATTCATCTTATTTACTGACCATGATGCTCTCAAACATATGGGAAGTCAGGATAAAATCTCATCCCGACATGCATCTTGGGCTGCATATTTACAACAGTTCACTTTTGTCATCAAACATAAAGCAGGAACACTGAACCGAGTGGCCGATGCCCTTAGCCGAAGAAAGAATCTACTGATTGACATGCGCATCAAGGTTTTGGGTTTTGATTCCTTTCAAAACCTATATGCATCTGATCCTTTTTTTGCTGTTGTATTAGGGAAGATCCAGAACAACCAACAAATTGACTTTGTTCTCCACGATGGGTTTCTTTTCAAAGGTACACAACTATGTATCCCTGAATGCAGCCTCCGGACCAAGATAATACAAGAACTACATCAAGAAGGGCATGTGGGCAGGGATCGGACTTATTTGCTAGTCGCGGCATCTTACTTCTGGCCATCCTTGCGGAAGGAGGTTGGTCGTTTTGTAGAGCGATGCAGGGTCTGTCATGTAGCCAAGGGAGGAGCCACCAATGCAGGGTTGTATATGCCACTTCTTGTTCCAGTACGCCCATGGTCCGACATCAGCATGGATTTTGTTTTAGGCCTCCCGCGAACACAACGGGGATTCGACTCCATCTTTGTGGTCGTGGACAGATTTTCAAAAATGGTTCATTTTATACCATGCAAGAAGACGACAGATGCTGTTAGTGTGGCTGATTTATTCTTTAGGGAAATTTATCGGTTACATGGGTTGCCGGTGTCCATTGTGTCGGATAGGGACACCCATTTCTTAAGCCATTTCTAGCGAAGTCTATGGAAGATGGTTAATACCCACCTAAATTTTAGCAGTGCTTATCATCCCCAGTCTGATGGACAAACTGAGGTGGTGAATCGATCATTGGGTAATCTCCTTCGCAGCTTGGTGGGTGATCACATAAAATCATGGGACAAGAAACTCGGTCAGGCTGAATTTGCTCATAACCATGCAGTCAATCGTAGCACCAAATTCAGCCCCTTTGAAATTGTGTATGGGTTTCTCCCACGATGTCCTCTCGACCTGGCTAATCTCCCGAGCAATTCCAAAGTTCACCACAAGGCAGAAGACCTTATCACGCAGCTGCAGGACATCCACAACTTCACCCGACAGAACCTGTTGGAATCTGTTACCAAATTCAAGCACGATGCAGACCGCAAACGGCGCATGGTCGATTTTCAAGTGGGTGAATTTGTTTGGGCTGTGTTAACAAAAGATCGCTTCCCCGCAGGCGAGTACAATAAATTGTCCGCACGGAAGATTGGTCCAGTGGAGATTATTGAGAAAATTAATTCCAATGCTTACCGTCTCAAGCTACCTAGTCATATTCGCACAGCAGATGTATTTAATGTTAAGCACCTAATTCCTTTCCGCGGGGACTCATCATCAGAGGAAGATCTCCCGAATTCGTGGTCGAATTCTTCTCAGCAAGGGGAGGATGATGCGGACAGGATAGCAAACACATATTTGGAACATTTAATGCACCCGAAGCAGCAGGCATTTTAAGTTTCTCCCGTTCTTTTATTGAGTTTTTATTTCCCCATTAATTCTGGACTGTTTCCAGATTTAATGGACTTGTTATGAGTGTTTTTATTTCCCCATTAATCCTGGACTGTTTCCAGAATTCAATGGACTTGTTTTGAGTGTTTTAAGTGTTTTTATTTCCCCATTAATTCTGGACTGTTTCCAGATTTAATGGACTTATTATGAGTCTAAGGAGTTATTGTTGTAGGAGTCTAAGAGTTACAGTTTCTTTGTATTTAAGGGATTGTACCCACATTTTAGTGGGCAGAATGAAATAAGAAAAAAACTCTTTGAGTAGTTAACTCAAGAACACTTCTCTTTCTTCTATTTTTCCGTGGAATTATAGACTAAAGAAAACCTTGTGTGCTTTATACGTGTGAGTTCCGTTTTAGACTACATCACAAACTATTTTCTGTATTCACTAGAAACTGGACCAACATCCTGTAATGCTTCTTTGCTGTCTCCATTAGCATTGCTGGGGGTCACCACACAGTTTGCTACCTTCTCGTTTCCTTCACAATCTGAACAGCCTTGAAAACCAGTATTATTGTCTTCAAGGTCAATATGAAGTGTCATATCTGGTAACTCAACATACTGAGTCATCCTACTTGCATTATCCTGACTTCTGATATTAACATTGCCAGACCATCCATTACCATTGAATTTTGGCCTGATCAACTTTCTTCTTTTATGCTGCTGACCTGATAAGCCAAAGTTTTCTGTACTCCCTGTATTGGCAGCACTCACAATTTCCTGTGCTTTTCTACGACGCTTGAAAGGTATCACTTCAAGTATTTGGAGATCATCCCCCTTGCCAGCTGAAATATCATTCATGATAATCCCCTTTGAGACCTTCGGCAATTGACCCATTAATAAGTGGGAGTTCTTGTTTTGTTTCTTATCCTTGAAATTTGTAACTTCATCTTGCCTTTTCATCTGCGGCTTAATTTTTTTCTTTCACCTGTTGGTTGTGACTTTGGTGCAATATGGTCATGACTTCATCATCTGATGAACCAACATCATGTTCATCTTGCTTGCATACTTCTGAAGAAAAAGCTAAGCGGGAAAAGACACTTTTTCTCTTCTGATGATCAGAGAACATTCTCTCAGAGTTTTCATGTGTAACTAGATTTATCAAACCATTTTCATGGTGTTTCAATCTAGGAACAAAAAATGCTTCATCGTTTTCAAGCTGTGACATTTGATGATCAAGTTCCTCTTGTGAAGAGACATAATACCTATCATACTCTCTTCTGTGCTTGCTGGTAGAGTCCCCAAAGTTCTCTGTGGAGATGGCAGAGCCAAAAGTAGCACCTGCATTTTGCTCATCTTTCTTGTTATCAATCGTTACAAAGCTGCCATCACCAGTGACACCTCTAGCTTCTTTTGCAGTGTACCCAACTGATCTTGCAACATTGGATCGGGTAAATTGCCTCACAAGCAACCTGTCTTTTATCTTTCTTTTACTTAACAATAAAAGAAGCTTTTCAACCTTTCTTTAAGACAACCCAAAGTTGAACTTGTATGGTGAAAAATAAATCTCGTTGCATCACGAAATTTATTTTCAGAGAATGCGTCACACTGCCTTAGGCAAAAATGTTTTTTTTTTAGGTTTTTTTCTTTTTATGCAAAATGATATTATGGAGCATACATCCTAACGATAGGTTCTAGTTCCTTTACGTGAGACATAGGGTAGGTTTACTACTTGGTCTCTAAAGAGGGTCTCTTGCTGTCCCAGTGATCACCCTCGTAAAGGCGATATGGGGGTTCAGCAGATAGTGGGATGGCACGTATACCAATCACTACCAGTCTAAACACTCAGCAAAGAGTTGGGGTTTACACAAACTTCAACCTTGACTCAAGTCATAGGTAAGCTGCTAGTCCCCCACTTAACTTAAAGTTTAGTGTGTGCTCTCAAAATAATAAAAAAAAAGTGATGCATGATGACAGGATGTAAAGATGCATGTTAAAGCTTATAAATAATCCATAGCAACATGAAAATAAATAAATAAATAAATAATAAACAAATAAAACATATCATAAACAAATAAAAAAACTGTCAAGCTTAGCCCAAGTCCCCAGCGGAGTCGCCATTCTGTCGCACCCCAAAATTTAAGCGCGGCATCGTGACGACTATCCCCGTGTGCGGGGATTCAATGTGTCGGGGGATTTATCTATTTTCGTAAAAAAGGGAGTCGCCACCTAGTATTAATGGTTACTAGGAAACCTAAAACTGGTCTTTCAGAGATTCTAG
The DNA here is from genome assembly GCA_009078335.1 of Salix brachista. Classification (NCBI taxonomy): domain Eukaryota; kingdom Viridiplantae; phylum Streptophyta; class Magnoliopsida; order Malpighiales; family Salicaceae; genus Salix; species Salix brachista. The sequence continues at coordinate 111,407 of VDCV01000024.1, forward strand.
GGTAAGGGACTGGTTGCGTAAAGGGAAGGTTTTAGCACCCCTAGTACGCCCTACCTAACGGTAAGCTGCTTGACGTTTTGGTTTGCGTATGATTTGCTATGGCTTTGAAAAAAAACATATGTTAATTAAATGGCAAATGGGATATCATTCCCGCCGAATATTTTGGATATCAACCCCTTAGGATTTATTTATCCAAACACCGACAGTGAATAATAGCATATTATTCCCGCCGAATATTTTGGATATTAACCCCTTAGGATTTATTTACCCAAATACCAACAGTGAATAATAGCATATCATTCCCGCCGAATATTTTGGATATTAACCCCTTAGGATTTATTTACCCAAATACCAACAGTGAATAATAGCATATCATTCCCGCCGAATATTTTGGATATTAACCCCTTAGGATTTATTTATCCAAATACCGATGGTGAATAATAGCATATCATTCCCGCCGAATATTTTGGATATTAACCCCTTAGGATTTATTTATCCAAATACCGATGGTGAATAATAAATTCCAAAATAAGATTTTTATATTTTTTTGAATATTGGCCAATACCCTTTGGATTTTACAAACTTGTTGTAAAATCTCAAAATGCAAGAAATGATTTTTTCTTTGCGAAATCCATGCTAAAACTCATTTTTCTTCAAAAACCCAAGATAATATATATTTTTGAAACAAAAGAACGATTTTTAAAATATGCTAGTGTATTGGCCGTATGCAAGAAAACAACACATTTTTTCTTTAACAAAAATATTTTGGAAAATTTGTATTTTTTATATTTATTATTTTTTCTTTTTTTTCGGTGGGCTGGCTGTCAGTCCACCTAAATTCGGGCTAGGCTGACAGCCCAGCCCACCTTATCTCCCGGCTGGGCTGCTAGCCCAGATGGCTGGCAGCCCAGACCCATCTGGGCTGGGCTTCCAGCCCAGACGCTGGAAGTCCTTCAGGGCTAGGCCAGGCACAAGGCCCGGCCCGCCAAGCCCACGCGGAGAGCCCCCCCTGCATGCAAAATTTTGCAAATGCAGGGGTGATGAACAGTGATGCACCAATTTTCCAAGTGTAATGAAAGGCTTACCTGTTAACACATTTGGGTAGAGGATTCCGAGGTGGTTCTTTTGGTCGTGTTGGCGTCGGATATGGTGGCCTGAGGTGGCCGGAAACTGCGTCGGAATGGAGACGGGTCTGCTTGCTGCGACGGGGCTGCTCTGTTTTCTTCAACCGGAGGAGGTGACTGGGCTGCTAGAATGACGACGGAGATTATGGTGATGATAAGGCAGCTCTTGGTGGCCGAAGCTGGTGGTCGGAGTGGCTGAGCCGAGAGGGAGAGAGAGAGAGCGTTTCGGGTCTGTGTATTTTAGAGAGAGAGAGGCAGAGTAAAACGAAGGGAAATGCTGAGGAGAGTAGGAAGAATTAACTCAAATTTTTTTTCTCAATGGCCCTTTCATTCTCTCTATTTGTCTCCGTCCTTAACAATGTGTTTCTCACGTAAATCCCTCCTCTGTTTTCTCTTTTCTCCCCCTTCTTTCTCCTCAACGTATAGCAGTACAAGACCCAACGTTCATCAATGTTTAATGCAGGGTATTGAATGCAATCAGAGGAAAATCATGCATAAAATCACGATTGAAATGGGATAATTCTGACTGCTTTGCTGTGATGGAGATGAAACGGGAAGAGAATCACGCAGGATTTTGGAATTGAGCTGTTATCAAATCTGTTGTTGATCTGCTGCTGCATTGCTGTTGATTTTCTGTTTTAATTCCAATTGATTGCCATTGATTTCAATTGAATGCTGCTGCGTTGAGAGAGCCGAATTGGGAAGAAAATTAAATCGAAAAAGGAAGGAAAAGAAATATTGATCTGCTGTGAAGGAGATGAATCGGGCAATAAAATCAACATTGATGGGAAGGAAAATTTGATTGATCTGCTTTAAGCGCGCCTAAAAAATCAACGTCAATGCATGCCGGAACATTGCACATTTTTTTATGCAGATTTCGAAATTTTTTAGGAAGGAAAGAAAAAATAAACAATGATTTGGTCCTTTAAAAATTCTCTAATTGCACCCAATTGGATTTAAACTTTTTTATGCAATTAAATCCCATCAAAAATTCAATCTCAACCTTAGCTTTGCGCGATCTTCTTATATGGCCCTTGGCTCCTGATTTTCGCGATTTAACCCTTAATCGACCAATAAACTCTCAAATTGCTCAATTTCGCCCTTGAACCCAAAATCTGTTTTTTTTTTTTTGAAATACTTTTTTTTTTTTGAAACATAAAAAATAAAGAGTCAAAAATTGGGTAGCAACAATGCATATGCATGTTTCTTGTTTTTTTTTTTTACGGATTCGACCTTCGAGGAAGGACACATGCTCGTAACAATTGTATGATAAACAAAAATTTGATTTTTGCTTAAACCCTACAATGAAAATTTCCTAAGTGATGGCTACTGTGTCACCCAAAAGTCTTGAATTCAAGATGCTTCGAGAAGGGTTTGCCTTAATGCAAAACAGAATGAAGGGAGCATACACCCTAATGATTGGTTCTAATTTTTGCACAACAAATGGTGAGTTTGCTACTTTGATCTCTAAACAGGGTCTCTTGCTGTCCCAGTGATCACCTTCGTAAAGGCAATATGGGGTCTTAGCAGATAATGGGATGGTACGTATACCAATCAATACCATCTAAGCTCTCAGCGAAGAGTTGGGGTTTACACAAACTTCAACCTTGACTCAAGTCATAGGTAAGCTGCTAGTCCCCCACGTAACTTAAAGTTGCAAACCACAATGATATAATTGAAATAAATTAATAATGCATGGACATATGTTGCACAAAATAAAAAATGTGAAAAACTTACTAACAATAAACACACATCAAATTTAGACAAATTGAAACAAATAAATCACATCAAAATATTCAAAGCTTAGTCCAATATTTTTTAGAAAAAATACCTTCCCCAGTGGAGTCGCCATTCTGTCGCACGTCGCCACGCGGCGTCCCGGGAGGGATCCTGGCTCTCGCAATGGAGTTGAGAAGGAGTCGCCACCTGGCTGTTGAGGGTCGCTAGGAACACCCGATTACACTAGTCTGGTCAGAGATTCAAAGGTAGGGGACTGGTTGCGTAAAGGGAAGGTATTAGCACCCCTAATACGCCTTACCTGAGGTAAGCTGCATTGTCTATTTCGATGTGATTTTGAATGCTTTAATAAGTTGTATTTATTCACACGAAAAAATGTTTCGATTGAAAAAGAAATCGATCACCGCTTAGAATAATCTTGTGAATTTTATTAATTATTATCATCCCCGCCGAATATTTTGGATATTAACCCCTTAGAATTTATTTATCCAAACACCGAACAGTGAATAATAGCATATATCCCCGCCGAATATTTTGGATATTGACCCCTTAAGATTTATTTATCCAAACACCGAACAGTGAATAATAACATACTATCCCCCCCGAATATTTTGGATATTAACCCCTTAAGATTTATTTATCTGAATACCGACAGTGAATAATAAATTCCCAAAAAATAAGATTTTTATATTTTTGAAATATTGGCCAATACCCTTTGGATTCTTACAAATATGTTGTAAAATCTCAAAATGCAAGAAATGGTTTTTCTTTGTAAAGTCCATGCTAAAACACTTTTTCTCTTCAAACTCCAAGATAATATATATTTTTTGAAAGAAAAAGACTTTTTAAAATATGCTAGTGTAGTGGCCGTATGCAAAGAAAACACATTTTTTATTTCATTTTATATTCCTTTTTTCTTTATCAAAACAAACATAAAATTGAGTGAACACAACACAACGCAACACACACACACATTCTCTATTTTCTTTCTTTTTCATTATATTTTCACAAATAAAATACAACTCACACACATTATCTTTTTCATTTTTTCATTACATTTTTTTTAACAATAATTAAAAATACAATAAAAATTCAAATAAACACATAAACACAAAGAAAATTACAAAAAGTAAACTGTTGAACAATGCCGGAATAGTGGTGGCAGCAGCTGGAGGAATGGTGGCGGTGGTGGCGCGTCTGCCCACGCGCCAACTACGCGCCGCTGGTGAACAGTAACAATGGGGGAGACCAACAGATCTGCTCCTTCCCTTTCTCTTCTCGCCGGCGGTGACTTCAACGCGACCTGCAAAACACAGAAAACACAGAAAACCAACACAAACAAAGCAGCTGGGTTCCTCTCTCCTCTCGGTCCATCCTCCTCCTCCTCCTCCTCCTCCTTCTTCGTTGGAAAGGGTATTCCCCGATTACCTGCAAACAAAACAAAAGCCACAAACGCAAACACAAGGAAAATCAGTTGGTTCGCTCCTTCAAATCTTGGCTCTTTCTCGGTGATCTGTTCTTCTCCTTCTTGGATCTGCTCTCCGATTTGTCTTCTCTTGGATTTGAATGGCAGGTGGACTGCTTTGCCCAAGGTGAGGGCTGCTGTTGAGGGCCGATCTGAGGGTTGGCCAGAGGGAGCAGAGAAAAAGGCTGGTCGGTTAGAGGAAAAGAGGACCTGTGCTGGGATGACAATAACGGAGGGGCGAGCCGGAGTTGTGGCTGAGAGCTAGGGAGAGGTTATAGCAGCCGACCATGGGAATGTTACCGTGGGGCTGCAAACGAAGAGATAAAAAAAAATGGAAAAGAAAAGAGTGGGGGTGGCCAGAAGGAAAATGAAAGGGGAAGCTGTGGTGGCTGTGGGTTTAGTGCAGATGGGGGGTGGGCTGTCAGCGGTTTGAAGGAGAGACGGGAGAGAGGGTGGCTGATGGCTGGTCGGAGAAGAGTGAATGGGAAGGTGAAAGGGAAATGGGGAGGGGCTGCAGCAGCTCCCCAGAAGGAGGCTGTCGGCTGTAGCCCCAAAAATAGAAAAATTAGGGTTTTGGGGTTTTTTAGGTTTAGGGGTTTTTGTGCATGAATATTTTTTTGGTCCCCTTTTTCTTGTGGATTAACAACTCTATTTATAGAGTTTCCATATGGAAAATTCCAAACACAGCCTTTGGCTTGCGCGCCTCTTTCAATTTGGTCCTTGATTTCCAATTTGTGCGATTTGACCCTGCATTGACTATTAAATTCTCAATTTATTCAATTTTGCCCCTGTAACAAGATATTTTTGGATTTTGTCTTTTTTTCTTTTTCTTCCGAAACCTAAAAATAAGTGGTCAAAATTTGGGTAGCAACAGTACTCACACTCGAGATTGCATCCAACAAATCAAAGGCAGACTACAAACCCTGACAAAAGGTATGTCTTCATTGGAAGATTATTTACACAAAGCAAAATCCTTGGCTTCGTCTCTTTGTGGTGCAGGAAAACAAATGGATGATGATGAATTCATCATCTGTATTCTTCGGGGACTAGGATCTAAATTTGATCCCATAGTAGCAGCATTGAATCTAGAGATATATTTCCATCTCTTGATGGAGTTATTGGCAAACTTTGCGACTTTGAAATTAGAATTCAAGGAGCACGAACATCTGCTCCTTCTGTGGCATTCTATACAAATCGTGGTCGTACAAACTCAAAGCCATGGATGAATCATAGTACTCGTGGCCACAATCACCGAAGTTCCACTAGAAGACATTCCACTAATAGCACGTCACTGCGAGCTAAAGAGACTCGTTTCTCGCATCAAAATGGAAACTTCACTAGAACTCGTAAAAAACTAATCTCACAAAAGAATAATCGTGGACATGGTGGCATCACTTGTTTTCGATGTGGGGGGCCTAATCACAAAGCAGATGGATGTTTTGCCTCTGATGAAGAAGCTGATCAGTACAAAGCTTTTGCTGCTATCAAAATCGGTGAAACTGTAGAAGAGGCATGGTATTCTGACACTAGAGCAAACCAGCATATGACACCGGACACAAATGAGGTTCAAGGTATTGTATCTTATCCTGGAAATGATTCTGTTATGGTTGGAAATGGTCAGGATTTGTCTATCACTGGTACTAGACACATGTTTCTTCAAAGCACTAATCTCAAGCTAAAAGATGTTCTTGTGGTTCCTGCAATTAAGAAGAAACTCTTATCTGTGTCTCAATTTACAAGAGATAATAACTACTATTTTCTGTTTTATCCATGGGGATTTATACTTAAGGACATGAAGACGAAGCGGGTAATCCTTAAAGGTTTCATGAAGGATGGGTTATACCCGATCAACTTGAAGTAGCTCTCCACATTTCCAGTCAGTTTTTTAGCAAATAAAGTGTCTAGCAACTTGTGGCATGCACGACTTGGCCACCCTTCAGCCAATATTCTTACAAAGTTATGTTTACCATCTATGAATAAGCAAAATGCCTTCTGCGAGGGCTGTGTTTTGGGAAAATTAACAAAGCTACCTTTTGTATCAAGAAAATCATATGCTACATCATTTCTGCATACATTGCATTCAGATGTCTGGGGTCCTGCGTTTGTCCCCTCTTATGATGGATATCGTTTTTATTTGATTATTGTTGATGAATTCTCCCGACATATATGGTTCTTTCCTATGAGTAGAAAATCTTAGCAATAATATTTCCTTCATTCCTAAAGCAAATGGAAACACAGTTTGATATACATGTTAAGATATTTCAGAGTGATGGGGGTGGTGAGTTTGTTAATCAAAACTTACAGGATCTTTTCAAAACTAATGCCATTATTCATAGAATTTCATGTCCAGGAACACTAGAACAAAATGGATTGGCTGAACGACGTCATCGACATATCGTAGAAACAGGATTAACATTGTTATCACATGCTTCTGTTCCAACAATATTCTGGACCGCAGCCTTTCGTACTACAATATTCTTGATCAATCATCTACCTACTCCAGTTTTGGGTTACAAATCACCTCATGAAGTGACATTCGGTTCTGCTCCAGTTTATGATTCTTTGCAAGTCTTTGGATGTTCATGTTATCCTTTGCTTGCACCTTTTGGCCGATCCAAGTTGGATTTTAAATCCACACAATGTGTTTTTCTAGGTTATTCAACAAATCACAAAGGCTATATCTGCCTTGAACCTCAGACAAATCATTTCTACATTTCACGGCATGTGAAATTTAATGAATCTCATTTTCCCTACAAATGCATGCAGCCAACTGACACCCCTGTACATGCCACACAGTTGTTTAAAAGGAAGGAAATTCCTCGACTACTGAAGACTGTGGTAGGCACACCTCTTGTCACAGTTTCACAAGATCATCATGTTTCAGCAGAATCTGTCCAAGGTGAATCTACTCCAGCTTAGTCACAACAACAGATCATTACGTCTGCTCCAGTCCCACAACGGCAACATCACATGATTACAAGAACTCAAATAGGGAAGCTCAGACCCAAGGTATTTATCTCTTCACAATATCCAATCCCTGTGTGTTTTGTTGCTAATCTTGTTGCCCAGCCTCAAGAACCATCATCAGTTCAACAAGCTCTCCAACATCCACAATGGCTTCAGGCAATGCAAGCTGAAATGAGTGCCCTTCATAATAACAACACCTGGACCTTGGTACCTCAACAACCAGAAATGAATATTATCAGCAGCAAATGGGTGTTCAAAATCAAGACACGATCTGATGGCTCTATTGAAAGATACAAAGCTAGGCTAGTGGCTTGTGGATTTACACAACAACCAGGACTTGACTATGATGAAACATTCAGTCCTGTCATCAAACCAAGCACTATTCGACTTATCCTCAACATTGGACTATCTCAAGGCTGGACTGTTAGGCAATTGGATGTCAGCAATGCTTTCCTCCATGGTGATCTACAAGAGTGAGTGTATTTGGCTCAACCTCCAAGTTTTGAAGATCCATCCAAACCGGATTATGTTTGTCATCTTCATAAAGCCCTCTATGGATTGAAGTAGGCCCCTCGCGCATGGTACCCTAAATTCAGTGCCTATATTCAGCAAATGGGATTCACACAATGCCCCTATGATCAATCCTTATTTTATCGCACTCAAGGATCAGACATTCTTCTCTTACTCATTTATGTTGATGACATTCTTTTAACAGGCAGCTCGTCATCACAGATCACCAAGCTCATTGCACACCTCTCGGCTGTTTTTCATATGAAAGATCTTGGTGACATTCATTATTTCTTAGGACTCCAAATTACTTGTGATGAGTCCTCCATCACCATCACTCAGACAAGATATCTGCTATCACTCCTTCAAAAGTTTGGCCTTGATGGTGTCAAACCAGTAAACACTCCACTAGCATCGGGCTCCTCTATGTCAGCTACTGATGGTGTGCCCTTAGCTGATCCTTCTCACTATCGCTGCTTGGTTAGTTCCTTGCAATATCTCATCTTAACCAGACCCGACATTTCATTTACTATACATCAAGTTTGTCGATTCATGCAAACCCCTTATGATACTCATCTAATTGCAGTTAAAAGGATTTTTCGGTACTTAAAGGGCACACTCAATGTTGGGCTTCACTACATTCACACTTCTGCTCATGAACTTCATGGTTTTTGTGACGCAGATTGGGCTTGTTGTAGGGATGACAGACGTTCCACTACTGGTTTTGCTATCTTTTTAGGCAAAAAATTGATATCTTAGGGAGCCAAGAAACAAGCTACGATGTCTCGATCAACAACTGAGGCAGAATATCGTGCCTTAGCTTCCACAACAGCTGAGCTCATGTGGTTTGTCCATTTACTCAAAAATATTGGCTACTATGTCCCTCCTCCGAAGCTCTACTGTGATAATATTAGTGCCATTCATATGGCCAAAAATCCAGTGTTCCATCATCGAATGAAACACATTGCAAGTGGTGCTCTCTCATTGGCATTTATTCCAGGATCAGACCAAGTTACATATATCTTTACCAAATCACTTTGTGCTGCAACATTTGCCTTAAATCGTGACAAGCTCTGCCTTGGTCCAGCCCCGCCTTGAGCTTGAGGGGGAATGCGAAGATATATATGGAAATGTAAGTGCAGATATGGAAAATACAAATGTAGGTGCAACAATTCATGCTACGATTATGCTGACAGATTTGTTGTTCCAAATCATTACTCCATTCCATGATCTCTGCACATAATTTATGTATATATATATAGAGTAAGTAGATGTTATAATTAAATGACTGTAATATGTACAATGGTGTGTAATGCCTATTTAAAGGCAAGGACAATTTCAACAATAACAAGCAAGTTTAATATTCATACACTACCCAGGTGAGAGTGATGGAGATGGTAAGAAATACAAAGATGGTCTTGTTGTAATGGACAACCTACCCAAATGAAGATGATGAAAGTGGTGAAGATGGTCTCCTTGTAATGGGTGATCTACCCAGGTGAAATAGTGAATATGGTCTCATTGTAATGGGTGACCTACCCGAGTGAGAGATGAAAATGGTAAGAAACACAAAGATGGTCTTGTTATAATGGGCGACCTGCCCAATGTTAGACAATGAAGATGGTAAAAACACAAAGATGGTCTTGTTGTAATAGGCGACCTACCCAATTGAAAATGGTGAGGATGGTCTCATTGTAATGGGTGACCTACCCAAGAAAGATGGTGAAGATTTCATGGGATGGAAGATAGGTCTAGAAAGTGCAGTATCTTAATTCATGATCGAGGGTTGAAAAACGCACTCAACGATGAGGGGAAAACACACTCGAAGATTAAGGGAAAAATAGGGTGAGAAAGCACAATAGTTGATAGTCGAGGGTTAGAAAACTCACTCGAAGATGAGGGAAATTAGGGCTAGAAAATGCACTATTTTAATTGGTGATTGAGGGTTGGAAAACACACTCAAAGATGAAGAGAAAATAGGGCTAGAAAGCACAATATTTAGATTGATGGTCAAGGGTTGGAAAACGCACTCGAAGATGAGGGAAATTAGGGCTGGAAAGTACACTATTTTAACTAGTGATCAAGGGTTGTAAAACACACTCAAAGATGAAGAGAAAATAGGGCTAGAAAGCACACTATTTAGATTGATGGTCGAGGGTTGGAAAATGCACTCGAAGATGAGGGGGAAATAGGGGTGGAAAGTGCACTATTTTAGATTAATGGTTGAGGGTTGGAAAACACACTCACAAATGAGGGCGAAATAGTGCTGGAAAGCGCAATATTTTAGTTGATGGCCGAGGGTTGAAAAAGGCACTCGAAGATGAAGGGAAAATAGGGCTACAAAGCACACTATTTTAGTTGATGGCCGAGGGTTGAAAAAGGCACTCGAAGATGAAGGGAAAATAGGGCTACAAAGCACACTATTTTAGTTGATGGCCGCTAGAAAGCTCACCAAGTTCTGGAAAGAGATAGGACTTAAAAGTGCACTCAAATAAGGAGAGAGATTGGGTTGAAAAATGCTCTATCTATGCTGATGAAAAACTCGCAAGTGCACTCAAGGAAGTGAAAAGGGCTCAAAGGCGCACAAAAAACAATGAGTGGAGGTTTTGTAAATTACAATCCCTCCAAAACATTCCTTAGATTCCTAGTGGGGAGATGCAATGTCCATGTTGTAATTATATCGCTTGATGAAAGCATCTACCAGATCTTTCTAGCTACGAATCCTGGTATTGTCTAGTCTCATGTACCAATTCAAAGCTGCCCCACTCAAACTATCTTGGAAAAAATGCATAAGCAATTTTTCATCATGCTCTACTTCTTCCATTTTGTTACAGTATGATTTTAGGTGAGTGACGAGGCATTATGTCCCAGTGTACTTGATAAAGTCAGGAACATAAAAGTTTTTTGGTATCACAATATTCGGAACTAGACACATTTCGGCAACTTGTAATGGGTTGTATAGGTTCACCCTTTCAATGACCGTTATCTTGGCCTCCAACGTCGCCATCTTATCTTGGTTGATACCCTCTAATGCTGCTATAACCATTGGGGTTGTGGCAGGTGTCGACACTGCTGCTTGTATGAAAGCTGGATTTTGTTCCGGACCCTGAACCCTTTCTCTTATTACCTTTTCATGGTGATTCATTGTTTATGTTTGAGCAACCGCTGCGGGTCTCGTTGAAGGACCTTCACTAGAGGCATTTCTCAGTGCTTGCTCGAGTAAGCTGGTAAGATGAGCTACACTATCTTTCAAGGCATTCAGCTCTTCTTGGAAATGGGCATCTTGGCGTACACACTCTTTCAAGGCATTCTCCATATTTCTCTGTCGGAGTGGAGTGTTGTAAATTCTGGGAGGTGAAGCTCTTCGGGGACCTATGTTTCTACCTGCCAATGATATGGTTATGCAGTGATGAATGCATGTGGATGCAAATGTATGTACATGCATAACGGGTGAATTATCAGAAAGTTTGTACCCAAAAACAAGTTGTATACCATTACATGAGAGGTAAGCTTTTTACCTGGTCTCAAAGGTTTATGAACTGTCCAGTAACTGCCTTACGTGAAGGTAGTATAAGGGTTTATATATATATAACCAAAGATATTATTTATTATTATAGCTCAAATTTCAATAAAAAATATTTAACTTGTAATATTGAAATAGAAGGATATGATTCTATGTTTGCATTTTAGTTGTCATCTTTTATAGCTTTAGAATTAAAAATAAAATAATTATTTATATAAAGTTACGTTGAAGAAAAATAACATGGAGAAAAAAATTAATATTAATGTATTTTTTACACTGAAGTTTAACGAATTATTATTTGCTTTACCGAGTATTCATTTTCTTTCCGTAAATAAATTAGGCCAACTTCTTTTACGTAAACAAATTTAGATATTTATGTGTTGATGTGCGGAACCTTACAATTATATGATTATGTTATATATATATATATGTATGTAAAAGTTTATTTTCTTGGAGTTATTGATTGAATAACGCCAACGACTTGGAAGTCTTTCATGCCAAGGTAACGACCACACAACACAAACGACTTTTCAAAGGTCATCCCCATGGTCCCATTTCCAATTGGTCACGACCACACAACACAGACTTGGAAATTGACCTTTTTTATTTATTTTTTGTTCAATTCTGTATGATTCTTAATCTCCCTTTATCTACCTCTTTATGCTTAATATAAAAGAAAAAAATTATAATAATTAGTTAGCTCAAAGCATGGTTGATGCATGTGAAAACTATAATGACATTAACAATATGAAAAACACAACAAAACTTAATTAGCATACATGTAATTTTTTTTTACATGTTAAAAAATTTGATTTTGGTTGCAGCGAAGTGCAGGGCAAGTTGCTCATATATTTTTTCATCATAGAAAGTTAGGCCTAAATTTTCCACTTTTTTTGTCTACGTGTGGCTTTGTACCTTTTCAGTTTATGTGATATTAGATCTGAAATATCGTACATAAAAAAAACCATAAAAGTTCTTTTTAAAAAAAAACAACATCGACTGATGAATTATTTTGAGTATTATTCTAATTATTATTATCATGATGGTTAAATTATCATATTTATTATAGTTGCCATTATAATTATTGTTGTAAATAATTAATATTTTGATATTAATTATTATTGATAATATTATCGCTTCCACCACATTATTGTTATAAAAAGAAATTTAATATTTTTTAATATTTATTCCTCATATTATTATATTAAAAATATTTCAAAACACTGAGATTAAATTAATTAGAGATTTAAAAGAAAACTTACTTCATTTTTTTATATATATTTTAAAGCATTAATATTAAATAAATATCAAAATATATAATTAGCCTCATATATTTTAAAGAGTAAATACCTTTAAAATAATCGTTATCATTATTTTAAATGTTTTATCTATAATAAATTGAATATATAAAAAAACTAAATAATCCAAAGATTTGTAGGTTGATTATTTCTCTTAGATGTATAATATCATTAAGAAAACCAAATTATCTATAATCTAAATGGCGTAGGAAAAATACGGCGGATTGCTACAATGTTTTTTCTACGCAATTTATATTATAGGTAATATAGTATTTTTTAGCCATCCTCCCTGACTTTTTCTCTATAATAAAAATTCATAAAATAATTTCTTGTTGCCTTTCTCAGAATAAAAGACAAAAGAAGTTGCTAGTTTATCAGTTTTAAGTTTCTCTTAGAAGTCCGGTTGATCACCAGCTCTTTGATATATCCAGAGTTTTAAATAAATAAAAATAAAAATAAATATCCAGTGGCTGCCCTATTACCTATAATCTAAATAACATAGGGAAAACACTATAGATTATAATATAAACTGTGTGGGAATAAATAGCGTGGAAACACTGTAGCAATCCACAGTGTTTCCCTGCTCCATTTAGATCATAAGTAATGTCAAACTTGTAAAGTTCAATGAACTCTCCCTCCCTCTCTCTCTCTCTCTATATATATATATAAACATGACATGTCAAATAAAAGAATTAGGTCTACCACTAACAACGTGATAAGATAGCCATGACTGAGGAGTCACTCTGGTTTATTGGTGCCCATGTTATGCATACGGCCAAATATTTGATGGCTCCATGGATTTATAGGTGGCAAGCTTTGAGTGATACGACTCATGGATGCTAAGATTACAGCCAAGCATCAGTCAGAAGTGTAGACCTAAACCTAAGTCGTGCGCATGCGAGAACAAGACGAAGATCGATGATGATGATAGTAAAAGGAGGGGAGAGGTAAGGAAATGCTAGAGGAAAAGATGGAAAACAACCATTGTTTTAATTAAGCTCTAAAAATAAAAATCCGATTTAAAGAATAACTCCAAGAAAACCTAAGAAAAATAGTAAATTTAACCACAGATCAGAATCAATGGTTTGAGTCACTCACTGCACATTAAAAGGAGCTGATCAATCTCCTCTCCTCTCAATATCTCTCTTTTACCCCCTTTGGCAATATAGAAGGAAAAGAAAACGAGTTTGTGCTGTTAAGAAGAAAATGATTTATAATCTTTGTCGTGCCACCTTGTAAGAGAGAGAGCGACGTCGCAACGATCCTTTTTAGTTAATTGATTGGTTACATATTACTGGTTCCGGGTTGTCTTTGGTTGTATAGGAAGTTGTAACCTTATATTTGTTAGTTTAATATTTTTTATAGTTAATTGATTGGTTACATATTATATTATTATATTCATATAAATATATTTTTATTATTATTAAAGGCTTAAATTATCTTTAATATTCATATATTATTAAATTAATGAATCTAATAATTGATTTAAGAATCTAGAGTAAAGATAAGGTTCATAGGATAAAAATATTTTGCAAAAAAATTATAAAGTTGTTATAATTATAAGATTCTCATTGCATCAAAGCATTGCTCTTAAAATGTTCCTAGTTGAAGCTCTTCTAAATACTGGACATTAACTGGTGTCGTAGAAACTACAACATATTATGTTATCTTTTTTTATAAAAAAAAAAAAAAATTGTTCTCATAAGTTGAGGTATAAAGGATACTTAAAATTAATATATAGGTGTTTGTCATAAGACGTGTATTATGAACTAATCTGAATGACAATTCCATATGGAGAGGCGACTTAAATTTATAGAAAGACTTCTGTGATGGTTTTGTAAGTGATCCTTAGATTTAAGATGAATAAGTTATCTTATTTAGAGAATATTATGCTTTGATCCTGTTACATGTTATTTTAATTGAGGTAATGAAAGGGAAGATCTGTGGGCATAACATGAACTATATAAATGTACTTGAGCAAACAAGAGATGACGCATTACCCTATATGAATTAGAGAAAATGTTATATATGTTCTGAAATGGTATTGACTGAGAAATTCTTGGCCAAGATGGAATAAGATGTTCTTGGTTGATGCTCTCTAAAATCATAGAGGCTGATACATATTATGTTATTTTTTTAAGAAAAGAAGCAGTTGTTCTCATAAGATGAGGCTCAAAGAATTAACACAAGTTAATGAAATTAATAATAACGATGAAATCAACATCGATGATTGTGACGAATCAATTGATGAGGAAGAATTCTATTAATTAATTTCAATATAATAACAATATAATATATATTTAGAATACAAGAAAAAGAACTTCAAGATTCCTTTATATATGTTGATGTCATCCTTAACAAAACATCCATAGACTTTAATTATTCAAGAATCTTTGACAAATCATTTAGCCACTTCAATTAATTAAAAAGGGCTTCTCACGCCATCCAAGATATATTCTCACATCAAGCAAAATTTAATTAGATTTAAAGTTCAATAATAAACGGGGGAAAATTCTTAACTTAGGAAGCTTTCATGTTAAAGAAGAAAAAATCTTGTCTTTTCATTTCCAAAATGTTATGCCAATAGCACCAGTTCAAAAAGAAGAAGAAAAATCCATGGTCCCCTGTAACAACTGCTATACCCTACCATTTAATTGCTGCTGATTGTTAGCTGGATTACATCAAAACATAATTGCAAATCTTTCGAAATTTAGCATCAGCTGATGGCCCAGGCACATGGTTCCGATAATTATTTGCATTATTATATCTCTGTTCCTGCAAACAAACAATGAGGAAACTGTTAAAGAAGATCACGCAACATCCCACAGAATAGGAAACTAGTATTGCAGTCAATGTTGATTATTTACTTGCCTATTAATTCTGTAATTAGCCGAGATAACAGGCTATAGATTAGGATCTTGGAATTACTACTCTTGTATAAATCTGCATCAATTGTTCTTGTGAATACACAATACAATACAATTTCAATCAAGAATTCTTCAATTGAATTCTCTTCATGGTATCAGAGCGTTAAACCAAATAAACCCATCAAACACAAACATCATCCCTAGCAACAGAGCCATGGGCGATCATACCGAAAGCAAGACAACCGACACAGGCATGTCTTCAAGACCCAAATGGGAAAATCCCAATCATCCTCTCTATCTCCACCATGGAGACCAACCAGGCATAATTCTTGTGCCGCAATCCTTGGCAGAGGACAACTATAGCACATGGGTTCAATCCATGAGCATGGCCTTAACAGTCAAGAACAAAATCGGATTCGTGGATGGATCGATTAAAGAACCCAGTGAGGACAACCCTGATGAAATGCAGCAATGGAAAAGATGCAACAACCTAGTCAAAACATGGCTATTGGGTTCAATGTCGAAAGACATAGCCAGCAGCGTCATTCACTGCAAGAATGCAACCCAGATGTGGGTTGATCTTCAAGAAAGGTTCTCTCATGTCAATATTGTTCATCTTTTTCACATTGAGAATGAAATCCATGGCTGCGTACAGGGGAACATGACCGTGAGTTCATACTTCACTAAACTGAAAAGTCTTTGGGACGAACGGGATGCACTAAATTCCATTCCCCCATGTGAATGTGAAACAAACAAGAAAATTGCAACATACCTGGAAACCCAGAAAACAATGAAGTTTCTCATGGGTTTAAGTGATGTATATGCCACTGTCCGTAGCAACACCTTGCTATTGGAACCACTGCCAACAGTCAACAAGGCGTATTCCCTTGTTCTTCGACATGAAAGGCAGACAGAGATCTCCAATGGCAGAATTTCCACCCAACCAGAAGCAGCAGCCTTTGCGGTGAGAAACCCACATCGCGAGCATGAATCAGAGGGAAAAGGGCTTCGATGTGCAAAGTGCAACAGGACAAATCATAGCACCAAAAATTGTCGTGCTCACCTCAAGTGCACCTTCTGTGGCTGGAAGGGCCACGCAATTGATCACTGCCGGAAGAGAATGGCGGCGTTAGAAGCCGATCAACCTAATCCCTCACGAGGGAACCAGGTATCGACGCATGCCCATGACAACAAGGTGACAACGCCCAGCTTCCCTTTTTCACAGGAGGAATGTAAGCAAATTTTGCAGATGTTGAACAAAAATAGAACACCCATGGCCAATCACGTCGGTAATTCTTCAATTCATGAGGAATTGTCAGGTAAAGCTTTCTCCCTTGTTTATAATGGTAAAACAAACACATGGATCCTGGATAGTGGTGCAACGGATCACATGGTCTGTGACCCAAATTTACTCACAGAATCTAAGAAAGTTGAGAACCACACTGTTGAATTGCCTGATGGCTCATATGCCTCCGTTACCCATATTGGCCAAGTTATCTTCTCTCCCAATTTTATCCTTGATAACGTCCTATGTGTGCCCCTTTTTCGGCTCAATCTGATTTCCATAAGCAAATTATGTTCAGACTCTTTGTATATCACCGTCTTCCTAAAACAGTTTTGTGTTATACAGGACCTACGCTCGGGGAAGATGATTGGGATGGGATCTGAACGGGAGGGACTTTATTATCTAGACCGACCAAAGAAAGGAACATGCAATTCTGTCCAAACCATAACCCCAAGCCTTTGGCATCAACGCCTTGGGCATCCATCCAACAAAGTTTTCCAGTTGTTTCCCTTTTTCAAAAACAAATTTTGTGATACAAACAAGTGCTTAATTTGTCCATTGGCAAAACAAACACGGTCACCTTTTTCTTTGAGTTCAATTTCTAGTAAAGCATGTTTTCATTTAATCCATGTTGACATTTGGGGTGGTTATAAAATTGCTTCTCTTACCGGTGCGAAATATTTTCTCACCATCGTGGATGATTTTTCGCGAAGCACATGGGTTTATTTGATGAAACAAAAATCCGATACAAAGGATATTCTCATTAAATTCATTCGCATGATTGAAACCCAATTTAATTCCAAGGTCAAAATTGTGCGTAGTGACAATGGTCCTGAATTCAAACTTGAAAGTTTTTATGCTCTCACAGGAATTGTTCATCAATCCAGCTGTGTTAACACACCACAGCAAAACGGTGTTGCCGAGCGTAAACATAGGCACTTGCTTAATGTGGCGCGAGCCTTACTTATTCAAGCTGGATTACCCAAACAGTTTTGGGGGGATGCGATTCTTACTTCAGCATACCTCATTAATAGGACACCAACTCCTCTCCTTCATGGTCAAACGCCATATGAGAAACTTTTCCATCAGGCTCCAAACTATTCCCACTTAAAGGTATTCGGTTGCTTATGTTTTGTCTCTACTCATGCACAAAGACCTTCTAAATTTGATCCCCGTGCAACACGGTGTATTTTTCTTGGGTATCCTTATGGTCAAAAGGGTTATCGTGTGTTTGATTTTGCTAAAAATAAAGTACTTGTATCACGAGATGTCACATTTTTTGAAGAAAAATTTCCATTTCAAAATACCCAAACTGATTCCGCTGCACCTCCTTCCTTAAAACAAAACCCAAGCCCTCTTCTAATTTTTGATGAGGAGAACTACCCCGAGCCCATCACTACAGCCCAACCATTGGAAGAACACGGGCCTGCCCCAAGCCCACAAACTGAACTGGCCCTAAGTCCACAAACCGAACAGGCCTTAGCCCCGTTATCACCTACACCCGTTAACCCATCCTCTCCTCAGCCACCAGTTCCCGCACCACCGCAACTCTTACGGCGTGGTGCTCGCCCAACCAAATCACCATCCTTTTTGCAGGATTTTCACGTCGATGCAGAGCTCCCTTCCAGACCCGCTCCATCATCTTCCACGAACGTCGTCCAGTCATCAGGTACTCTTCACCCCCTTTCTAATTTCTTATCTTATCATCGTCTTTCCTCTATACACAGAGCCTTCACCACTCAGCTTTCTCTCCTCAAAGAACCCACCAGTTTTTCACAGGCCATTAAGGATCCCAATTGGCGAGATGCTATGCGCCATGAACTCACAGCCCTTCATGCCAACAGAACATGGTCCCTTGTGTCCTTACCTCCCCACAAACGACCCATCGGATGCAAGTGGGTCTACAAAATCAAGCTAAGACCAGAGGGGACAATCGAGCGGTACAAAGCCCGCTTGGTGGCGAAAGGCTACAGCCAAATTGAGGGGATTGATTACAGAGAGACTTTTGCTCCGGTGGCAAAATTGGTGACCGTCCGAGTGCTTCTCAGTGTGGCAGCCTTGCAAGGGTGGCACTTGCACCAATTGGACGTGAACAATGCCTTTTTGCACGGTGATCTTGTTGAAGATGTATACATGACCTTGCCTCCTGGATTCGGCCGAAAGGGGGAGACTCGAGTGTGCAAGCTGCACAAGTCCTTATACGGACTGAAGCAGGCCTCCAGACAGTGGTTCCTCAAGTTGTCGGATTCCCTCAAAGATGCTGGTTTTCATCAATCACTGTCCGATTATTCATTGTTCGTCCGAAATCGTCAAGGTAGCTTCATTGCCCTGCTTGTTTATGTTGATGACGTAATACTGGCTGGAAACAATTTGCAGGACATTGAGGACACTAAGCAATTTCTTTCCAAGAGATTTAAGCTCAAAAACTTAGGACAGCTTAAATATTTCTTAGGCATAGAAGTTGCAAGGTCCAAACAGGGAATTGCTCTATGTCAAAGGAAATATGCTCTTGAGATATTGGATGATACTGGGTTCCTGGGTTGTAAACCTTCACGGTTCCCAGTTGAACAAAATTTGTCACTCACACAGACTAATGGGACACTGCTAACGGATCCATCCTCATATAGACGTCTTGTGGGAAGGTTGATATATTTGACCATTACAAGGCCCGATTTGGCGTATGCAGTACATATGTTGAGCCAATTTATGGAGAAGCCCAGGCAGCCACATCTTGAAGCAGCACATAAAGTGCTTAGATATATCAAGTACACACCCGGGCAAGGCATCTTCTTTCCTTCCACAGGATCATTACAGCTGCAAGCATTCTGTGACGCTGATTGGGCTCGATGCATTGATACAAGGAGGTCCATAACTGGTTATTGCATTCTGCTCGGTCAAGCTCCAATTTCTTGGAAAACAAAGAAACAGAATACGGTGTCCCGCTCAAGTGCAGAGGCAGAGTATCGTTCCATGGCCACTACATGTTGCGAGATCACGTGGTTGAAAAATGTTTTGAAAGATTTGAGGATAAACCACACACAACCCGTCACACTCTTCTGCGACAATCAAGCTGCCATGCATATCGCCTCAAATCCAGTATTTCACGAACGAACGAAGCACATAGAGATAGACTGCCACCTAGTACGCGAAAAGATTCAAGAAGGGATGATACGAACGGCATACATACGAACGATGGACCAACCAGCTGATGTGTTCACTAAGCCGCTGAGTTCCACACAATTCGAAGTATTGCTCAGCAAGTTGGGTGTCATAAACATACACTCCAACTTGAGGGGGAGTGTTAAAGAAGATCACGCAACATCCCACAGAATAGGAAACTAGTATTGCAGTCAATGTTGATTATTTACTTGCCTATTAATTCTGTAATTAGCCGAGATAACAGGCTATAGATTAGGATCTTGGAATTACTACTCTTGTATAAATCTGCATCAATTGTTCTTGTGAATACACAATACAATACAATTTCAATCAAGAATTCTTCAATTGAATTCTCTTCAGAAACGATACAATTGACAATGACCGTTTCGCCAACTGTAAGCAACTAGTGTCCCAATATCAAAATCACAGCCATATGAAGACCCAAGTCTTAAAAAAAAACCAAGTTAATGGAAGAAAAGCTAGCTTCTCATTCCTTATCTAGAGTTTGAAGCATTCCTGGCTGTTCTGCCTATTTAGTGCTCTTCAAACTCAGTAGCAGAAAGAGATGAGACCAAACCTAAGTGTTGAATTCCTCTGGCGGCTCTCTTTAACTATCCTGCTGGTTTCGGCGATCACATCTACTTCCACAGCTGCCGTTCTTAAACGCAACTCGAGTCCCATTTTCAATGCCACAATTGGTGAAGGTAATGAAGAAGAGTTCTCGATGGAATCTGAAGTGCATCAGAGGCTAATAGCCTCTCAAAGTCAGTTTATTGGTTATAGAAGTTTAGAGCAACAACCAGTTTGCAATTAATTCCTACACGTAGAGCAAACTGATCCACCCATCTTGCAAACTGGTTGTTGCTCTAAACTTCTATAAACAATAAATGTGGTAATAGAACACTGATGGCACGTCTCGACAATTATCATTAAATACACGTCTCAACAACACTGATGGCACCTCGTACTTCATACCAATACAATAAGTTATTAAGGTAATGTGTATGTTTTAATATGTATAGATGTGGTTATTAGTTATGATTTTTGCTTGTATTGATGGTTAGGGTTTGAAGATTTTGTTGGGTTTGATTGATGAATTGATTGAGGTGTTAAGGGTTGAATGTGGTGGGTAATGGTTTAATTGATTTGATTGTAGATGATTTTGAAGTTATTTGATGTGTTTGGTGTAAAATAATGTTGAGAAATTATGAGAAACCTTTTCTGGAATTCTGGGCTGGAGGTTGAAGATGACGAAATTACAGTTTGGTCCCCCTTTCTGAAAATTACAGTTTGGTCCCTGAACTTTGTAAAATTATAGTTTGGTCCCTGGAGTGAAATTCGAGATTCTGGACAGAATTGAGGATGAATTATGGAAAAAATTTCAGTATAGTTATGAATTTATGAAGGGTTCAATTTAGTCATTCAATTTGATAAAATAACAATTTGACCCTAAATATATAAGAAAATTACAGAATGGTGCCTAGATGAAATGTTAGTTTTTCAGATTGTATTGGTGGACAACTGAGGCTTATTTGATGAATTATTATCAACTTTATGGATTATGTATTTTGAATTAGATTTCGAAAGAAAACGTTGTTTTTAGGTTTTGCGAAAAATGGATGGTTTGATTCAAAAACACATAATGAGTTGAACTCTTAGATATGTTATAATAGATATTTTACTTCTTTTGAGTCATTTTTGAGTATGTGTTCTTTTTTATATTCAGATAATCCCGATATTCTATCTGCGGGACGTCAGTAAGGTTCCGTCAACATTCTGCTTTTGAACCCTGTTTGCTTTTGAGTCAGGTGAGTGGATAATATTTAATATACATGAGAAATATTATAAATATTTGGATTGCTAGTATGAATTGGATTATGCTTCTTGATAATATATACGTTGATTACTATTCTTTTTACGATAAAGCATAATCAATTGTTGAATATACATTCTTGATATGAGTCAATATATGTTTTTTGAAATAACGTTATTTTTAAGTTGGTTAGTAAATTATTTTAATGATTTGATATCGAGGTAAATGATAAGAAACATTAAAAATATATATTATTTTAATGTATTTTTAAATAAAAAATAATGATAGTATTATCTGTGATTACTAATCACTATATTCCAAGAAATTTCCTCAAGAAGCAAAAGCCTAAGTTGATTGAGAGTGTAGTTGAGGTTGGTTTTAAAAGTGTTTTTTGTTCATAGATTCATCAAAGTGATGGTTTTATTTTTTAAAATTATTTTTGACATCAGCACATCAAAATCAAAATTATCTAAAAACACATTTTTTTTAATTTAAAATAAACAATAAAAAGTAATTTTTTTTAAAACCACTTTTAAGACAGCAATGACAAACACCTAATATCAGAAACCAAATGGCTGAGTGGTCATCGTTCTATTTTTTATCAATAAATAAATATTTCTTATACACAAAATAACGTCTTTAACTTATCAACGTGCCCTTCTATCGCAAAATTTAACAACAATGCTGCCCATGGTTATACGATCAAGGTGTACCTGAAAAGGATCCATGTCCATCTGCAGGCATTGTCATCACTGCAGGGGGGCAATAATTCAGTGTACATAGGCCAGTGGGTGACTGAAAGGAAGCAATCACTTTACATTACAAACAATAACAAGCAATACTGTAATGCTTTTTCATGGTATTTTCACAACATTACGACCATGCAATTTCCTTAAAATGCAACTTGCCACCACATCAAATCCCATTTTCAAAAGCTCATATGGTCTTTTGTCTTACTTCACCGAGTGATATCATTTTAAAAAAAAGTATTCGGACACTGCTAACATGTATTTTAATAAAATAAACTGTACAGAGTTTAGCTTGATGTTATTTTATCAACTTGATAGGTATAAAAAGACCATAAATAATTCATAAAAATAAAATTTGACCACAAAAATCAATATGATTTTTAAAAAAATATCGAGACGACAATATATTAAACGGCCTATGATAATACGATAAACTTGCAATCTTGATCCTGAAATCATGATAACTTCATAGAAAACTAATCAAAATAAATTATAAATCTCAAATTTTTTCCTCACATTTTTATAATTATACAAAAACTCATTTTTCCACGCATCCCTTCACCCGGGAGGCCAGGGACATCGTTGCGACAGTGGACATCATTATCCTTGACAACTTATCATGTGATATTGTAGAGAGAATAAGGAAAACAAAATAAATGAGAATAATTGATTGAATAATGCCAACGAATTGGAAGTCTTTGATGCCCGGGTCACTACAGACGACATTTCAAAGGTCATCTCCATGGTCCCATTCCTAATTGGTCCACTCTATTAGCTGCCTCATAAGGTGAATTAGATATTTAAACTACATTATTTTCAAAGATTTGATTTTTATTGTTTTGTATGAATAATTTTGATTGAAAGCAAAAACTAGATTGCTTGGTGAGAGGTTTTCAATTTTCAAATAGAGGTTTCCAATTTTCAAATAGATCATTTAAAAAGAAATGATATTTTTTTTTATTAATTTAGTTTTTTTGTGTAACAACAATCTCTACCAATATTTTAGCTTTTTTGTTTTGTGTGTTGATGAATGATAATAAACTTTATGTAATATTTATATGACTACACTAGTAATCTCTTAACTAACCTAAATTTTTACTTTTATTCATAATGAATATGTCAAACTTACTTGTGAAGTTCAATGAACTCTAAACCTATATATATATATATATATATATATATATATATATATATAAACATGACATCAAAAATAAAAGAATTAGGTCTCCATTTCTCTCTTTAGTTTTAGTAGGTAGTTGACCACAGTACATCATAGGTAAAAAAATATTTAACTTGTAATATTGAAATACAAGGATATGATTCTGTTGTGATCTTTACATTTTAGTTGTGATCTTTTTTAGCTTTAGAAATAAAAATAAAATAGTTATTTATATAAAGTTACGTTGAAGAAAAATAACATGGAGAATATTATGCTTTGATCCTGTTACATGTTATTTTAATTGAGATAATGAAAGGGAAGATATGTGGGTATAACATGAACTATATCTTTACCAAAAAAAAAAAAAAAAAAAAAAAAAACATGAACTATATAAAGGTACTTGAGCAAACAAGAGATGATGCATTACCCTATATATATATATATATATATATATATATATATATAAAAGTTTATTTATATATATATATATATATATATAAAAGTTTATTTTCTTGGAAACTGCCATTTAGACTTGGAATTTTTAGAGATGAATTATTGATTGAATAACGCCAACGACTTGGAAGTCTTTGATGCCAAGGTAACGACCACACAACACAGACGACCTTTCAAAGGTCATCTCCATGGTCCCATTTCCAATAGGTCACTCTATTTGTTGCCTCAATATAAGATGTTTCCATGAAATTGGGCCCACATTTGTCAATGACGTGTATATCCCGTTAATATTCCAGTTTTCATGCTGGAGTGGGCATCCCATTTTAGAAAATGACCTTTTTTATTTATTTTTTTGTTCAATTTTGTATAATTCTTAATCTACCTCTTTATGCTTAATATAAAAGAAAAAAAATGTAATAATTAGTCAACTCAAAACATGGTTGATGAGTACAAAGAATAGCCAGCATAAGTCAATAAAAATGATAATAACCATGAAATCAACATCAATGATTGTGACGAATCAATTGATGAGAAATAATACAATTCTGACTAATTAATTTCAATATAATGACAATATAATATATATTTGGAATACAAGAAAAAGAACTTCAAGAATCCTTTATATATGTTGATGTCATCCTTAACAAAACATCCATCGACTTTAATTATTCAAGAATCTTTGACAAATCATTTTGCCACTTCAATTATTTAAAAAGGGCTTCTCACACCATCCAGGATATATTCTCAACTTCAAGCACAATTTAATTAGATTTAAAGTTCAACAATAAGCCTTTCTTGTATTCTAAAGGCATAACAAATTCATACCTTATATATATTCAATTGAAAAATCAACATTTTCTCGATGTTAATAAACGGAAAAAAAAATTCATGATAAAGAAAAAATGTTGTCTTTTCATTTCCAAAATGTTATGCCATTAGATTTATGGGTATGCCAATAGCACCAGTTCAAAAAGAAGAAGAAAAATATCCATGGTCCCCTGTAACAACTGCTATACCCTACCATTTAATTGCTTAGAAGTAGAAGAAATGCTGGTGATTGTTAGCTGGATTACATCGAAACATAATTGCAAATCTTTCAAAACTTAGCATCAGCTGACGGCCCAGGCACATGGTTCCGAGAATTATTTGCATTATTATATCTATGTTCCATGACTGCAAACAAACAATGAGGAAACGATTCAATTGACAATGACCAGTTCGCCAACTGTAAGAAATCAGTGTCCCAAAATCAAAATCACAGCCATGTGAAGACCCACATCTTTGTTGAAGATTGAAGACTTTGATTCCAAGACTGCAACTGGATTGAAGATTATCATTAGTAGTTTTTATTTATGTTTCAATAAAGATCGAAGTGTTATGATGAAGTATGTTAGTTATTTCCTAAATAGACTAAAAGTTTTCAATTTCCTATTTATCTAAGAATTTGTAATAGACTAGAATCCTTATTCATGTAAGGTTTGTTTTTGCAATAAATAAAGCTAAGGGATGACAGTAACCTTAACACATTCTGCTCTAAAAATTCCATAGAAAAGTGTTTATTTCTTGGTTGCCTTGGTTCTCAAGTTTTCTGCAATCAGGACAGGAAGTTCTTTGATTTGAATAGTGTTTGTTTTTCTAGGCAACTAAGGCAAGAACAGTTGCTGATTTGAACAGGAACTGTTCATGCCTCAGGAATTTTTTCAATAATTGGTATCAGAGCAAATTTTGATCTTTGAGTATATTGAGTGAAACACGAGAGAATTTAAGTGATATTTTTTCAAAGTAATTAGCTTTGAAGGGAAGGAGAGTGAAACACAAGAGTTTTAATTTTCTGCCAAATCTTTACGTAAAAGGATTAGTTACTCTTCTCAAATCCTTGAAAACAATTGCACAAAGGCTTCACAACAACAATTGTTAACGTCTTTTTCAACGAATCACAGTTGAAATTTTTCAGAATGGATTCTGCATCCTTTTCACCAAAAACACCAGTGTTTATTGGTCAAAATTTTGGAATTTGGGCAGTAAAGATGGAGGCATATTTGAAGGCTTTTGATTTATGGGAGTTTGTGGAGAAAGACAAACAACCAACACCTCTTGGAAACAATCCAACTGTGGCTCAAATGAAATTTTTCAATGAAGAAAAGGCTAAAGGGTTCAAGGCACTTACTTGCATTCATAATGCAGTAAGTGAAGAAATTTTTACAAGAATCATGGCTTGTAAAACTGCCAAAGAAACTTGGGATAAGTTAAAGGCTGAGTTCCAAGGAGATGAGAGATCAAGAAAGATGCAGATTTTGAACTTGAAAAGGCAATTTGAAGGGTTGAAGATGAAGGAATCTGACACAATCAAAGACTTCTCCTCTCACATCTCAAAACTTGTGAATCAAGTGAGATTGCTGGGGGAAGAATTTCAAGACTGCAACTGGATTGAAGATTATCATAGTGTTTTGATCAAGTACGTTAGTTATTTCCTAATTAGACTAAGAGTTTTCAATTTCCTATTTAGCTAAGAATTTGTAATAGACTTGAATCCTTATTCATGTAAGGTTTGTTTTTGCTATATGTCGCACCCTCCGCGAGAGCACGGCATCGTGACGACTCTCCCCGTGAGCGGGGGTATTCATGTCAGGGTTTTATCTTTATTTTCATGAGAAAGGGAGTCGCCACCTAGTATTATGGTTACTAGAAAACCTAAAACTGGTCTTTCAGAGATTCTAAGGTAAGGGACTGGTTGTATAAAGGGAAGGTTTTAGCACCCCTAATACGCCCTACCTAAGGTAAGCTGCTTGACGTTTTGGTTGGCTTATGATTTGTTATGGTTTTGATCTTTCAAAGAATATGTTGGTTAAATGATGATGGTGTATTACCCTCGCCGAATATTTTAGATATTAACCCCTTATGATTTATTCATCCAAACACCAACAGTGAATAATAGCAAATTATCCCCGCCGAATATTTTGGATATTAACCCCTTGGGATTTATTTATCCAAACACCGACAGTGAATAATAGCAAATTATCCCCGCCGAATATTTTGGATATTAACCCCTTAGGATTTATTTATCCAAATACCAACAGTGAATAATACGAATCACCAGAAAAAAGTTTTATATTTTTTGGAATATTGGCCAATACCCTTTGGATTTTACAAACATGTTGTAAAATCCAAAAATGCAAGAAATGATTTTTTCTTTGCAAAATCCATGCTAAAATACATTTTTTCTTCAAAATTCGAGATAATATATATTTTTTGAAAGACAAGGAAGTTTTAAAATATGCTAGTGTATTGGCCGTATGCACGAAAACAACATATTTTTTTTTCTTAAATTATTTTTTAAAAAAAGATGTATATTTTTTATGCAAATTTATATTTTTCTATTTTTTTTTATCTTTTTTCGGTGGGCTGTCAGCCCACTTGCCTAGGTCTGGGCTGTCAGCCCACCCCCTTCTATCTGGGCTTTCAGCCCAGATCTCATATGGTCTGAGTTTCCAGCCCAGATGAGCTGGAAGCCCACCTTACTCAAAGGGTCAGGCCGGGCACAAAACCCGGCCCGACCAGCCACGCAGGGAGTGAATTAATTCACTCCCTGCATGCAAATGTAAAAGAGACGTTGAACAATGAATTTTTGGAATGTGATGAATGATGTACCTGTTAAACCTTTGGGTAGAGGAGGTCGAGGTGGTTCTTCTGGTCATGTGGCGTCAGAAATGGTGTCCTGTGGTGGCCGGAATGGGCGTCAGAAGCTGGTCGGTGCAACTGCTACTGTCGACGTTGCTGCTGCTGCTGCTTCCTGGAGGAGGTGCCTGACCTGACAGAGCGATAGTGGAGGTTCTGGTGATGACGGGACAGTGCGTGGTGGCCGGAGTTGATGGTTGTTGGAGGAGAGAGAGAGACGTCGGATCCTTTGGTTTTAGAGAGAGAGAGAAGATGACTGAACCGAGAGAAATGAAAGTGGACGAGGGAGCTGAAGCCTGAGGCGAGAGAGAGACGCCGGGTCCTCTTGTTTTAGAGAGAGAGAAGATGACTAAACCGAGAGAAATGAAAGTAGACGAGGGAGCTGAAACCTGAGGCAAGAGGGAGGAAGATTTACTCAATTTTTTACGTAAATCTGGCTTTGCAGCTCTCTATTCTTCTATGTTTTCATTCACGTAAATTTTTCTTCTCCTCTCTTCTCTCCTCTGTCTCCATTCATCTTCTTCTCTCCTCCCCTCTGTCTCTCTCTGCACTCTGCTCCTTTTCCCCCCCCCGCTCTCAGCCTTTTCCAAGTTTTCTCTTCTCCATGCTCACTTTCTCTGTTATTTCCCCTCGCCTCCCACTTTATGTTCTCCTCCCCGTTCGCTATTTATAGCAGAGCATGGCATCCCTTCGGCTGCCCATGGCGTGCAGCGAAGGGTTGCTACCTCTGCAGTGCCCAGTAGCTGTAATGGCGTGCGTGGCACTGTTCAGGTGACTGAAAAGTGCAGGCACGCTTGCAAGCTTGCAAATGATGGGAAGGTAAAACTACAATTTGGTCCCTCGACTAACAATTACTCTAATTGCATCCCCAATTGGATTTAAACTTTCAATTTTTGTGCAATTGCATCCTCGTTAAAATTTCCAGAGTAACCTTAGCTTTGCTCGCCTTTTTGTATTTTGGTCCTTGATTTCCAATTTGTGCGATTTGATCCTGCATTAACTGTTAAATTCTCAATTTGTTCAATTTTGCCCTTGTAACAAGATTTTTTGGATTTTTGTGTTTTTTAATATTTTTTGTTTTTCTCCGAAACATGAAAATAAGTGCGTCAAAATTTGGGTAGCAACAGATGCCCCTCTTTACCATGTTTATGACTAAAGTCTTATAAAAAACTTTAAATAGTAAGCGTTGTAAAGAAAAATAGAATGGTAGAGACGGTCTCATTATGACGGGTGATCTACCCGGATGGAGGGTGGGGTCTTATTATGACGGGTGACCTACCCGGATGGAGGGTCTCATTGTTCTAGGTGACCTACCCGAGTTAGAGGAGTTAGAAGGGTCTCATTGTTCTGGGTGACCTACCCGAGTTAGAATGGTCTCATTGTTTTGGATAACCTACCCATGTTAGAATAGTTAGAACGGTCTAATTTTTCTGGGTGACCTACCCGAGTTAGAATGGTCTTATTTTTCTGGTGACCTACCTGGGTTAGAATAGTTAGAACGGTCTCATTTTTCTGGGTGACCTACCCGAGTGGAATTGGTGAAGAGGGTCTCATTAATACGGGTGACCTACGCGGATAGAAAATGAAGAGGGTCTCATTATTACGGGTGACCTACCCAGATAGAAGATGAAGAGGGTCTCATTATTACGGGTGAACTACCCAGATGGAAGATGGAGATGGTGAGGGTGGTTTCATTATACTGGATGACCTACCCATCTCGAGGAACGAAGCAACACCGATCTTCAATTCATCTTCCGTGATTTTGTTGACTTGAGATTCTGTTTCTCCATATTTTTCAAAACTTGGAATTACATCGGCTTTCGCCACACCTTTCCTGTCAGGTTAGTGTTATGACAATATAACATGCATGTTTTTGTTACCTCTTCAGAAACATAGGTCCCCCTGTTCGTTGTAGTCTTCCTTGATCTTTTGTTTGACTGATAGAATGTGCTCCCCGCACTATATTTTCCACGCTCAATGAAGAGCCTTTTGGTTTCACATGGGGCCCATTTTTGCTCCATTAAAGTTTCCCTTTTATTATGTTGTTATCAATGTTTAAAACTCAAGAAGATATTTTTAAAAGAATAACTCAAAATATGGTTTTGTTTATGCAAATTGACACTTTTAATACAAATTGCCATTTTTAAACAATACTTGACATGTGTAAACAATTTTTAGTTTTTATTTTTTTTGCCCCCACCATGGTGTACAAAACATGTCAAGTTCAAGTAACATAAAATAAATAAAATAACTGTTATGAGATCATGCGCTTTGCGAAGAAAAAAAGTTTCTTGTAATGAGAATTCATGGCCAAATTTTATCTTAGTGAATGGGAGGCTACAAAATATCAGGCATAATATTTCTTTACAGAGTCAGAATTCACAGGCCTACCTAGATCCTCTCCATCCATTCTAGATAATAGCAAAGCTCCTCCCGAGAACGATTTCTTCACCACATAAGGGCCTTCATAGTTTGGGGCCCATTTACTCTGATCTTGTCCCAGTACAGGCAATATTTTTTTTAGTACCAGATCTCCTTCTTGAAATTTTTGAGGTCGGACTTTCTTGTCATATGATTTAGCCATCCTTCTTTGGTATAATTGATGATGACAGATTGCGGCTAACCTCTTTTCGCTGATCAAATTCAATTGTTCATATCTGACTTTTGCCCATTCTGCTTCTTCTAGTTCAGAGTCTATCAATACTCTTAACGATGGGATTTCCACCTCTAAAGGCATTACTACCTCCATTCCATACACCAACATGTATGGGGTGGCTCCTGTTGAGGTCTAAACTGCGATACAGTATGCATGAAGGGCATCTAATGCCAATCCTTGTAGGTGACTACCATCTTCTGAATAATCTTCTTAACATTCTTATTGGCAGCTTTTACCGCACCATTCATCTTTGGCCTATACAGCGAGGAATTGGAATGCTCTATTTTCCATTTAGCGCAAAGTTCTATTATCATTTTTCCATTGAAGTTCTGAGCATTATTAGTTATGATCTTTTCTAGTGGTTCGTATCGACATATCAGATCTCTTTCAACAAATTTCTTTACCACTTTCTTGCGTTACATGAGCAATGACCCGGTTTCTACCTATTTTGTAAAGTAGTCGATAGCCACGAGAATGAACCTATGACCATTGCTGGCTTTTGGGTTGATAAGCCCAATCACATCAATTCCCCACATTGCAAAAGGCCATGGAGATATCAAGTTAAATAGAGGGGCCGGAGGGGCATTGATTTTGTCACTGTGGACCTGACACTTATGACACACTCGGACATAGTCAATGCAATCCTTCTCTAATGTCATCCAAAAATAACCAACTCTTTGTATTTTTCTAGCCATCATATATCCACTAACATGGGTTGAGCAAATCCCTTCATAGACTTCTCGTAACGCGTCTTTGGCTTCAACTTCATCTAGGCATCTCAACAAAATCCCGTCAGATTATTTCTTATACAAAATGTCCCCGTCAAGATAAAAATCTATTTCCATCCTCCTCAAGGTCTTCTCTTCGATTTTGGATGCCTCCATGGGATAAGCTTTGTTTCGGATGAAATTATTGATATCGTAGTACCAAGGGCTTCCATCTATTTCTCCTCCAACTGAGCAACAATGAGCTGAGTTATTTTTTATATCAATGTGTATCGGCTATAAGTTCTGTCCTAAGTCTATCCTAACCATAGAAGCTAGTGTGGCCAAAGCATCCGAAAACTGATTTCCTTCTCTTCCTAGATGTGTGAACTCTATTTCCTCAAATTCTCCAGTTAGTTTAGACAGGTGTTCTTGGTAAGGTATTAGTTTTTTATGCCATTTTTATCTGATTGTAGCCCGAAAAGCCGTCCATAAAGGAATATGTGGAGCTACAAGTTGCATTGTCAACTAACATGTCTATGTGTGGTAGAGAAAAATTATATTTAGGGCTAGCACTATTTAAGTCCATAAAGTCCATACACACTCTAATTTTATCTTCCTTTTTGGGTACTACCACTATGTTTGACACCCATTGTGGATATTTGATTGCTTCTAAAAAAACAGTATTCCGTTGTTTTTCAAAACTTTTGGATGGGTTCTTCTTAGCTTTTGCTTAATTGGCTTGCATTCTTCTTCTAGTGGTACCCGTATCTAAATCAGGCATACCCTCGTAAGACTAAGCAAAAGCATCTACATAATCTCTAAACAGCGTAATCAAGTCCTCTCTTTCCTTCTATGTGGTTACAATTCCTATCCTGGGCTCTCTCTGACTTTCTTCATTACCCATATTTATGGTTTCAAGTTCCTGTTTAGCGGGTTTCCAAACTTGGTCATGTTGTTCTATTAATTTCATGATTTCTCAAATGTTATGTTCATCCACTTCTTCCTCCTCGACATCTATTATGTATTTTAAAATTCGGCCATTCATTCTTAGTGTAAAGTGTAGGTATTGTTGTGAAAGATCTGTTCTCAGGGTTCCCAAAAAAAGAATTTTTGTTTTGATTTTTGCAGTGTAAATGCACAATAAAGACATAAAGAAGAATTTTGAAAATGCATGATTTCATTAAAAGAAATTTTTTTTTAAAACAAAGATAAGATCCAATTGATGTCTTAAGCCATGATTGTAAATAAAAACAAAACAAAATAGGAAATGACAAACCACATGGAAAACATCACAATCTAACAAGTATTGTTGATTACATTTTGAGCATCAATGGAGCTTCTTGGGCCTCCCAACTTTAGAACTTATCTCTTTCGACTAGCTTTCGATTGAAGGTACTGGTAGCGACTTCTAGGACCTTTCTTCATTTTTCATCCTTTTTCTTAGTCGAGTATCATGGGTTCCAAAAGAGAGACCTATGATTCTCGGTCGACGATGCATGAACAAATGTATGAGAAAATGCATGATATAATGCATGATTGTGATAAAAATGCTTTTTTTTTTAGGGTTTTTCTTTTTATGCAAAAAAGATATTATGGAGCATACACCTTAACGATAGGTTCTAGTTCCTTTACGTGAGACACAGGGTAAGTTTACGACTTGGTCTCTAAAGAGGTCTCTAGTTGTCCCAGTGATCATCTTCGTAAAGGCGATATGGGGGTTTAGCAGATAGCGGGATGGTATGTATACCAATCACTACCAGTCTAAACACTCAGCAAAGAGTTGGGGTTTACACAAACTTAAACCTTGACTCAAGTCATAGGTAAGCTGCTAGTCCCCCACCTAACTTAAAGTTTAATGTGTGTGCCCATAATAAAAGGTGATTCATGACAGGACAATTTTTTTTTTCATATTCGATATGCCGTGCATGACAGGTTGTAAAGATTCATGCTAAAGCTTCTGAAAAATATAAATCATTCATAGCAATAAACATATAAAAAACATATCATAAACAAACAAAATTATCAACCCTAGTCCGGCATCCCCAGCGGAGTCGCCATCCTGTCGCACCCTCTGCGAGAGCGCGGCGTCGTGACGACTCTCCCCGTGAGCGGGGGTATTCATGTCGGGGTTTTATCTTTATTTTCATGAGAAAAGGAGTCGCCACCTAGTATTATGGTTACTAGGAAACCTAAAACTGGTCTTCCAGAGTGTTGCTACCCAATTTTTGACCCCTTTATTAATAGTGCAGCGAACAAAAAATGTAAATTGTGTTGATGAATGATAATAAACTTTATGTCATCCCTCGCACTAGCCTTCAATGGTGGCTTGCCTTCACAATAAAGATGAAGGTTTATCTTAACTAGTGCATATACTTGATGACTGATAAAAAAGGTTTATCTTAACTAACCTTCAGTTTTTTTGTGAAAAAACCAAATGGAAACTTACCATAACAATTTTTGACCCCTTTATTAATAAAAGGTTTTAGCACCCCTAATACGCCCCGCCTAAGGTAAGTTGCTTGACGTTTTGGTTGGCTTATGATTTGTTATGGTTTTGATCTTTCAAAGAATATGTTGGTTAAATGATGACGGTGTATTACCCCCGCCGAATATTTTAGATATTAACCCCTTAGGATTTATTCATCCAAACACTAACAGTGAATAATAGCTAATTATCCCCGCCAAATATTTTGGATATTAACCCCTTAGGATTTTATTTATCCAAACACCGACAGTGAATAATAGCAAATTATCCCCAATGAATATTTTAGATATTAACCCCTTAGGATTTATTTATCCAAACACCGACAGTGAATAATAGCAAATTATGCCCGTCGAATATTTTGGATATTAACTCCTTAGGATTTATTTATCCAAACACCGACAGTGAATAATAGCAAATTATCTTTTTTATCTTTTTTCGGTGGGTTGTCAGGCCACTTGCCTAGGTCTGGGCTGTCAGCCCACCCCCTTCGGTCTAGGCTTTCAGCCCAGATCTCATATAGTCTACGCTTACAGCCCAGACGGGCTGGAAGCCCACCTTACTCAAAGGGTCAGGCCGGGCACAAAGCCCGGCTAAACCAGCCTACGCGGCAAGTGAATTAATTCACTCCCTGCATGCAAATGTAAAAGAGATGATGAACAGTGAATTTTTGGAGTGTAATGAATAACGTATCTGTTATCACGTTTAGGTAGAGGAGGTCGAGGTGGTTCTTCTGGTCGTGGCGGCGTCGGAAATGGTGGCCTGTGGTGGCCGGAATGGGCGTCAAAACCTGGTCGGTGCAACTGCTACTGTCGACATTGCTGCTGCTGCTGCTTCCTGGAGGAGGTGCCTGACCTGACAGAGCGATAGTGGAGGTTCTAGTGATGACGGGACAATACGTTGTGGCCGGAGTTGATGGCTGTTGGAGGAGAGAGAGAGACGCCGGGTCCTCTGGTTTTAGAGAGAGAGCAGATGACTGAACTGAGAGAAATGAAAGTAGACGAGGGAGCTGAAGCCTGAGGCGAGAGTGAGGAAGATTAACTCAATTTTTTAATAAATATGGCTTTGCAGCTCTCTATTTTTCTGTGTTTTCATTCACGTAAATTTTCTTCTCCTCTCTTCTCTCCTCTGTCTCCATTCATCTTCTTCTCTCTTCCCCTTTGTCTCTCTCTGCACTCTACTCCTTCCCCCCCCCCCCCGCTCTCAGCCTTTTCCAAGTTTTCTCTTCTCCATGCTCACTTTCTCTGTTATTTCCCCTCGCCTCCCACTTTACGTTCTCCTCCCCATTCGATATTTATAGCAGAGGATGGCAACCCTTCGGCTGCCCATGGCGTGTAGCGAAGGGTTGCTGCCTCTGCAGTGCCCAGTAGCTGTAATGGCGTGCGTGGCACTGTTCAGGTGACTGAAAAGTGCAGGCACGCTTGCAAGCTTGCAAATGATGGGAAGGTAAAACTACAATTTGGTCCCTCGACTAACAATTACTCTAATTGCATCCCCAATTGGATTTAAACTTTCAATTTTTGTGCAATTGCATCCCAATTAAAATTTCGAGAGTAACCTTAGCTTTGCCCGCCTTTTTTTATTTTGGTCCTTGATTTCTAATTTGTGCGATTTGATCTTGCATTGACTGTTAAATTCTAAATTTGTTCAATTTTGCCCTTGTAACAAGATATTTTTGGATTTTTGTCTTTTTTAATATTTTTTTGTTTTTCTCCGAAACATGAAAATAAGTGGGTCAAAATTTGGGTAGCAACACTATAAATAAAGCTAAGGGATGGCAGTAACCTTAACACATTCTGCTCTAAAAATTCCATAGAAAAGTTTTTATTTCTTGGTTGCCTTGGTTCTCAAGTTTTCTGCAAAACAGGGCAGGAAGTTCTTTGATTTGAATAGTGTCTGTTTTTCTGGGCAACTAAGGCAAGAACAATTGCTGATTTGAACAATAACTGTTCATGCCTCAGGAATTTTTCAATAATTGGTATCAGAGCAAATTTTGATCTTTGAATATATTGAGTGAAACGCGAGAGAATTTAAGTGAGATTTTTTCAAAGTAATTAACTTTGAAGGGAAGGAGAGATTGCAGGGGGAAGAATTTCCTGATTCAAGAATTGTGGAGAAGGTATTGGTGAGTTTACCTGAAAAGTTTGAGCATAAGATATGCTCCTTGGAAGACTCGAAAGATTTTGCTGAGATGATCTTTCAAGAGCTTGTAAATGCACTACAAGCTGTGGAACAAAGACAAGCGTATAGACTAGAAGGAACAAGTGAAAGTGCTCTAGTTGCTGTCTTTAAGGAGAAGAATCGAATCCAGAACTTTGCTAGAAATAATCAAAGTGGAAAGAAGGAAAAAGGAAGAGACTAGAGACCAAATAATCAACAATCTAGCAACTGGCAACACAACCTGATAAGGAAAGAAAAGATAGAGTTCCCTGCATGCAAATATTGTTAACAAACAAATCACCTTGAGGAATGGTGTTGGTTCAAGAATGTGCAGTGTCGAAATTGCAAACAATTTGGTCACATACAACATTTTTGCAAAACCAGAGTAGATGAAGTCAAACAGGATCAAGAAGAGGACACTTCAGAAATCAAAGATGAATTTTTATTTGTAGCCACAATACAACAGATGTGCAATGCAACAAAGAGAGGTGATTCATCATGGCTCATTGATAGTGGTTGCACCAACCACATGTCTGCAGATCTCAGCCTGTTCAGAAACATGGATAAAAGCTCCATATCAAGAGTTAGAATTGGTAATGGAGACTATGTGAAGGTTGAAGGAAAAGGAGCAATTGCAATAGAAACAATGGCAGGTACAAAATTTCTAAACGATGTGTTATATATACCTCAATTAAAGCAAAATCTGGTTAGTGTGGGGCAGCTAATGGAGTCTGGCCACTCATTACTCTTTGATGATGGAGTGTGTGATATCAAAGATAAAAATGGAGTGTTATTGTTGTCTACTAAAATGTTGAATAGAAGTTTCAATGTTGATTGGAAAAAAAACATGTTGGGATGTTAACACATGTAAGGTGGATGAATCTATTCTTTGGAATAAAACGTTAGGGCATTTCAACTATGCTACCTTAAGAAGAATGAAAAATTTGCAGAAGGCACATGGATTGCGTAATATACAAGATGAAGTTGTTTTTTGTGAAGCTTGTCAATTAGGGAAGCAAACCAAGCACATGAAAGCCAAGTTTCATGCCTTAAGAAAATTGTAGCAAGAAGGGGAATTAGAAATTAAGTATTGCACTTCTAAAGATCAGCTAGCTGATTTGTTCACCAAATCACTAGCTAAAGAGAGATTTGAAGACCTAAGAGAAAAGGTTGGATCGTGCAGCCTTGGAACCAAGGAGGAGTGTTGATGATTGAAGACTTTGATTCCAAGACTGCAACTGGATTGAAGATTATCATCAGTAGTTTTTATTTATGTTTCAATAAAGATCAAAGTGTTTTGATCAAGTACGATAGTTATTTCCTAATTAGACTAAGAGTTTTAGATTTCCTATTTAGCTAAGAATTTGTAATAGACTAGAATCCTTATTCATGTAAGGTTTGTTTTTGCTATAAATAAAGCTAAGGGATGACAGTAACCTTAACACATTCTGCTCTAAAAATTCCATAGAAAAGTGTTTATTTCTTGGTTGCCTTGGTTCTCAAGTTTTCTGCAAAACAGGGCAGGAATTTCTTTGATTTGAATAGTGTCTGTTTTCTAGGCAACTAAGGCAAGAACAGTTGCTGATTTGAACAGTAATTTTTCGTGCCTCAGGAATTTTTCCAACAGTCTTCACAAAAAAACCAAGTTAATGGAAGAAAAGCTAGCTACTCATTCCTTATCTAGAGTTCGAAGCATTCCTGGCTGTTTTGCCTATTTAGTGCTCTTCAAACTCAGTAGCAGAAAGGTACAGACAGAGAGATGAGACCAAACCTAAGTGTTGAATTCCTCTGGCGGCTCTCTTTAACTATCCTGCTGGTTTCAACGATCACATCTACTTCCACAACTGCCGTTCTTAAACGCAACTCGAGTCCCATTTTCAATCCCACAATTGGTGAAGGTAATGAAGAAGAGTTCTCGACGGAATCTGATGTGCATCAGAGACTAATAGCCTCTCAAAGGCGAGCTATTAATTATAGAGCTTTAGAGAAACAACAAATTTGCAATTCACCAATTTGTGGCGGCTGTTTGAAACCGGCCAATCGTAGCTCTCGGCCTTGCACTTACTATAATCGATGCAAGCGGTGAGTTCTTTATCTGTCTGTGTTGATTTCGATTTGAATAGCCACCCATAAAGCGCAAAGTGAACCAATCCGTCTATCTGAGCTCCACCAAGATCGGTGGATCAGTTTGCTCTACGTCTAGGGTGACTGTCTGAACCTTTCTTCTTTCTTTCTACTCATGTTTCCGGTGAGTATGACAATAAAATTTGTTTGTACTTTATGATGATTTATAATTGAAGAAAAATAGCAAGCAACTGCTTTGTTGACACGATATCTAGTGATTGTTTTTCTCATGCACTAATTAATGTCGAAGCTTCCTCAATCTTTTGGAAGCTATAAA
Organism: Salix brachista; assembly: GCA_009078335.1. Classification (NCBI taxonomy): domain Eukaryota; kingdom Viridiplantae; phylum Streptophyta; class Magnoliopsida; order Malpighiales; family Salicaceae; genus Salix; species Salix brachista. The sequence goes on from VDCV01000024.1 coordinate 149,594, forward strand.
GTTGAAGAAAGAGAGATCTTGGAATGTTCACAGGTTTCTTAAAGGTTTCCTGTTTGTACAAGATAAAGAACATCTGCTAGACCTTTTCTTTGTAGAGGACTCGAGCTTTCCTTAGGATTGAAGTAATTTCAGCATGATGTTTTCAACAATCAAACTCAATTCCATTTCATTGATTATTATTCACCCACCAAGAATTCCATTCAGTTTCCCCTCATGTATGGAAATCAGGCTTAACAGGATGAATGTAGGTTTCTTAACAAGGCAAAGTATTAGAAACTTGTAAATTGAATCTGCTGTTTTTGAATACTGCAAAGCTTGTGTTTTATTGATCATCAAGATACCTATTTATACATCTTATTCAAAACTGAAAAGCCACAAAGGAAGCAACTAAATCTACTGCATATCACGCAACAACTTTGAACAGAAATAGCTAAATAAAAGGTCAATCCTAGCAGACCTTGACTGACAGATGTTTTATTGAATTTAAATAACAAACAGCTCCTGAGACATTTATTCAACAATGAAAGAGAGAAAATCGCCATCTCCAGGAAACAGAGTTTGCCTCTTCTTTACTAGTGCTATTGATTTGACTCGGCACCAAGTTTGTCGAGAGGTAAATCCATTAGTTTTAGATTAATGGGAAGAAAAATTTCTCATTACCACCATGTTTTGTGGTAAACGATTACTATACCAGATGAGAAGATTTTTGGTTATCAGCTCAACCTAAAAAGTCACACTCATGAACCAAATAAGTAATTAAAATCCCATTTTAAAGTGTAAAATCCTAAATATCAGCAAGACTTCATTGAAGAAGAAGAATAGAAAGGAGTAAATGAGACTTCATGGATCTTATAGAAGACTGAAGCAAAACACCTATAATGAAGATGTGTGAGTTGTTTGTGTATTGGAAAGAAGGCATCAGTAAGGATTATATAGACCTTGTACTTGCGACAATCATTATAACAAGGTGATGACCATGAGGAAAAAGGTGTTAATTTGAGTAAGGTTTCTGCAGAATTCAATGTATTTTTCTTATTGCAGAGACAGAACATATATACATCACAATGTACAGCCTTCCTAGTATTGTTTGGAAAGGAATCAATTACTATCCCATGAAAATCAGGATTTACATAAATAGAAGATAAACTTGACTATTACAGCTATAATTTCCTATTGTCTCTCGATTTGTCCAGCTTATGCCAACAAAAGGAACCTTGCACCTTTTGAAGCATAATCTCCAAGTCATGAATGCATTTGTTATGGTTAGCACCAACCTGAAATACATTCAACCTAGATCGTTAAGAATATTAATTGATGTGTTGGGTGTACAAATATTGAGAAGATATAGAGAAAAAAATCCTTGCTGGAAATCTGGACAGTGGTCTTGAGATCTGAGGTGAAGAAATTTTAGTGTGGCCCCTCAAATTGTGAAAATTATAGTGTAGTCCCTGAACTTTCGAAATATTAAAGTTTAATCCCTGAATTATGGTCTAAATTCCAGTATAGTTATGAATTGATGATATTTTCAGTGTGGTATTCCAATTTTACAAAATTACAATTCGACCCTTAAAAATTGAGAAAATGACAGGTTGGTCCTTTGATGAAATTTTAGTTTTTCAAGTTGGTTTAGTGAGTAATTAAGGTTTATTTGGTGAATTATTATCAATTTTATAATTTTTTTCCCTTTGAATTTGATTTCGGGAAAACCATTTAATTTTTAGGCTTTTAGAAAAATGAATAGATCAGTTCATACACATATAAAAGTATGAGTTCAACCCATAGTTAAGTTTATTAAATTGATTTTTTTAATTGTTTTTGAGTATTCTCATCCTGATATTTTACTTGCAGGACATAATAGGATCTCCTTCAGTGTCTGCCTTTGAGTTCTATTTATTTTTGAGTTAGATGAGTGAATAAGTTTTCATATGCATGAGAAATAATATAAATATTTGAGTTTTTAATATGAATTGGATTATGGTTCTTGACAATATATATGTTAATTACCATCTTTTGTTATGATAAAACATAATTAATTGTTGAATCTAAATTCTTGATAAGAGTCAATATACATTTTTGAATTGTTTTCTAAATTGATAGCTTCTCATTTGATTAATGTCATGAGTTGAGCCTTGAGATAAGAATATATTTGTATGATTATGATATGTCAGTTAGAACATCCATGCTAATAGGGTGTTGTTAGTTTTTGTACACATCGTATCTGAAACCCTAGTTGGTCGGGGGAGTCATCTGTCAAGGAACCATCTCACCTAAAAGCTTAAGCTCTTAGGTAAGGCTCTAGAATATGATTTATATTATTCTCTAACACCCCCCTCAAGTGAAAGCCCTTTGGCCTTGAAACTTGTGTTAGGATTGAGAAATGTTACAGGTAATTGAAGGAATTTAGGAAGAAAGGGAAAGTTGTTTAGAGAAGAGAAGAGAAGAGAGAACGAGAAGGAGAATGAATTTTGTATTTCAACAGTAAACAATTCTGTTTTTCCCTTACATTTTCCGTGAGTCCATATTCCTATTTATACATAACAAACTATCATCATTCATACTTCTAGAATGCAAATACACTACTCTAGAATATTCATACTTCTATACTCTAAAGTTGGGCAACATCTTGAAGACCACAAAACACAAAATCGAGGTTTCACAACTTATTCCACTCAGCCGCCTCAGCCTCTTCTCTCCTCTCTGCCAAATTGTTTTTATTCTTCCCCTGTTGCAGCTCTGCCTTGCATGACTTCAGACACATACAATTTTTGAAAGAGTTGAAAGAGGCAAAGCTGAAGACAACATCTCACAGCCAAGGAGCGTGCGATGCTTTGCAATCTAATCACTGTGGAAGCCCCAAGAGCAGATGAGACAGAAGCCCCAAGAGCAGATGAGATCTTTGACTGGTGCTTTGAGAAGCAGCAATTATGATGCTGATCCAATGCTTCGTTCTTCTGGAATTTCAATTAGTGCTCAGTTTACTAATGGGACTTGCGGGTGGCTGAGGCCTGATGGAAAAACCCAAGTTACTGTCGAGTACTACAGTGAGAATGGAGCCATGGTTCTTGTCCGTTTCCACACTGTTCTCATATCTATGCAACACGATGAGACCGTGACAAATGATGAGATTGCAGCTGATCTCAAGGAGTAGATCCAGAGTTTTTTTTTTTTTGAATTTGAATGTTGGAATTCAGTAATTTGTTGCACAGAGACTAGAGAGTTGAGAGTATTACTGAGACTAGATTATGATTTTTGTGTGTGGCTTTCAGCAAACTCTTTGAGCATTGAGTGTTTGATTTAAGGAGTGGAGAGAAGAAGAGCAGAAGAAGAAGATGATGAGAGAAGTGATGATAAGGTTCATGGATTTGGCATGAAAAATGCTAGATGTTGCCATAGCAGCAACACGAATCTATATTTTAAAGAAGAACAGAGGAAATCACAGAGACTGAAACTATTATTGAAGGAGCAACTATTGATTCATAGGAAGAGAACGAAAGTACCCGAAACAGACGATATAACTTGCAAAGTATATTACTGAGACTAGAGATTTGAAAAGGATAGAACTGATATTACCATGAGAGGTATTGTAAATGAGGAGCAGCAGCGACATGGATGATCATCTTCATCTTCAGCTGTAGATTTTTTTTTTTGAATGATCCATTGAAGGATTAGATTGCGGAAGCTTGGATCAATTCATGCGTTAGCAAAACTGCTCTAATACCATGTTAGGATTGAGAAATATTGCAGGTAATTGAAGGAATTTAGGAAGAAAGGGAAAGTTGTTTAGAGAAGAGAAGAGAAGAGAGAACGAGAGGGAGAATGAATTTTGTATTTCAACAGTAAACAATTCTGTTTTTCCCTTACATTTCCCGTGAGTCCATATACCCATTTATACATAACAAACTATCATCATTCATACTTCTAGAATGCAAATACACTACTCTAGAATAATCTTTCTTCTATACTCTAACAACTTGCACACAACCCATACTATCTTGTGCTTGATTTTTATCAAATAGAATGAGGGTGGTGAGATTCGAACTCGTGACCACTGGGTGAACAAGGCTCTGATACCATGTCAATGAACCATCTCACCTAAAAGCTCAAGCTGTTAGGTGAGGCTACAGAATATGATTTATATTATTCTCTATCACACCCCTTCAAGTGAAACCCTTTGGGCTTGAAACTTGCATACAGGCTCACTCTACCTTGTGCTTGATTTTTATCAAATAGAATGAGGGTGATGAGATTCAAACTCGTGACCGCTGGGTTAACAAAACTCTGATACCATGTCAAGGAACCATCTCACCTAAAATTTTAAGCTCTTAGGTAAGGCTCCAAAATATGATTTATATTATTCTCTAACATCATCAACCTATGTGGACTGATCATCTCATATTACAAAGTGTCATGCTCAATGCTTTTTGATTTTCTAACGAGCCTTATCTTATAATATTCTTGTTATGGCCTATTTGAGAATTTTCTTATAAGAACTTAAAGCTATATTTTTAATATATTTCTCATTGTTGTATTATCTCATATACGTATATTCAACGTTATCTATCACTGAGTTGTTAATCTCACCCTTTTATTATTTATCCTTTTCAGACTTGTAGCTTTTTAGCAGATCACTTTTGTTGTACCTTCAGAACCTCCTCCTTTGGTTGTAATTAATAATTTTTTTATTATATCTAGTTAGTGCTCCGCAGTTTTAGAACTTTGTTTTTAACTCTTGTATTAAAACAATCAAAATATATTATGAAAATAGTTTTATTATTAACATTGCATTGAATTCTAATTAAGTTATATAAAGAATGAGTTTGTATGAAAATTTGAGTTCATATATCTATAGAACTTCAGAGGAAGACCTTGTCTATATGCCAATCATGGATATGAAAACTTGGCAAAATGATTGGCCTAGTACTCGAATACAAGCGGGGAGAATCGGCTTCCGAGTTTCTGAAAGTGAGTATACAAATGCAAGTACATGATAAAACTCAAATGAAGAAACTCATTAACTAGGCCAGACGGTGAAATGTGTGATCTTAATAGACAAAAGAGAAGCAAAATAAGCTGCATAGAAACCAAGTACTTCCAAGCCAATACTAATATCAACAAAATGGCAACTAGTGTGTGGAAATTAGATTATTCATGGCGTCTTTATTGCAGAATTCAGAACCAGACAATGGAAAACAGCCATCCAAAGCTGACCAAGTACAGCGACGACCATATCGTCGAATGTTCTTCTCCGCCAGGCTTCAAATATATGATTGGATTATTCTCAACTTGAGCAAAAATTCTACTGTAAAACACCATTGATCCTCTTCCCTTGAAAACACCAGTAATCTTTACCATTTAATGCATAGGTTTTCTTACTCCAATTTATTCCACAAAAGAAACACCATAATGTTCATCTTCATCTCTCTCTACCTTCTCCCTCCCCTCCATCTCTTCCTCCATGTTACCGCTACTGAAGATTACTTGCTGCCATACAGTCCCACCGATCTAATACTCCTTAACTGTGGCGCATCCTCTAATCTGTCATCTCCAGATGGGCGCAGTTGGGATGGTGATTCCCAGTCTAAGTTTGCTGCTTCTAACCCCCCAGAAGCCTCATCTGTGTTTAATTCCTCCACTCAAGACCCCTCTGTCCAACAAGTCCCATACATGACAGCCCGAATTTTTCATTCCAAATTCACTTACACATTTCCACTCCTGCCTGGCCCAAAATTTGTGCGCCTCTACTTCTATCCAGCTGCTTACTCAAATCTTGACATATCCACATCCTATTTTTCGCTCAGTGCCAATAACTACAAGCTACTGAACAATTTCAGTGCCTCTCTTACAGTTTCTGCTATAACACCTCCAGTAGAATACTTCACCAAAGAGTTCATCATCGCCGTGTGGGACAACCAGAAGTTTGAATTAACTTTCAGTCCGTCGCCATCATCTTTTGCCTTCATTAATGGTATCGAAATCGTTTCAATGCCAGACAGCTTCTATGGTCGTGGCAATGATAATCCAGTGACCTATGTGGGCTTTGATTCCTTCTTCTATCTGGATAACACAACTGCGCTGGAGACAGTTTATCGACTGAATGTTGGGGGGCAAGATATCAACAGCCTAGGAGATACTGGCATGTACAGGACATGGAATGAAGATTCAGAGTATCTTTTTGGATCAACTGGAAACCTTCCATATCTCCCTGGCGTTAAGATAAAGTACACAGTCAAAACACCAGCTTACTCCGCACCTGTCATGGTATATAGTACTATGCGTTCAATGGGTCCTGAACCACATGTTAACATGAATTACAATCTCACATGGCTCTTCCCAGTTGATGCTGGTTTCCATTATCTCCTTAGACTCCACTTTTGTGAGACTCGACTGGAGGTCAACAATGAAAATGATCAGGTATTTTTAATATTCATCAACAACCAAACAGCACAGTATGATGCAGATGTGAACCATATGAGCGGTGGTAATGGTATTCCAGTTTACAAAGACTACATCGTGCCGGTCCCTCAAGGGAGCCAGAGCAAGTTGTGGCTCGCACTTCACCCTAACATGGAATCGAAACCTCGTATTGCTGATGCAATCTTGAATGGCTTGGAAATATTCAAGCTGAATACAACCGATGGGAATCTTGCAGGACTCAACCCTGAACCAGCAGTGGCTCCTCCACCAGCAGAGACAAATCCAAGTCTACAAGAGAGAAGAGCGGGCAAAAGATCATCAATACTTCATGTTATAGGCATAGTTGGAGGTTGCATAGGTGCAGTAATCGCTTGCTCTCTTATTGTTTATTTCTTTGCCTTCAAATATCAAGAAACACCTAGGCCCGCAACTACAATCTCTTCATCACTACCTGCTGATCTTTGCCGACGGTTTACATTAGTCGAAGTCAACGAAGCAACAAGAAACTTTGATGAACAAAATATTATTGGTTCAGGGGGGTTCGGTCCTGTGTATAAAGGATACATTAAAAACGGTTCCATCGCAGTAGCCATCAAACGACTAGATTCATCATCGCACCAAGGGACACGTGAGTTCCAGACAGAGATTAAGATGTTATCCAATCTTCGCCACCGCCATCTAGTGTCACTGATTGGATACTGTGATGATCATGGAGAGATGATCCTTGTATACGATTACATGTCAAGAGGCACCCTTAGAGAACATCTATACAAAACAAAGAGCTCTCCTCTTCCATGGAAGCAAAGGCTAGAAATATGTATTGGTGCTGCAAAAGGGTTGCATTATCTTCATTCAGGAGCAAAGCGCACAATTATTCATCGTGATGTGAAGTCAACAAACATATTGTTAGATGAGAATTTGGTGGCTAAGGTTTCAGATTTTGGGCTGTCCAGATTGGGTCCCACTAGTACATCCCAAACCCATGTTAGCACCGTAGTTAAAGGTAGCTTTGGATATATTGATCCAGAGTACTACCGTAGGCAACACCTAACAGAGAAATGTGATGTCTATTCATTCGGTGTGGTTTTGTTTGAGGTGCTATGTGCAAGGCCACCAGTGATTTCAAGTTCACCGAATGAGAAAGCAAGCTTAGCTGAGTGGGCACGAAAATTTTACCAAAGAGGAACCGTTGATCAGATCGTGGATCCACATTTAAAGGGCGAGGTTACCCCTGTCTCTATGAATAAGTTTGCAGAGATTGCGAACAGTTGCTTACATGGTCAAGGAATTGAACGCCCTAATATGGGTGATGTGGTTTGGGGCCTTGAATTTGCGTTGCAGCTTCAACGAACTGCTGAGAAAAACCCCAACAGTGTAGTTGGATGAATATGGAAAATAAAAGGTCATTATTGTTGAAGAATGAAGACTTGAAATGCACTTGATTCCAAGACTGCAAGCTAAAGAAGTGAAGGCAGAGTTGTGAAGACAGAGCATCATCAGTGTTTTTATGTTTTCTTTTGTTTTATTAGTATTCGTGTTTAAGTCAATAAAGATCAATTGTTTGATCTAGAAGTCTAGTTTTTATTGAGTTTCAGATTAAGTCCATTATGTTTAAGGATAGATCAAGAGTTTGTATTTAAGTAGAACTCATTCTCTTGTAATCTTCTAATTTCGTTTTTTCTATAAATAAAAGCAAAGGGATGGCAGTAACCCAATGACAAATTCTGCCCTTTGTTCTGAATACTATTGCATTAAATCCTTGTTCTTTAGTTCTCAAAATTTCTGGAAAATTAGCCTGTTCTCGACCCTGATTTGAATAGTGTTTATTTTTAACGTCAGAAACATAAATCTTGACATTGATTTGAACAGCGCGTGTTTGTTCTTCCGAAATTTTTCCAACAATTGGTATCAGAGCCAAATTGAATCTTTGAAAGGGAATTGAGTGAAACACGAGTGAATTAAAAGTGAGGATTTTTCAAAGTTATTTAGCTTTGATAGGGTGGTGAGTGAAACACGAGAGTGTGGAAAATTAATCAAGAAAATCATCTTGATTTTGTCTTTGGTTGATACGTAATTGACTACAAATTGTCAATTACTCCTCCTGTTCTTTGTTACAATCAAGTTACTCAATCAAATTGAAATAAAAAGGAAGAAAAACAGGAAACAACAATTGTTACTGTTTTTGCAAAACCAAAGAGTAACAGCTGTGTTACCAAAAAAACTTTCATTCTTCTTTAATACATTTTATCGAAAATTATTCTACACTTTGCCAATTAAATAATTTTTTTAATAATTATAACATGTCAGAAAATAAATTAATTTGTTTCAGAAAAAAATAACTCATATTTTATAAATTTTAACGATTACAATTTTGCTATCGGCCCATAAAATAAATCGACAAAAAAGTTTAACCAAGCTTGACAATCAATCAATTGGCTATATTAAACAAATAACTCATCTTTAATGGATATTATCGAATTTAATCAATTACAATTCTAGTATTTGCTGATGAAATTATTCGCAAAATAAATAAAACATACACAGCAATCAACCATTGTGATATAATTTTATACTTTATTGTATTTTTTATACATCCTCTTCAGTAGGTTTTAACAATTGCAATTTTGATCTCTGCCAATTACATAAATCGACAACCAATTAAAACAAGTTCAATCATTAATCAATTGACCACAAAAAACAATTAGCTCATCTTCAATAAATTATCTCGATTGCAATTTAGCAATTTCCCGATTAAATAATTATGCAGATAATTAAAACAATAGCAACAAACAAACAATTCAAAATAGAAAGCAAATAACTAATCTTTAATAAATTTTAATAATTGCCTTTTCGCTATCTTTCAAACAAATAATTCGTCAAATAGTTCAAAAATATCTAGCAAACAATTAATATGTTGGAGGCAACAAATAACTCATCTTTAGTCAATTTGATCAATTACAGATTTGCTATCTACCAATTAAATTATTACCTAAGCAATTAAAACAACACCGTCAATCAAATTGTAGCTGTATAGAACAAATCACTCATTTGTGCTGGATTTTATCGACTGCAGTTTTACTGTTTGCTGATAAAAAAAATCATCAAACAAAAACAAATCAATCAGTGTGTTATAAGAAGCACATAACTCATTTTCAATTAATTCTATCTATTTCAATTTTACAATCTACCAATTAAATAATTATCCAAAAAGTTCGAACAATAACAACATTCAATCACTTCGATGCAAAAAACAAATAACCCATTTTAAACGGATTTTATCGATGATCATTCAACTATGTAAATATTTAGTTAATAAATGAAAACACACATAATAATCAATCAGTTTGCTATATCAAAAAAGCCCAGCGCAACGTGCAGGCAAGGCAACTCGTAACATATATATCAATACGAAAATATAAAAAAAAAAATGCAACAGTACTGATATCCCATGTAAAATACAGTCGGCCATACAGTTGATTTTTCTAAGTATCCACGTGAACTGACAGCCATCCAAGAATAGTGCTGCTGGTTCACTCGGCTTATGGGAGCATGAAAGGAAAACATGAGCTAACCAGTCCATCATTGCCACGTGGCTCCTTTTATCACCTACAGCGCCGTCTAGCGCTCCCACCCTGTCCCTTATATACAGAGGTAGCTGGTCGCTTTGATCTACAACCTTAAAAGAGATAGCTAGCGCAACATAAGAAGAGATACTATGAGGAGTCTTTCCTTGTCGTTGTTGTTGTTGATGATGATGATGCTGCTCAACAAAAAACGTTGCCGTGCTAGTACTCCATAGCTGATTCCAACTTGGATTCGGAGTTCATGATGGATTCTGAAATTATTCTCGCTGACGATGGCGCTGCCAGCTCAAGCTACAGTAGTTTGGATCCTCATAACACACCGTTTCATCAAGGCCCAGGTTAACGATACGGCACAGGGCAAAAACCCACTAATCGGTGCGGGGTGTACTATCGCGTCCCCTGCTTCCATCCCAGTGCGTGATCGGGGTCTCTCTCTAATATCTATTACCTATTAAATAGATTTAGGAATTTATAGTTTTATATTTAAGAATTATTGTTTTTTCTCTATTCTTATAAGCATTACATTTTAATTAGGGATTTATTTTATTTTATTTTTCTGCTTCCCATCAAAATATAAAAAGGGAAAAGATTAAAACAAATAAACTTCTTAAAGATTTATAATATTATCAAGAAGCATAATCCAATTCATACTAGCAATCCAAATATTTATAATATTTCTCATATATATTAAATATTATCCACTCACCTGACTCAAAAGCAAACAGGGTTCAAAAGCAGAATGTTGACGGAACCTTACTGACGTCCCGCAGATAGAATATCGGGATTATCTGAATATAAAAAAGAACACATACTCAAAAATGACTCAAAAGAAGTAAAATATCTATTATAACATATCTAAGAGTTCAACTCATTATGTGTTTTTGAATCAAACCATCCATTTTTCGCAAAACCTAAAAACAACGTTTTCTTTCGAAATCTAATTCAAAATACATAATCCATAAAGTTGATAATAATTCATCAAATAAGCCTCAGTTGTCCACCAATACAATCTGAAAAACTACCATTTCATCTAGGCACCATTCTGTAATTTTCTTATATATTTAGGGTCAAATTGTTATTTTATCAAATTGAATGACTAAATTGAACCCTTCATAAATTCATAACTATACTGAAATTTTTTCCATAATTCATCCTGAATTCTGTCCAGAATCTCGAATTTCACTCCAGGGACCAAACTATAATTTTACAAAGTTCAGGGACCAAACTGTAATTTTCAGAAAGGGGGACCAAACTGTAATTTCGTCATCTTCAACCTCCAGCCCAGAATTCCAGAAAAGGTTTCTCATAATTTCTCAACATTATTTTACACCAAACACATCAAATAACTTCAAAATCATCTACAATCAAATCAATTAAACCATTACCCACCACATTCAACCCTTAACACCTCAATCAATTCATCAATCAAACCCAACAAAATCTTCAAACCCTAACCATCAATACAAGCAAAAATCATAACTAATAACCACATCTATACATATTAAAACATACACATTACCTTAATAACTTATTGTATTGGTATGAAGTACGAGGTGCCATCAGTGTTGTTGAGACGTGTATTTAATGATAATTGTCGAGACGTGCCATCAGTGTTCTATTACCACATTTATTGTTTATAGAAGTTTAGAGCAACAACCAGTTTGCAAGATGGGTGGATCAGTTTGCTCTACGTGTAGGAATTAATTGCAAACTGGTTGTTGCTCTAAACTTCTATAACCAATAAACTGACTTTGAGAGGCTATTAGCCTCTGATGCACTTCAGATTCCATCGAGAACTCTTCTTCATTACCTTCACCAATTGTGGCATTGAAAATGGGACTCGAGTTGCGTTTAAGAACGGCAGCTGTGGAAGTAGATGTGATCGCCGAAACCAGCAGGATAGTTAAAGAGAGCCGCCAGAGGAATTCAACACTTAGGTTTGGTCTCATCTCTTTCTGCTACTGAGTTTGAAGAGCACTAAATAGGCAGAACAGCCAGGAATGCTTCAAACTCTAGATAAGGAATGAGAAGCTAGCTTTTCTTCCATTAACTTGGTTTTTTTTTAAGACTTGGGTCTTCATATGGCTGTGATTTTGATATTGGGACACTAGTTGCTTACAGTTGGCGAAACGGTCATTGTCAATTGTATCGTTTCCTCATTGTTTGTTTGCAGGAACAGAGATATAATAATGCAAATAATTATCGGAACCATGTGCCTGGGCCATCAGCTGATGCTAAATTTCGAAAGATTTGCAATTATGTTTTGATGTAATCCAGCTAACAATCAGCAGCAATTAAATGGTAGGGTATAGCAGTTGTTACAGGGGACCATGGATTTTTCTTCTTCTTTTTGAACTGGTGCTATTGGCATAACATTTTGGAAATGAAAAGACAAGATTTTTTCTTCTTTAACATGAAAGCTTCCTAAGTTAAGAATTTTCCCCCGTTTATTATTGAACTTTAAATCTAATTAAATTTTGCTTGATGTGAGAATATATCTTGGATGGCGTGAGAAGCCCTTTTTAATTAATTGAAGTGGCTAAATGATTTGTCAAAGATTCTTGAATAATTAAAGTCTATGGATGTTTTGTTAAGGATGACATCAACATATATAAAGGAATCTTGAAGTTCTTTTTCTTGTATTCTAAATATATATTATATTGTTATTATATTGAAATTAATTAATAGAATTCTTCCTCATCAATTGATTCGTCACAATCATCGATGTTGATTTCATCGTTATTATTAATTTCATTAACTTGTGTTAATTCTTTGAGCCTCATCTTATGAGAACAACTGCTTCTTTTCTTAAAAAAATAACATAATATGTATCAGCCTCTATGATTTTAGAGAGCATCAACCAAGAACATCTTATTCCATCTTGGCCAAGAATTTCTCAGTCAATACCATTTCAGAACATATATAACATTTTCTCTAATTCATATAGGGTAATGCGTCATCTCTTGTTTGCTCAAGTACATTTATATAGTTCATGTTATGCCCACAGATCTTCCCTTTCATTACCTCAATTAAAATAACATGTAACAGGATCAAAGCATAATATTCTCTAAATAAGATAACTTATTCATCTTAAATCTAAGGATCACTTACAAAACCATCACAGAAGTCTTTCTATAAATTTAAGTCGCCTCTCCATATGGAATTGTCATTCAGATTAGTTCATAATACACGTCTTATGACAAACACCTATATATTAATTTTAAGTATCCTTTATACCTCAACTTATGAGAACAATTTTTTTTTTTTTTTTATAAAAAAAGATAACATAATATGTTGTAGTTTCTACGACACCAGTTAATGTCCAGTATTTAGAAGAGCTTCAACTAGGAACATTTTAAGAGCAATGCTTTGATGCAATGAGAATCTTATAATTATAACAACTTTATAATTTTTTTGCAAAATATTTTTATCCTATGAACCTTATCTTTACTCTAGATTCTTAAATCAATTATTAGATTCATTAATTTAATAATATATGAATATTAAAGATAATTTAAGCCTTTAATAATAATAAAAATATATTTATATGAATATAATAATATAATATGTAACCAATCAATTAACTATAAAAAATATTAAACTAACAAATATAAGGTTACAACTTCCTATACAACCAAAGACAACCCGGAACCAGTAATATGTAACCAATCAATTAACTAAAAAGGATCGTTGCGACGTCGCTCTCTCTCTTACAAGGTGGCACGACAAAGATTATAAATCATTTTCTTCTTAACAGCACAAACTCGTTTTCTTTTCCTTCTATATTGCCAAAGGGGGTAAAAGAGAGATATTGAGAGGAGAGGAGATTGATCAGCTCCTTTTAATGTGCAGTGAGTGACTCAAACCATTGATTCTGATCTGTGGTTAAATTTACTATTTTTCTTAGGTTTTCTTGGAGTTATTCTTTAAATCGGATTTTTATTTTTAGAGCTTAATTAAAACAATGGTTGTTTTCCATCTTTTCCTCTAGCATTTCCTTACCTCTCCCCTCCTTTTACTATCATCATCATCGATCTTCGTCTTGTTCTCGCATGCGCACGACTTAGGTTTAGGTCTACACTTCTGACTGATGCTTGGCTGTAATCTTAGCATCCATGAGTCGTATCACTCAAAGCTTGCCACCTATAAATCCATGGAGCCATCAAATATTTGGCCGTATGCATAACATGGGCACCAATAAACCAGAGTGACTCCTCAGTCATGGCTATCTTATCACGTTGTTAGTGGTAGACCTAATTCTTTTATTTGACATGTCATGTTTATATATATATATAGAGAGAGAGAGAGAGGGAGGGAGAGTTCATTGAACTTTACAAGTTTGACATTACTTATGATCTAAATGGAGCAGGGAAACACTGTGGATTGCTACAGTGTTTCCACGCTATTTATTCCCACACAGTTTATATTATAATCTATAGTGTTTTCCCTATGTTATTTAGATTATAGGTAATAGGGCAGCCACTGGATATTTATTTTTATTTTTATTTATTTAAAACTCTGGATATATCAAAGAGCTGGTGATCAACCGGACTTCTAAGAGAAACTTAAAACTGATAAACTAGCAACTTCTTTTGTCTTTTATTCTGAGAAAGGCAACAAGAAATTATTTTATGAATTTTTATTATAGAGAAAAAGTCAGGGAGGATGGCTAAAAAATACTATATTACCTATAATATAAATTGCGTAGAAAAAACATTGTAGCAATCCGCCGTATTTTTCCTACGCCATTTAGATTATAGATAATTTGGTTTTCTTAATGATATTATACATCTAAGAGAAATAATCAACCTACAAATCTTTGGATTATTTAGTTTTTTTATATATTCAATTTATTATAGATAAAACATTTAAAATAATGATAACGATTATTTTAAAGGTATTTACTCTTTAAAATATATGAGGCTAATTATATATTTTGATATTTATTTAATATTAATGCTTTAAAATATATATAAAAAAATGAAGTAAGTTTTCTTTTAAATCTCTAATTAATTTAATCTCAGTGTTTTGAAATATTTTTAATATAATAATATGAGGAATAAATATTAAAAAATATTAAATTTCTTTTTATAACAATAATGTGGTGGAAGCGATAATATTATCAATAATAATTAATATCAAAATATTAATTATTTACAACAATAATTATAATGGAAACTATAATAAATATGATAATTTAACCATCATGATAATAATAATTAGAATAATATTCAAAATAATTCCGATGTTGTTTTTTTTTAAAAAGAACTTTTATGGTTTTTTTTATGTACGATATTTCAGATCTAATATCACATAAACTGAAAAGGTACAAAGCCACACGTAGACAAAAAGAGTGGAAAATTTAGGCCAAACTTTCTATGATGAAAAAATATATGAGCAACTTGCCCTGCACTTCGCTGCAGCCAAAATCAAATTTTTTAACATGTAAAAAAAAATTACATGTATGCTAATTAAGTTTTGTTGTGTTTTTCATATTGTTAATGTCATTATAGTTTTCACATGCATCAACCATGCTTTGAGCTAACTAATTATTATAATTTTTTTCTTTTATATTAAGCATAAAGAGGTAGATAAAGGGAGATTAAGAATCATACAGAATTGAACAAAAAATAAATAAAAAAGGTCAATTTCCAAGTCTGTGTTGTGTGGTCGTGACCAATTGGAAATGGGACCATGGGGATGACCTTTGAAAAGTCGTTTGTGTTGTGTGGTCGTTACCTTGGCATCAAAGACTTCCAAGTCGTTGGCGTTATTCAATCAATAACTCCAAGAAAATAAACTTTTTTATATATATATATATATAATTGTAAGGTTCCGCACATCAACACATATATATATCTAAATTTGTTTACGTAAAAGAAGTTGGCCTAATTTATTTACGGAAAGAAAATGAATACTCGGTAAAGCAAATAATAATTCGTTAAACTTCAGTGTAAAAATACATTAATATTAATTTTTTTCTCCATGTTATTTTTCTTCAACGTAACTTTATATAAATAATTATTTTATTTTTAATTCTTAAGCTATAAAAGATGACAACTAAAATGCAAACATAGAATCATATCCTTGTATTTCAGTATTACAAGTTAAATATTTTTTATTGAAACATGAGCTATAATAATAAATATCTTTGGTTATTGAAACATGAGCTATAATAATAAATATCTTTGGTTATATATATATATATATATATATATATATATATATATATATATATATATATATATAAAATTTTTGATGTAAATTAAAAATGTGTTATAAATTAAAAACAAATTATTTAATTAGAAGTTAAAACTTTAACTTTTAACTTTTAATTTATAAATTCGTTATGAGCTAAAGGATTTGTAAAAAAATTAAATTAAATGGAACCTTAATTAATACAACTTAATTAAAACAATGGTTGTTTTCCATCTTTTCCTCTAGCAAGCGTACGACTTAGGTTTAGGTCTACACTTCTGACTGATGCTTGGCTGTAATCTTAGCATCCATGAATCGAATCACTCAAAGCTTGCCACCTATATATCCATGGAGCCATCAAATCTTTGTGCATAATATGGGCACCAATAAACCAGAGTGAGTCACAGATCATGGCTATCTTATCACGTTGTTAGTGGTAGACCTAATTCTTTTATTTGTCATGTCATGTTTATATATATATATATATATAGAGAGAGAGAGAGAGAGAGAGAGAGAGAATTCATTGAACTCTACAAGTAAGTTTGACATATTCATTATGAATAAAAGTAAAAAGTTAGTTTAGTTAAAAGATTACTTGTGTAGTTATATAAATATTACATAAGTTTATTGTCATTCATCAACACACAAAACAAAAAAGCTAAAATATTAAAACGAAAAACTAAATTAATAAAAAATAAAATAAAAAAGTTCATTTATTTTTAAATGATCTATTTGAAAATTGGAAACCTCTAATTAAAAATTGAAAACCCCTCACATAGCAATCTAGTTTTTTCTTTCCATCAAAATTGTTCATGCAAAACAACAAAAATCAAATCTAGTTTAAATATCTAATTCACCTTATGAGGCAGCTAATAGAGTGGACCAATTGGAAATGGGACCATGGAGATGACCATTGAAAAGTAATCTGCACTGTGTAGTCATGATCTGGGCATCAAAGACTTCCAGGTCGTTGGCATTATTCAATCAATAATTCATCTCTAAAAAATTCAAGTCTAAAAGGCACTTTCCAAAAAAACAATATGAAATAGTCGCGGTGAAATTGTTTGCAGTTCGTATAACGTTAGTAATACTATTTGAAATTATTATTAACTGATTTAATTATTATTTTCATTGGTGAAATATTCTTTATAGACTCTCTTAAAGTTAGGAAAACAATAAATCTACTTCTTGTATTTTATTTGAATCTAAGCCCAATATTTTAAATGTTTCACCATCTATTATTATTTTAATTTCTATAGCTTTTATAAATATTTTTAAGTAACAACAAATCTATTTTTGTTTTTGATTAATATCAAGTGATAGAGCTTACAATTTTGGATATGTTTTTACAAATCCCTATTTCTTAATAAAATCTTGTTTTTATATGTAGAATAATTTTTTAATTTTTTTTCACATTTTGATTTAACATATTGTGAAGGGAGTAAGAAACAATTTTTTGGGGGTAAAAAACTCAGCATTTTTACTTTGTAAATAAAGAGTTGCTTGTATAGAGAGAATCTTCTCTGTCCATTGATTTCCTTACATCCATGTGAGCCGAATTTTAAATCAGATAGCTTGAGAAACCCTAAAAACACTTTGCTAGGTGAAATTGTTTGTTTTAAACAAAGTATTAATGACTTAGCACTTGTTCATATTGTTAGCCTGAAAGAGTGGTGATGTTGCAGCTGATCAGTGGTCGAATAGCAAGAAAGACTGGATGGTTCCAA
This sequence comes from Salix brachista, assembly GCA_009078335.1. Classification (NCBI taxonomy): domain Eukaryota; kingdom Viridiplantae; phylum Streptophyta; class Magnoliopsida; order Malpighiales; family Salicaceae; genus Salix; species Salix brachista. The sequence goes on from VDCV01000024.1 coordinate 167,517, forward strand.
TTAATGCTGAATATGCAGATCAGGACTACAAACCATTTCTCATTCTTTATTGAACAGCTACTGCAATAAAATCATTCTATCAGAAACACTAATTATCACTTGCCATATCTATATTTGCATAAATTAATAGGTATTTCAGCTAGAAACCTTAATTTGTGCTAATACACTAACTTAGCATTCTTCTCATCGTCCCTTTGAGTTCATGATCTCAAAGAACACTGCACCAGACATCATTTTCTCCGACTCGTTGCTTTGAAAACTTTGTTCGTCGCTGCAGCTTGTTGTTGCCATTTCCAAAATTCGGGAATTCACAACAAGTTCACTGCCAGCACTAAACAAATCACTTCTGCTATCGATTGAGGAGCCTTTCAGAGGACTCTCCATGTTAACTTCTTTCTTAGTTTGAGACCCTTTCACATACTCTACCGCACTCTCTTGCCGCTGTAATGCAAACTCAAGGCCCCACACCACATGAGTCATCGACGAATTTTTTCAGACAATCTGGTGAGATCTTTCCATCCAGATACGGATCAATGATTTCATTGATCGTTCCATTGCTGTGGCTTTGTCTAGCCAACTCTGCTAGACTTGCTGGCACTGCTGATCGGTTTAATGGTGGTCTAGCACACAGTACCTCGAACAACACAACCCCAAATGAATAGACATTCGATTTTTCTGTCAATTGCATGCGTTGACAATATTCGGAATCCAAGTATCCTAAGCTATCTTCCACAACGGTGCTCACGTGTCCCTTCGATGAGATCAGGACTACAAACCACTTCTCATTCCTTATTGAACACGTACTGCAATAAAATCATTCTATCAGAAACACTAATTATCACTTGCCATACGTGCCTATATTTGCATAAATGAATAGGTATTTCAGCTAGAAACCTTAATTTGTCTTAAGGCCTACTTGTGCTAATACATTAACTTAGCATGCTCCTCGTCGTCCCTTTGAGAACTCAGAGAACACAGAACCAGACATCATTTTCTCCTACTCGTTGCTTTGAAAACTTTGTTCGTCGCTGCTGCTTGTTGTTGCCATTTCCAAAATGCGGGAATTCACAACTAGTTCACTGCCAATACTAAACAAATCACTGTTGTTATTGACTGAGGAGCCTTTCAGAGGAGTCTCCATGTCAAGCCATGTCAGACGAGTGTGAGGCGTTAGTTCGCAATGGTACATGGGAGCTTGTGGCACCTACTGGAAATCAGAATGTTGTGGGATGCAAATGGATCTTTCGCATAAAAAGAAACTCAGATGGTTCAGTCCAAAGATTCAAACCATGATTGGTAGAAAAGGTTTTCATCAACAGCCTGGAATTGACTATCTTGACACATTCAGTCCAGTAGTGAAACTAACAACAATTCAGGTTGTTCTCAGTGTAGCTCTCTCTCAAGGGTGGCCCTTGCAACAACTGGTTGTCAACAATGCGTTCCTACAAGGGCACCTCTCCGAGACAGTGTTCATGCAATAGCCCCTTGGATTTATTGATCACGATCACCCGTCATTTGTGTGCAAACTCAGAAAAGCCATACATGGCCTCAAGCAGGCACCGAGGGCCTGGTATGAAGAACTGCGTACATTTCTTGTTGAAATTGGCTTCAAAAATTCCTATGCTGACACTTCGTTGTTTGTCCTCCACTAGAGTAATCATGTCATTTATATCTTGGTGTATGTCGACGATCTCATTGTCACTGGCAGTGGCACTCACGTCATTCGCTCCTTTGTTGCGTGTCTTGCTTAGTGATTCTCACTAAATGATCTTGGCCAATTATCATATTTTTTGGGTGTTGAAGTTATACCCAATCGTCACGGCATCCTACTCTCACAAAGGCGTTATATTATAGATCTATTAGAGAAAACAAATATGTCAGCAGCTAGTGTTGAATAATAAGCCTATCTACTGATTTCAACATGCAGCAGTTGAAGTACTTGACAGAGATGAAGGGAGCTGAAGGCATAAAGAGGAAGAAGTGTGTTTGTAATAAACTCAATTCAGTTGTAATTCAGTTGATTGTAACTAACTTATCTAAGGTAGTTAGTCAGTTACAAAGTAGTTAAACACATGGAAAATGTGTAAGTGTAATGTCCAGTATATAAGGGACAATCTGTCAAGCACTTGATATGCAACTTTCATAAACAATAAAGAGGTACATACGAAGTTAGTGAAGAAGAAGCCTACCTTCTCTCTCTCTCTGCCAAATATCTAAACTTGTTCTTCTCCTCATCTTCAATTAACAAAACCTGAAACAAGAACACCAAAAATCACAGAATCAAAACACACAAATCAACATGGTATCAGAGCACCTAAACTGATTCTAGTAGGGGCGTAAATCTATGAACAATTTTTCAAGCACCAAAGCAGCAAAATCATAGCAGTTCAGCAGCAAAGACATGATTGGATCATTAGACCTTCGAACACCACAATTTAATGGTGAGAACTATGATTTTTGGTCAGTTAAAATGAAAACTATCTTCAGAGCCTATGACCTGTGGGATGTACTTGGATGCTGTGATGCATTAACCACAGTATCAAATGGTAGTGGTAGTGGAGAAGCTTCTGGTTCAAAGGACAAGAAAGCTGAACCAGAAGAGACAGCTGCTGAGACTAAGGAGAAAATGATCAAAGATGCCAAGGCTTTAAGTATTATCCAAGGAGCCTTGACTGATGATATTTTCCCTAGGATAAGAAATGAAGAGACAGCAAGAGGAGCTTGGGATCTGTTGAGAAGAGAATACAGAGGAGATGAGAAAGTTAGGGAAGTAAAGTTGCAGGCAGTAAGGGCAGAATTTGAGTATATGAGAATGTTATATGGAGAAGGCTTAGATCATTACTTGACTAAGTTTTTTGGATTGATAAATGACTTGAAGTCTCTCGGAGAAGAGATAACTGAACAAAGGATTGTGCAAAAGATTTTGATGAGTCTTAGCAGAAAATACAAGTCTATAGTATCAATTATTGAAGAAACAAGAGATTTGAAAACTCTTAGAAGTGAAGAAGTAATTGCCTCTGTAAAGGTGTTTGATAAGAGAGAGGACTTACATGATGAAAGAGATAAGGTTGCTGGAATTGAGAGAGCTTTCAGTAGCTTTAAGGTTAGCAATCAGCCATTCCATGGCAGCAGAGGCTCACAGGGGAAGTCAAATGGAAAATGGCAGCAGCATCATAAAAAGGTTCAAAACTGGAACCAAGGAGAAAATATGCATAACAACCATGGTTCAAGCTGGAATCAAGGAAATGGAGCAAAGTACAACAATGCATATAGTCCACAAAACAAGTTTGGCAGCAGTAGTCAAGCTGTGAAGCCTCAATGCAACACATGCCAAAAATTTCATTTTGGTGTGTGCAGATTCAAAGGCCAATCAAGGTGTATGAAATGCAACAGATTTGGCCACATTGCAAGGGATTGCAGCAGCATTGTGCAAAAGATACAAGCAAATTTTGCAAAGAAAGAAGAAACAAACACAGCATCAATGTTCTATGTATGTCATGCTGCAACATTGCAGGACAAAAATACTTGGTTTGTGGATAGTGCATGCAGCAATCACATGACATCAAGGGAGGTTTAATTGATAAATATTGATAAAACAGTAGCTTGCAAGGTTAAAACAGGCTCGAGAGAGCTTGTGCAAGCAACTGGAAAAGGAACACTTGTGGTGAACACTAAGCATGGTAAGAGGTACATACATGAAGTGTTGTTAGTGCCAGGGTTAGATGAAAACCTACTGAGCATAGGCCAGATGATGGAGCATGGATATTATATCCTTTTTGGAGGCAACACTGCAGTGATCTTTGATGATGGCAGCCTCACGAATATGGTTGCAAAGGTGAAGATGAGTGGTAATAGATGTTTTCCACTCTCACTAGAGTCCATCATACCTGCAGCAATGAAGACAACTGTCAGTGAGGATACATGGATTTGGCATAGGAGATTTGGGCACTTAAACCTTGAGAGTTTAAGAAAAATGAAGCAAATGGAGATGGTATGTGGACTGCCTATGCTGACAGAATTGAAAAATGTATGTGCAGGTTATGTTCATGGCAAGCAACATAGAGAAAAATTTGACACAGGAGGAGCATGGAGAGCAAAATGTCCACTGGAATTGATACACACAGATTTGTGTGGACCAATGCAGTGTGAGTCAGTTGGGGGAAACAAGTATTTCATCACATTCATTGATGATTTTTCAAGAATGTGTTGGATAAACTTCCTCAGGAGCAAGGCTGATGTGTTCAATGTGTTCAGGAAGTTCAAGGCATTTGTTGAACTTCAAAGTGGCTATAAAATTAAGAAGTTGAGAAGTGATAGAGGTGGGGAATACACCTCAACTGAATTCCAAGAATTCTGTGCAGATATGGGCATGGAGAGGCAGTTGACTATGTCCTATACTCCACAACAGAATGGAGTAGCCGAGAGAAGGAATAGAACAATCTGTGAAATGGCAAGATGCATGATGGCTGAGAAGGAAATGCCTGCTGAATACTGGGCAGAAGCCGTGAATGTGGCTGTATATCTTCAAAATAGAAGTTATACATCAGTTGTAGAGAAGAAGACACCATTTGAGGTGTTTACAGGAAGAAAGCCAGGAGTTAAACACCTAAGGGTGTTTGGATGCATATGTTACATGCATGTTCCATCAGTTATGAGACAAAAACTGGATGGAAAGTCAGAAAAAGGAGTGTTCATGGGCTATGGCAGCTGTGAGAAGGGCTATAGGGTGTATGTCTTGAACACCAAGAAGATTGTGTTGTCTAGGGATGTTATCTTTGATGAAGATAAATCCTGGAATTGGAAAGCAGAACAAGAAGAATCTGTTTCAATGATTTTTCCTCTTGAAGACAGTGAAGCAAGAGGAGAAGGAAGTGCAGAACAAATAGATGAGGTCCAAGATGATGATGATGATGATAGTCATCATTCAGTGCAAACAGATACTGAAAGTGATGATGAAGGCAGGGGTCATCCTTGTTCTACTCTAGTGAAAATAAGAAGTCTAGAGGACATCTATGCAAGGTGTCACATGTGCATAATTGAGCCTGAAAACTACCAAGAAGCTGTGAAGGACATAGCTTGGCAGAAAGCTATGAATGCTGAGCTAGAGATGATTGATAAGAATGAAACATGGGAGTTAGTGAAAAGACCAGTTGAGAAGCTTGTCATAGGGGTGAAATGGGTGTACAAAACCAAGCTAAACTTGGATGGAACCATTCAAAAACACAAGGCTAGGCTGGTTGCTAAAGGTTATGCACAGAAACCTGGTGTGGACTACAATGAAACATTTGCACCAGTGGCTAGGCTTGATACAATTCGTATCATCATAGCACTGGCAGTACAGAAGGGGTGGAAGTTGTTCCAGTTGGATGTCAAGTCAGCTTTCCTAAATGGAGTCCTAGATGAAGAGGTCTATGTTGAGCAGCCAGAAGGGTATGAGTTGAAGGGTGCTGAACACAAGGTGTACAAGCTAAGAAAGGCCTTGTATGGACTTAAGCAGGCCCCTAGAGCCTGGTATAGTGAGATTGATAAACATCTCATGAATTGCAAATTCAAGAGAAGTGTTAGTGAACCTACACTATATACCAGAAGTGATGATAAAGGAGAAATCATTATAGTCTCAATCTATGTTGATCACATAGTCTACACTGGAAGCAGTGAGAGGATGCTAGCTGAGTTCAAGAGGGAAATGATACAGAGGTATGAGATGACAGACCTTGGATTGTTGCATCATTTTCTCGGTATGGGAATCCTACAAACTAATCAAGGGATATTCATTCATCAAGGCAAGTATGCTAAGTCCTTGTTGATGAAGTTTGGGTTGGAAGATTGCAAACCAGTTGCAATTCCCTTGACTGTAGGGGAGAAGCTAAGGAAGGAAGATGGAAGTGAAGCTGCTGATGAAGGGGTGTATAGGAAGATAGTTGGCAGTCTATTGTACTTGACTGCAACTAGACCTGACCTAATGTACTCAGCTTCCTTACTATCAAGGTTTATGAGTAAGCCTACGAGGAAGCACATGGGGGTTGCAAGGAGAGTTCTTAGATATGTCCAAGGGACTCTCCACCATGGGATTGAATACAAAAGGTGTCAAACAGCCACACTTATTGGCTATTGTGACGCTGATTGGGCTGGAAGTGAGGATGACAGCAGGAGCACCTCAGGGTATACTTTCAGTTTTGGAAGTGGCATGTTTTCATGGGCATCACAGAAGCAAAACTCAGTAGCTTTATCTACAGCAGAAGCTGAATATGTTTCAGCCTCTGAAGCTACAGCACAAGCTATTTGGCTAAGGTATGTGCTTGAAGACTTAAGGGAAGCACAAGCAGAAGCAACACTTCTGCTATGTGATAATATGTCTGCAATCTCCATGACCAGAAATCTAGTCTTCCATCAGAAGACTAGACACATCAACAGGAGATTTCACTTCATTCGAGAAGCTTTGCAAGAAGGGGTGATAGATGTGAAATTCTGCCGAAGTGAAGATCAATTGGCAGATATTTTTACTAAGGCACTACCTAAAGAAAGATTCAATCAATTAAGATTGAATCTAGGAGTGAAATCAGTAAATAGCTTAGGAGAGGCTGTTGAATAATAAGCCTATCTACTGATTTCAACATGCAGCAGTTGAAGTACTTGACAGAGATGAAGGGAGCTGAAGGCATAAAGAGGAAGAAGTGTGTTTGTAATAAACTCAATTCAGTTGTAATTCAGTTGATTGTAACTAACTTCTCTAAGGTAGTTAGTCAGTTACAAAGTAGTTAAACACATGGAAAATGTGTAAGTGTAATGTCCAGTATATAATGGACAATCTGTCAAGCACTTGATATGCAACTTTCATAAACAATAAAGAGGTACATACGAAGTTAGTGAAGAAGAAGCCTACCTTCTCTCTCTCTCTGCCAAATATCTAAACTTGTTCTTCTCCTCATCTTCAATTAACAAAACCTGAAACAAGAACACCAAAAATCACATAATCAAAACACACAAATCAACAGCTAGACCTATGCTCACACCGCTGCCAACATCACCAACCTTACAGTTAAAGTATAGGACACCACATACAGATCCAATAGAATATTACACAATTGTAGGCAGCCGCCAATATCTTCTGCTTACCAGACCTGATATTACCTTTGCAGTGAACAAACTCTCTCAATATATGCACTCTCCAACCATGGAACATTGGATATTTGTCAAACATCTGCTTTGAAAACTTTGTTCGTCGCTGCAGCTTGTTGTTGCCATTTCCAAAATTCGGGAATTCACAACAAGTTCACTGCCATCACTAAACAAATCACTTCTGCTATCGATTGAGGAGCCTTTCAGAGGACTCTCCATGTTAACTTCTTTCTTAGTTTGAGACCCTTTCACATACTCTACCGCACTCTCTTGCCGCTGTAATGCAAACTCAAGGCCCCACACAACATCAGTCATCGATGGTCTTTCGACTCCATCTTCGAGCAAGCATCTCACCGCAACTTCAACGAATTTTTTCAGACAATCTGGTGAGATCTTTCCATCCAGATACGGATCAATGATTTCATTGATCGTTCCATTGTTGTGGCTTTGTCTAGCCAACTCTGCTAGACTTGCTGGCACTGCTGATCGGTTTAATGGTGGTCTAGCACACAGTACCTCGAACAACACAACCCCAAATGAATAGACATTCGATTTTTCTGTCAATTGCATGCGTTGACAATATTCGGAATCCAAGTACCCTAAGCTACCTTTCACATATCTTTTGACTTAATTTTTACGCAGATTTATCTGATAATAAATTACTTTAGCCTTGAATCTGCATTTTCCTTCATTTGTAGGCACAAAAGAGGTATGATCGAGCTCTCGAAAATGTCCAAAATTTCCACCTTGATTTTTCTGCTGACACCAACACCTTTTATTTTATTTTTTTCTTATTTTTGGGTAGATTTGAGGAATAACCCAAAATTGGGTTATGACAGTTGCCCCCTTCTTTGCAATGCTTACGACTAAAGTCTTGTACAAGACTTTAACTAGTAAGCATTGTAAATAAAAAAATGATGAAGTTAGTCTCGTTGTGATGGGTGACCTACCCAGGTTAGAATAGTTAGTGTCATAACCCAATTCTGGGTCATTCCCCAAAACTACCTGAAAATAAGAAAAAATAAAATAAAATGAAATAAAAAGGGGATGGTGTCGGCAGAAAAATCAAGGTGAAATTTTAGACATTTTCGAGAGCTTGATCGTACCTCTTTTGTACCCGAAAATAAAGAAAAATACCGATACAAGGCTAAAGTAATTTATTATTAGTTGAATCTGTGTAAAAATTAATTCGAAAGATATAATTATCTTTTTAGAGGTCAGTTTGATTTAATCGTTGGCCAATTAAAAATGTAATTATGTTGGAGAATTAATTTAGAGTTCAATTGAAGGATTTAGTTAAGCCCAAGGGCGTAATTATACTTTAAATGAGTCAAATTAATTAAGGGTTTAATTGGTGAGAAATCACGTTTTGAAGCTTAATTTGGGTTAAATTGAGAAAGTCAGAATTTTCGGTGACGAAACTTTTTGGTTCAAATCGGAAGCCAAAATTGAAGATAAAAACATTGTTCTTCCTGGTTTTTTCCCATTTGAAAAAAAAAAACTCTTTTTTGTCTCAATCTATTTATTTAAATTTTAAAAAAAAAGTTGTCGGCAGCTATGCTGCACTCATGCTGCAGCCATGCCCCTTGCCCTTCTTCGACACACAAGCCACCATTCCTAAGCATCATTTCTGGACACCCTTCCCATGCCTCACCATACTACAACTTGCACAAACAAGCCTATAAAATGGTGGGGGATTGAACTGAAAAAAAGGGGCGAAAGGAAAAAAAAAGAGAAATCTTACGTAATAAAGGGGAGAATAGCAAACTGCACGTAAAGGGGGAGAATACATAGGAGAAACATTTACGTAAACGGGGGGCAATTGGAGCAGAGAAAAAGAAAACAAAGCAGAGAAGATTTGAAAATTTGACAGAGAGAAGACGAAGACACGATAAAAATTTGTAAAACAAAATCATACACACGTCGGCAACTGTCTCTCTCTTTCTCCTCCCCAGCGACGACAGCACTCTCCCTTCCCTCTCCGGCAGCCTGCACAACAGCAGCAGAAGCGGCAGCAACATTCTCTCTCCCACTTGTCTCTCGATCAGTTCTCCCTCTCTCTCTAAAACCAGTCACTCCGGCAGCCTTTTCTCTCAGTAAGCAGCTCCGGCCACCAGCTCAGGCCACCCAACTTCAACCTTATCCCCACCAGCATCCTTCCCTCAACGCCAGCATCCCAGCCACCTCCTCAGCCAAAGGCAGCAGCAGCAGCCGCCGTGACAGCAACGATTCCCGTCAGCTTCCGAAGCTCCGTCCGGCCACCACAGGCCACCATTTTTGACGCCACCATGACCAGAAGAACCACCTCGATCTCCTCTTCCAAATGGTATTAACAATTTCGCCTTTTGTCACACTCGAAAATCCTCTCATTTACTGTTGATTGCCATTTTTTCATGCAAGTGGGCTGGCTGGGCCGGGAACGAGGCCCAACCAAGCCAAAAATGGGTGGGCCTAATGGCTCACCAAGGGCTGGCAGTCCAACCCAAAATGATGGGCCTCTCAGCCCATCAGGGCTGGGCAGCCAGCCCTAAACGTATATATATAATAAAAAATACAAAATTTGCAAAAAACTTTTTTTATTAAAAAAAAATGTGTTTTCGTGCATACGGTCAATACACTAGCATATTTTTGAAAAATCTTTTTCTTTCAAGAAAATATATATTATCTCGGAGTTTGAAGGAAAAAATGTATTTTAGCATGGATTTCACAAAGAAAAATCATTTCTTGCATTTTTGGATTTTACAACATGTTTGTAAAAATCGAAAGGGTATTGCCCAATATTCTAAAAAATATAAAACCTTTTTTTGGTGATTCATATTATTCACTGTTGGTATTTAGATAAATAAATCCTTAAAGGTTAATAACCAAAATATTCGGCGGGTATAATTCGTTATTATTCACTGTTGGAAGTTGGATAAATAAATCCTAAAAGGGTTGATATCCAAAATATTTTAACAGGAATAATACATCATCATCATTTAACCAATACATTTTCAAAAGATTAATAATATAGCAAATCATGAGAAAACAAAAACACCAAGCAGCTTACCTTAGGTAGGGCGTACTAGAGGTGCTAAAACCTTCCTTTAAGCAACCAGTCCCTTGCCTTAGAATCTCTAAAAGACCAGTTTTAGGTTTCCTAGTAACCATAATACTAGGTGGCGACTCCCTTTTCCACAAAAATAGAAGATAAGACCCCCAACATTGAATTTCCCCCCGCTCACGGGGAGGGTCGCCGCGACGCCGCGCTCTCGCGATGGGGTGCGACAGTTAGGATGATCTCATTATGCTGGGTGACCTACCCGGGTTAGATGGTTAAGATGGTCTCATTATGCTGGGAGACCTACCCTGGTTAGAATAGTTAAGATGGTCTCATTATGACAGGAGACATACCCGGGTTAGATGGTTAAGATGGTCTCATTATGCTAGGAGACCTACCCTGGTTAGAATAGTTAAGATGGTTTCCATTATGACGGGTGACCTAACCGGGTTAGATTGTTAAGATTGTCTCATTAGGTGACCTTAGTTAGATTGTTAATATGGTCTCATTATGAAGGGTGACCTACCCGGGTTAGATGGTTAAGATGGTCTCATTATGATGGGTGACCTACTCAAGTTAGATTGTTAAGATGGTCTCATTATGACGGGTGACCTACTCGGGTTAGATTGGTTACGATGGTCTTATTATGACGGGTGACCTACCCGGGTTAGATTGGTTAAGATGGTCTCATTATGACGGGTGATCTACCCGGATGGAATATGGAGAAAGGGTCTCATTATGACGGGTGACCTACCTGGATGGAAGGTGGGGTCTCATTATGACGGGTGACCTATCTGATTTAGATTGGTTAAGATGGTCTCATTATGATGGGTGACCTACCCGGATGGAATATGGGGAAGAGAGTCTCATTATGACGGGTGACCTACCCTGGTGGAAGATAAAGATGGTCTCATTATGATGGGTGACCTACCCGGATGGAAGATGGAGGAAGATGGTCTCATTATGACGGGTAACCTACCCGGGTGGAAGATAGAGATGGTGAGGGTGGTCTCATTATACTGGATGACCTACCTGTCTCGAGGAACGAAGCTGCACTGGTCCTTAATTCATCTTCCGTGATTTTGTTGACCTGAGATTCTGTTTCTCCATATTTTCGAAAACTTGGAATTACATTGGCTTTTGCCACACCTTTCCTGTCAGGTTAGTGTTATGACAATATAACATGCATGTTTTTTGTTACCTCTTTTGGAAACATAGGCCCCCCTTGTTCGTTGTAGTCTTCCTTGAGCATTTGCTCGACTGATTTGAAATAGAATGTGCTCCACACGTTATCCTTATATTTTTCACGCTCGGTGAAGAGATCCTTGGTTTCTATGGGGCCCTTTCTTGATCCATTGAAGTTTTCCCTTTATTATACTTTTATCAATGTTTAAATTACCTTTTCCATGAAGATTCAAGAAGTTATTATTTTTCTTTAAGAATAGCTCAAAATATGGTTTCGTTCATGCAAATTGAAACTTTGAATGCAAATCACCATTTTTAAGCAATTCTTGTAGATGGTGTTTCAGAAATTTTATAATGGTATCCATTTGGGCTTTGGTTCACTATAGACCCCTATGTGCGCCTTTTGCCCCTAGTGTGGTGTATAAAACATGTTAGGTAAAAATTCTTTTAAGTAAAACAAATGCTATGAGATCATGTGCTTTGTGAAGAAAAAAGTTTCTTGTAACGAGAATTCATGGTCGAAATTTTATTTTATTGATTTGGAGGTTACAAATTATCAGGCATAATATTTCTTTACAGAGTCAAAATTCACAGGCCTAACTAGCTCTTCTCCATCCATTCTAGATAATAGCAAAGCTCCTCCCGAGAACGATTTCTTCACCACATAAGGGCCTTCATAGTTTGGGGCCCATTTACTCTGATCTTGTCCCGGTACAGTAATATTTTCTTTAGTACCAGATCTCCTTCTTGGAATTTTCGAGGTCAGACTTTTTTGTCATATGATTTGGCAATCCTTATTTGGTATAATTGATGATGATAGATTGCGGCTAACCTCTTTTCGCTAATCAAATTCAATTGTTCATATCTGACTTTTGTCCATTCTGCTTCTTCTAGTTCAGAGTCTATCAATACTCTTAATGATACGATTTCTACTTCTAAAGGCATCACCGCCTCCATTTCATACACCAACATGTACGGGTGGCTCTTGTTGAGGTCTGAATTGCGGTATGGTACGCATGAAGGGCAAATGGCAACATCTCATGCCAATCCTTGTAAGTGACTATCATCTTCTGAATAATCTTCTTGACATTCTTATTAGCAGCTTCTACCGCACCATTCATCTTTGGTCTATATGGCAAGGAATTGGAATGCTTGATCTTCCATTTAGCACAAAGTTCTATTATTAATTTTCCATTGAAGTTCTGAGCATTATCAGTCATGATCTTTTCCGGTGGTCCGTATCGACATATCTAATCTCTTTCAACAAATTTCTTCACCATCTTTTGCGTTACATGAGCAAATGACTCGGTTTCTACCCATTTTGTAAAGTAGTCGATAGCTACGAGAATAAACCTATGACCATTTCTCACTTTTGGGTTGATAGACCCAATCACATCAATTCCTCACATTGCAAAAGGCCATGGAGATATCAAGTTAAATTGAGGAGCCGAAGGGGCATTGATTTTGTTACCATGGACCTGACACTTATGATACTTGCGCACATAGTCAATGCAATCCTTATCTAGTGTCATCCAAAAATAATCAACTCTTTGTATTTTTCTAGCCATCATATATCCACTAGCATGGTTTGAGCAAATCCTTTCATGGATTTCCCATAACGCGTCTTTGGCTTCAACTTTGTCTAGACATCTCAACAAAGTCTCGTCAGATGATTTTTTATACAAAAACCTCCCCATCAAGATAAAAATCCATTGCCAACCTCCTCAAGGTCTTTTTTTTCAATTTTGGATGCCCCCATGGGATAAGCCTGGTTTCTGATGAAATTTTTGATATCATGGTACCATGGGTTTCCATCTATTTCTCTTTCACCTGAGCAGCAATGAGCTGGGTTATCAATGTGTATCGGTTGTAAGTTTTATCCTAAGAATATTCTAACCATAGAAATTAGTGTGGCCAAAGCATCCGCAAACTGATTTCCTTCCCTTCCTAGGTGTGTGAACTCTATTTCCTCAAATTCTCCAGTTAGTTTAAACAGGTGTTCTTGGTAAGGTATTAGCTTTTTGTAGCCTAAAAACCCTTCCATAAAGGAATATGTGAAGCTACGAGCTGCATTGTCAACTAACATGTGTATATGTGGTAGAGGAAAATTATCTTTAGAGCTAGCACAATTTAAGTCCTTAAAGTCCATACATAATCTAATTTTGCCTCTTTTTTTGGGTACTACCACTATGTTTGACACCCATTGTGGATATTTGATTGCTTCTAAAAAACCAGCGTTTTGCTGTTTTTCAATTTTTGCCTTTACTTTGATCAGAACTTCTGGATGGGTTCTTCTTAGCTTTTGCTTAATCGGTTTGCATCCTTCTTCCAGCGGTAACTTGTGTACTGTGCTATCCGTATCCAATTCAGGCATATCCTCGTAAGACCAAGCAAAAACATCTACATAATCTCTAAGCAGTGTAATCAAGTCTTCTCTTTCCTGTTGTGTGATCAGAGTTCCTATCTTGAGCTCTCTCTGGCTTTCTTCATTACCCACATTTATGGTTTCAAGTTCCTCTTTAGCGGGTTTCCAAACATGTTCTTGTTGTTCTATTAATTTCATAAATTCCCTAATGCTATTTTCATCCTTTTCTTCCTCTTCTACAGCTATTATATATTCTTTAAAATTCGGCCATTCATTCTCAGTGTAAAGTGCGGTGTTGTTGTGGAAGTTCCGCTTTCAGGGTTACAAGAAAAAGAATTTTTTTTTGCAGTGTAAATGCACAGTAAAAACATAAAGAAAAATTTTGAAAATACATGATCTCATTAAAAGAAAAATTTTGGCTTGGAAACAAAGATAAGATCCAATTGATGTCTTAAACCATGGTTGTCAATAAAAACAAAACAAAATGGGAAACGACAAACCACATAGAAAACATCACAATCTAACAAGTATTGTTGATTACATTTTGAGCATTAATGGAGCTTTTTGGGTCTCCCAACTTTAGAACTTATCTCCTTCCACTAGCTTTTGATCGAAAGTACTGGCAACAACTTTTAGGACCTTTCTTCATTTTCCATCCTTTTTCTTAGTCGAGTGTCATGGGTTCCAAAAGAGAGACCTATGTTTCTCGGTCGACGATGCATGGACAAATGTATGAGAAAATGCATGATATAATGCATGATTGTGATAAAAAAGCTTTGTATATTGGGTATGGATGCATCTTTTTCATGAACGATTAAAAGTCACCACCTCATACATAAGTTTTTTGTCACATTGCTTTGTTAGGAGTACTACCTCTTGAGTTGTTTGCTTAAATCATATTCACCAAGATACAAATTTTGCATTAAAGATGGGTAAACGTCATTTTTGTTAATGTTTGATAATTACGTTTAGAAATATATTTTCTAAAAATACGTTCTTATCCATATTCTGGAAATGAGTCACTGACTTGTTAAGCTCCATCCCAATGCAATTCAGGTCATAGATTGGTGATAACTTCTGTCGTAACCCAATTTTGGGCCATTCCCCAAAACTACCCGAAAATAACAAAAAAATAAAATAAAAGGGGCTGGTGTCGGTAGGAAAATCAAGGTGAAATTTTGGATGTTTTCGAGAGCTCGATTGTACCTCTTTTGTACCCGAAAATAAAGGAAATTGCAGATTCAAGGTCTAAATAATTTATTATCAGATAAATCTGCGTAAAAACTAAGTTGAAAGATATAATTATATTTTTATGGGCCAATTTGATTTAATCGTTGGCTAATTTAAAAGTGTGATTATGTTTGAGAATTAATTTATGGTCCAATCGAAAGATTTAATTAAGTGCAAGGGCTTGATTATGTTTTAAATTGGCCAAATTAATTTTATTAAGGACTTAATCGATGAGAAATCAAGTTCTTGAATTTAATTCGGATTCAATTGATGAGATTGAAATTTTCGGAGACCAATTTGAATTTTTCCAAGCCAATTATGCGAAATCGGAGGTCGAATTGAATAAATTGAGAGTTTTAATGGTCGATTGAGGGTTGAATCGCAAAAATCAGGGACCAAGGACCAAAATGAATAGGGCCGTGCAAAGTTAAGCTGGTATTGGAATTATGACCGAGGGTCTAATTGCACAAAATCATAAGTTTAGATTCAATCGGGGTGCAATTTGAACAATTATAAAAACGTGGGGACCAAATTGTTTTTTTTCTTTCTCTGCAAAATCATTAGCGTGCACTGTTCAATCACCTGAACAGTGCATGCATGCTGCCTGCACAGTGCTGCCTGCACAGTGCTGCCTGCACAATCTCGTTACTGGGCAAGGCAGGCGTTGCCCTCTCGGCTACACGCCATGGGTAGCCGAAGAGACCGTTTCCTCTGCTATAAATATGCAGGGGCAGAGACGAAGAAGGGGAGGCAGAGAATACAAGGAAATTTTTACGTAAGATTTGAACTTCATCTCTCTCGGTTCTGGTCCCTCTCTATTGTGTTTTTTCTCTCGGTTTTTCGCCTCTCTCTCTCCTCAAACCAGTACGCTGGTTCCTCTCTCTCTCCTTCTCGGTTCAACACCCCAACCATCAACTCCGGCCACCTCATCACCACCAGCAGTCTTCCCCAAACTCCAGAAGCTCAGCCATCTTCTCCGGGGAGCAGCAGCAGCAGCAGCGTCGACAGTAACAGTCGACAGCAACGCCACCCGAGCCCCTTTCGACGTCCACTCCGGCCACCACAGGCCACCATTTCCGACGCCACAACGACCAGAAGAATCACCTCAACGTCCATTCGCCATTTACTGTTTATCTTCCCTGTTGCATGCGCGGGGAGTGAATTAATTCACTCCCCCGCAGGGGCTGTTTGGGTCGGGCTTTGTGCCCGGCCCAGCCCTCTGAAAAGCCCAGCCCCACACCAGCGGGCCTAGAGCCTGGCCCAAAAAATGAACGGAAGTCCAGCCTGATATTAGCGGGTCGAGATTCCGGCCCGACAATAAATGGGTCGGAAACCAAGTCTGAGATTTGGCTCGCGAGCCCAGCTCCAGGTAGGCTGGGCCGCGAGCCCAGGCGCAGTGGGCGGGCTAGCAGCCCAGCCCAGCGAGTGGGCGGGCTGGCAGCCCAGCCCAGTGAGTGGGCTGGCAGCCCAGCCCCCTGTAGGTGGGCTGGCAGCCAGCCCACCCATAAATAAAAAATAAAAAAAAAGAAAAATAATAATAAAAATATATAATTTGCAAAAAATATTTTTATAGAAAATATATGTTGTTTTCTTGCATACGGCCAATACACTAGCATATTTTAAAAATTGTTTATCTTTCAAAAAATATATATTATCTTGGGTTTTTAAGAGAGAATGAGTTTTAGCATGGATTTCGCAAAGAAGAAAAATCATATCTTGCATCTTGAGATTTTACAACATGTTTGTAAAAATCCAAAGGGTATTGGCCAATATTTCAAAAAATAGAAAAATCTTATTTTTGGGAATTTATTATTCACTGTTGGTATTTGGATAAATAAATCCTAAAGGGTTAATACCCAAAATATTCGGCGGGAATGATATTCTATTATTTGGATATATAAATCCTAAGGGGTTAATATCCAAAATATTCGACGGGAATGATATGCTATTATTCACTGTTGGTATTTGGATAAATAAGTCCTAAAGGGGTTACTATCCAAAATATTCGGCGGGAATGATATGCTATTATTAACTGTTGGTATTTGGATAAATAAATCCTAAGGGGTTAATATCCAAAATATTCGGCGGGAATGATATATTATCATTCACTGTTGGTATTTGGATAAATAAATCCTAAGGGGTTGATATCCAAAATATTCGGCGGGAATGATATCCCATTCGCCATTTAACCAACATTGTTTTGAAAGTTCAAAGCCATAGCAAGTCATAAACAAACAAAATGTCAAGCAGCTTACCTTAGGTAGGGCGTACTAGGGGTGCTAAAACCTTCCCTTTACGCAACCAGTCCCTTACCCTAGATTCTCTGAAAGACCAGTTTAGGTTTCCTAGTAACCATAATACTAGGTGGCGACTCCTTTTTTTTCATGAAAATAAGATGATACCCCAAACATTGAAATCCCCGCCCACAGGGAGGGTCGTCACGACGCCGCGCTCTCGCGATGGGGTGCGACAGGATGGCGACTCCACTGGGGACTTTGGACTAGGCTTGATAATTTTGTTTGTTTATGATATGTTATTGTTTTTCATATTGCTATGGATGGTTTATATTTATTTAGAAGCTTTAGCATGCATCTTTACATCCTGTCATAATTGTCGCACGTCGCCGCGCGGCGTCCCGGGAGGGATCCTGGCTCTCGCAGTGGAGTTGAGAAGGAGTCGCCACCTGGCTGTTGAGGGTCGCTAGGAACACCCGATTTGTACTGGTCTGGTCAGAGATTCAAAGGTAGGGGACTGGTTGCATAAAGGGAAGGTATTAGCACCCCTAATACGCCTTACCTGAGGTAAGCTGCATTGTCTATTTCGATGTGATTTTAAAAGCTTTCAATAGGTCATATTTATTCACACAAAAAATGTTTCGATTTAAAAAAGAAATCGATCACCGCTTAGAAATATTGATTATTATCATCCCCACCGAATATTTTGGATATTAACCCCTTAGAATTTATTTATCCAAACACCGAAAAGTGAATAATAGCATACTATTCCCGCCGAATATTTTGGATAAGATTTATTTATCCAAACACCGTATAGTGAATAATAGCATACTATTCCCCCGAATATTTTGGATACTAACCCCTTAAGATTTATTTATCCGAATACCGACAGTGAATAATAAACTCCCAAAATAAGATTTTAAATTTTTTGAAATATTGGTCAATACCCTTTTGATTTTTACAAAGGAAACACATTTTTTATTTCATTTTATATTTCTTTTTTTCTTAACAAAACAACATAACATTGAATAAATAAAACACAACACACACACCCACACAATCTATTTTTCATTCCTTTTTCATCTCATTTTAAAAGTAAAATACAACTCACACACACACTGTCTTTTTCATTTCCTTTTTCATTACATTTCACAAGTAATAATTAAAATACAATAAATTCAAATAAAACACATAAACATAAAGAAAAATTACAAAAAGGCCTCTTGGAATAGTGCCATACGCCAGGAACAGTGGGGCAGCAGTGGAGGGAGGACTGGTGGCGCGTCTACCCATGCGCCACCGTCACTGGCGGCGCGTGGGACCACGGGCCCCCTGCGATGAACAGTAAACGGGCAGCAGATCTGCCTCTTCTCTTCACTGTCTCGCCGGTGGTGGAGCTCATGGTGACCTGCAAAACAAAAGCAAACGCAACACACAAACACAGACAAAACAAGCTGATGGGCTGTTCGTCTCCTACAGACCGGAGATCTATTCTTCTCAGCCCGCTCCCCTTCTTCTTCTTCTTCTTCTCCTTCTTCTCCTTCTGCTGCTGCTACTCTCACCGGAAAAGGGTGTTCCCCAAGGACCTGCAAACAAAAAAACAAAAGCCACACCAACACAAGGAAAATCAGTCAGTTCTGTCCTTCTTGGCATGCTCTTCTTCCGTCGTTCTCCCTAAGATGGCTGGACTGCCGTGGAGACAAGGCTGTTGTGGTGGCTGATCTGTTGGCGGATGATGGGTTCGTCGTTGGCAGTGGCTATTGGAGAAATAAAATGGGTGTGCGTGGCTGACGGTGAGTAGATGGGGACCTGAGAGAGTCGATCGGCGACAAGGATGGGAGACTGTGGCTGTCGGTTGGAGGCAGAGAGGGCCTGTGCTGCTGGCTTGGAGGAAGAGGAAGGGAGATCATGGGCTGCTGCTGTGGTGCGAGTGAGGCTGGTCATGGGTTTTGTTGCAGTGGTGAGGCTGACGGGAAGTAGAAGATGAAGGGAGATTGTGAGGTCGTGATGGGTACTGTCATGGCTGGAGAAAAGAGATGAAATGGTGGCTGGAACGGAAAAGGAGCTGATGGGAAAGGAGGCATGGGGAGAGGTCTGGCCGGAGAGGGGCTGAAGGCAATGGGGAGAGGCTGGTGTCTGTAGGTGAGAAAAATGAGAGGGCGGGGCTGCAGCAGCCCGAAGGGCGTGACGGCTGCAGCCTCTTTTGGGAGAAAAAGATGTTAGGGTTTTTTCTAGTCTAGGGTTTTTTGGATGTATATTTTTTTTTTGGTCCTCATTTCTTGTGGCCATGCACTCTATTTATAGAGTTTTCAAAGGCAAGATTCCAAACACAGCCCTCAGCTTGCGTGCTTGTTTCAATTTGATCCTTCATTTCCAATTTGTACGATTTGACCCTGCATTGACTGGTAAATTCTCAATTTATTCAATTTTGCCCCTGTAACAAGATATTTTTGGATTTTTGTCTTTTTTCTATTTTTTTTTCTTTTTCTTCCAAAACATAAAAATAAATAGGTCAAAATTTGGGTAGCAACAATAATAATATGCCTTGTCATGCATCACCTTTATTATTTCGAGAGCACACACTAAACTTTAAGATAAATGGGGGACTAGCAGCTTACCTATGACTTGAGTCAAGGTTGAAGTTTGTGTAAACCCCAACTCTTTGCTGAGTGTTTAGACTGGTAGTGATTGGTATACGTGCCATCCCGCTATCTTCTAAACCCCCATATCACCTTTATGAGGGTGATCACTGGGACAGCAAGAGACCCTCTTTAGAGACCAAGTAGTAAATTTACCCTATGTCTCACGTACAGGAACTAGAACCAATCATTAGGGTGTATGCTCCCTCCATTTTGTTTTGCATTAAGACAAACTCTTCTCGAAGTATTTTGAATTTAAGATTTTTGAGTGACACAATAGCCATCACTTAGGAAATGTTCATTGTAGGGTTTAAGCAAAAATCAATTTTTGATTATCATACATTTGTTGCGATCACGTGTCCCTCCTCGAAGGTCGAGTCTGTAAAAAAAAAAAAACAAGAAACATGCATATTCATTTCAACATGCATTCTCACTATTCTTATTTATCATGTAATAGTTACGATCACGTGTCACTCCTCGAAGAGCGAGTCTGTCAAAAAAAAAAACACAAGGAACATGCATATTCATTTCAACATGCATTCTCACAGTTTTTATTTATCATGCAATAGTTACGAATCACGTGTCACTCCTCGAAGAGCGAGTCTGTTAAAAAAAAAACATGCATATACATTTCAACATGCATTCTCACAGTTTTTGTTTAGTATGAAATTGTTACAATTACGTGTCCCTCCTCGAAGGTCGAGTCCGTAAAAAAAAAACATGCATATACATTTCAACATGCATTAGCATGGTTTGGAATAGGGGTCCCTCAATCTGTCATCCTCCGAAGGGTCAAAATGGACATCGATACAGAGCCATCATTTGTGTTTCTTCTGCAAGAACAAAGTTTGCCTTGCTTTTGCGACATAATCCGGATGAGAGATATGAATAGTTGCAAGCATTTCAGTAATCAAGCATGGAAGTTTCATCAACTAAAGGCAAGTCAAGTGTTATGGAGGATGTTATCATCGATAGTGTCAGCAATAAATCATTGCGAACATAAGCAAGATCAATAAGCAGCGACAACTCTGAGAAAAGTGTCGCACCGTCAATAACTTTCTTATGGAATCTCATCGGCCATCACTTTGTACTCGGGTTAAATCATCGTTTCATTGAAGCATGTGTTTTCCTTGTCTTTTTGTTGTTTTGAAATCAAGAGATTGTTTGACATTGTTATTTTTGACAAAATATTTTGATCAAAGTTCAACATGCAAAATTTAAAGTTATCATTTCTAAAATATTTTTTGAGAGCAGAATGACATGATGAGCGCTATCAAAGTGACCGAACAATTTTTTGAGCCCATACACCGAGTTTTTGAACCACATCATATGAATTAAGATTTATCAGTATACATCGACATGATTAAGGATTCAATATTTATGGACCCGCGAATCATAACTCTTGCACATCCAAATCATTACATTGGATGAGATCAAAATTTATCAGTTTAAAACCAACTTTGCTTGAAATTACAAAAGGTCATCATTAAAATATGTATCCCCAATTTGAGCATGACATGATATTTCTTTGAAAACCCCGACATGAGTTACACCCTCACACTGGGGGCAAACACATGGGGGGCAAATAAGAGATTTTTAGTTTGAGGATACAGTGACAACATTAAAATCATCAAAAGGGGAGAGGTTTAATAACAAAAACCCAACATGGGAGAACAATCAAGTTGAGATAGGACATGACAAAAACCAAGAGTCGATGCTAAGGACAAGCTAAAAAAAAAGAGAGAAGATTTGAAGAAAAAAAAATGAAAGAAGGAAAAGAAAAAATTAAAAGAAGAAAATATTGAACTATACCATGTCTGTTGGTATCTTTGGTCAAACCTCATGTGGGAAGAAATGTTATATTAAGAAGATCTTGCAAAATTATTTCATTAGACCATATTGAATGCAACAAAAGATGAAATAATATCAGATGACAAATGATGGTTTGAGTTTTTAGTATTCCCTTTTAAGTTTGAAATTGTCAATGAAAGGAATGGCATGGTTGTAAAGATTCTTAGAGCATTGGTTGATTGATAAAAAATCACATTAAGATAATTAATGTATTTTTATGTCGTTTCTTCTACAAAGACAACAAGGGAAAAAGAGTTAATAAATAGATCCTAGGTCTTTGAAACCCTTAAACACTTTTTTGAGCCTATGAATTCCCTTTTATTTTTATGCCCACGAACCATAGCCTCATTACGCGCTTTTAAAAGTCTTTCTTAATCAAGCAAACAATTTTAACTGATAAGTGGTCCTCTCCAGTATTGTTAGGTTTTTTTTTTCCCATAAGAGTTATAACTTTACGAAGTAAGTTACAATTTGTTATACATATTGATAAATTAAGTGCTGGAAAAGGAGACAAATTTTTAGCAGAATCTCGGGTCTTTACTAGACAGTCTAATTGTTTGGAAACCAAATTATCACTTCATCATGTACTGTCAAATAACATACCCTTAAAATCAGAGATTTAGAATTGAAACAAAAATAAACCCATAGAAAAAATGATTTCAATCTCATAATGGGTCAATTGCTGTTTGCAAAAGTACAAGATAATTACAGGTTTGCATGCATTGAATTGGGATTTTGACCAAATGAATTTGATTTTCAACAAATGACATCTCTTTTATTTTATTTCAAGAATTAGACTTTGGATGCACATGATCTTTTGAAATTGGTGATTTAATGGTAGAACAAGAAAGATTTACAAACAGAGAAAACATTGGTCGGATTTGCAGAATCCTTGACATTGACAGTTCTTCATTGGAAAGCCCAGCAGTCAGAGGGCGCGATGTGGATCTTGATAGGAATACAAATAATTTCACATCAACTTGGGGGCAAAGAAGCACAAACAAATAATGATTTAGTGAAATTCATCAATGAGCACCAATAGATTCAACTCAGGGCAACATTGCTTAATAGAGAGTGATGGTTTGATAAGCTCTAACGGTGATTGAGAATAAGATTGCATTTGAAGGGCATCTTCAGATTTTGAAATATTGGCTTACCCGCATATTTGGTTGGCTCTAAAAAGATATTGTCACATGGGTATATTTTGATAAATATTAAAGAGTATGCACGCCATAAAGGTTGAATGTGGGATAATATGTTTTGAAGTTGTCGATTCAAGCTCCGCTTCACTACATACATGTCATTGATAAAAAGAAAGATGTCATCACATGAGTCGCATTATTGATAAATGTTGAAAAGTATTGTGCCACCAAGATTAATGGGGGGATACCTGAATAGCACATCGACTCAAGGTTCAATTCACCGCAAAGAAAATGACAACATTATAATTCTTCGCATGGACTAAGAAGAATTTATTCAGAAGAAATTGAGTCTATAACGAAGAATTTCAGATTGCATGATCGCAGTTGCAAGGTTGATGATGACCTATGGTAGAAGAAATACAATTCAACTGATCGACGACCGAAGAGGAGGTCAGCTTTAGCAAGCCTTGTAATGATTGTTAGCAAACACACGCAAACCAAAGAGCTGTTATTGAAAGAATCAAAGAAAAATGGATGACTTGTTACACCCCTTCATGATGAATCAAGCAACACCACACTTGGGGGCAAGTTCAGAATTGAAAAAAATGAAAGCAGAGATAATCGCAGATAACCCAGAATAAACAATGTGCTTAAGTTTTTGGATAAATGACAACAAAGCTTTGGATATTAGGCAAAAGCATCCTATGACAATGGAGCATCAGCGAAAAAGGACCTATGTTTCCAAAAGAGGTAACAAAAACATGCATGTTATATTATCATAGCACTAACCTGACAGGAAAGGTTTGATGAAAGTATGTCACCCCAAATTTTGGAAAATATGGAGAAGCAGAATCTCAGGTGAACAAAACCACGGAAGAGAATATGAATTGAGGTCCAGTGCTGCTTTGTTCTTCAAGACAGGTAAGTTACTCGTTACAACAAAACCACCTTCATTTTAAACCCGGGCAGGTCACCCGTCATAATCAGACCCGGGTAAGTTATCCGTCACTATTGAGACTCTACTAACCTGGGCAGGTCACCCAGAAAAATGAGACCATCCTAACCGGGTAGGTCACCCAGAAAAATGAGATCATTCTAACTATTTCTAACCGGGTAGGTCACCCAGAAAAATGAGAGTTTAATGGTCGATTGAGGGTTAAATCACGAAATCAGGAGCCAAGGACCAGAATAAGGAGATCGCGCAAAGATGAGTTTGAGATCGAATTTTTGATGGGATAATTGCATAAAATCAAGTTTAAATCCAATTGGATGCAATTAAAGAATTTTTAAAGGACCAAATCATATTTTTTTTCCTTCCTAAAAAATTTTGAAATCTGCATTTTTAAAAAAGAAACATGCACTTTCCGGCGTGCATTTGCATTTGAATTTTTCAGGCACATTGATCACAACAGATCAACTCAAATTTTCTTCCTATTCAATGTTGATTTTCTTCCCGATTCATCTCCATCACAGCAAAGCAGATCAGAATTTTATTTTATTTTTCCCTAATCAATCGTGATTTTCTTCCCAATTTATCTCCAACAAAATCGACTTCCTGATTCTCCCTGATTCTCCTCTGATTATACTTTCCTCAAATGCATTAACGACAGTTTTTCTCTGAATATAAATAGCAGCCTGCACGGTGAGGTGAAAGGGAGAGGAAAAAAAGAAAAGGAGAGGAGGAAAACGAAAAAAGAACAAGAGGGCTGAGGAGACAAGAAATTATACGTGAAAATTTTTGAATATCTCTCCATCGCATCTGCTCTCTTTCGCTCTCCCTCTGTTTCGTTTTGCTCTGCTCTCTCTCTAAAAAACCTGACCACTGTCTCTCTCTCCCTCTCGGTTAAACATTTCTTGCAAGCGAACTCCGGCCACCTCACCCCACATCCATCGCCACAGACTCTCACTGCCTCCCCAGAAAACCAGACAGCATCTCAAGCAAGAATTTGGCAGCACAAGCCCTTCGTCTGCAACGTGACCAGTCGCCGTTCTGACGCCCATTCCGGCCACCACAGGCCACCATTTCCGACGCCACAACGACCAGAAGAATCACCACGACCTCCTCTACCCAAAGGTATTGATAGTTACTGTTGAGATGTTAGATGTCAATTGCAGATTAGTCACAGCCATTAGGCTTAAGATTGAATGTTCAGTTAGTTAGTTAATTGATGTTAGTTAGAAGATTCCTTTAGTCTGCAGATAAGGTTTGCTTGTATAAATACTTTACTATAGCTGCCAATTAATAAATTGAGTGAATTCCCTTTTTGCATATCAAATTCTCTATACAATTCTCCACAATTGGTATCAGAGCCTCTCTATACCATACAATCAAAGAAAAAGAAAACATCAAGAAACCGCAGCTTCTTGACAGACAAGGCAAGACAGACTAAAAGAGAAAAACAAGCAAAAGATGGCTGGAGAATCAAGCAACTTTGTGCAACCTGCAATCCCAAGATTTGATGGTCATTATGATCATTGGGCCATGCTAATGGAGAACTTTCTAAGATCAAAGGAGTACTGGAATTTGGTAGATTGTGGAATTCAAACAATCAGAAGAGAAGAAGAACCAACGGCTGCACAACTGAAGGTGCAGAATGATGAAAAGTTGAAAGATTTAAAAGTTAAGAATTATCTCTTTCAAGCTATAGACAGGACCATTATGGAAACAATACTCAACAAAGAAACCTCTAAAGACATTTGGGAATCTATGAAGAAGAAATATCAAGGTTCAACCAAAGTCAAACGTGCCCAGCTGCAAGCATTGAGGAGAGAATTCGAAATTCTGGGCATGAAGGAAGGGGAAAAAGTTGATGACTATTTTGCTAGAACTATCACCATAGCAAATAAGATGAAAATCAGTGGAGAAAAGATGGAACAACATGTCATTGTTGAGAAAATCCTAAGAACAATGACATCAAGATTCAATTATGTAGTTTGTTCCATAGAAGAATCTAATGACTCATCAACCATGTCAATAGATGAACTTCAAAGCAGCCTTCTAGTTCATGAGCAAAGAATGCAAGAACAGAAGGAAGAAGAGCATGCCTTGAACATCATGAATTCTGAGAAGAATGGACAAAGAAATGAGTTCAGAACCGAGTTAAGAGAGAGAGCTAGAGGTGGACTCAGAGGAAGGGGTCGAGGGAGGGGTAGACAAACCCAACCTTACAGCAAATCAACAATCCAGTGCTACAACTGCCAAAAACTAGGACATTTCCAATATGAATGTCCTAGTAGAAGCAGAAGTGCTTACTTTGCAGAAGTAGAAGAGGAAGAAGAATTGTTGTTAATGGCTTATGAAGGTTTAGAGCAGATGCAAGAAGACATTGCAGAAGTAGATGGGGAAGAAGAATTGACACTAATAGCCCACAAAGATGCAGAACACAAACAAGAAAAGGTTATTTGGTTTCTTGACAGTGGTTGCAGCAACCACATGTGTGGAAACAAAGACTGGTTTTTTGAACTGGATGAGCAATTTCGAAGATATGTGAAACTGGGTGATAATTCAAGAATGTT
Organism: Salix brachista; assembly: GCA_009078335.1. NCBI lineage: Eukaryota > Viridiplantae > Streptophyta > Magnoliopsida > Malpighiales > Salicaceae > Salix > Salix brachista. The sequence goes on from VDCV01000024.1 coordinate 193,838, forward strand.
GGCTATGGGAAAGGGCAGCATCAAGTTGCACATCAATGGCATTACACAAATCTTCACAGAAACATACTTCATACCCGAAATCAAAAACAATCTCCTAAGCATAGGGCAACTTCAAGAGAAGAAACTGGCAATTCTCATCCAAAACAACAAGTGCAGAGTATATCATCCCAAGAGAGGGTTAGTCATGCAATCTCAAATGTCAGTTAATCGAATGTTTGCCATACATGCCATTGTCATCTATCCTGCACCAGAATGTCTCCAAGCAATAGCTGAAGACATACCCCACTTATGGCACTGTCGATATGGACATTTGAGCCTAAAGGGCTTGAAGATTCTGTCTGAAATGGAGATGGTAAAGGGGTTACCTGCAATAAAAGAATCAACAAAGGTATGTGAGAGTTGCTTGAAAGGAAAGCAGCATAGAGACACAATACCAAAGATGAGCACGTGGAGAGCATCAAAGAAGCTTCAACTGGTTCATGCTGACATATGTGGCCCCATTTCACCACAATCGAACAATGGAAAAAGGTATGTGCTCACCTTCATTGACGATCACAGTAGAAAAACATGGGGCTATTTCTTGTCTGAGAAGTCTGAACCATTTGCAACTTTTAAGAAGTTTAAACTGATTGTTGAAAGAACAAGTGGGGAAAAGATTGGCTGCCTAAGAACAGATAGAGGAGGAGAGTTTACCTCTAATGAGTTCAACAACTTCTGCAGCATGCAAGGAATAAGCAGACAGCTCACCACCCCCTATACACCACAGCAAAATGGTGTGGCCGAGAGGAAAAATCGCACCATAATGAACATGGTGAGAAGCATGCTAGCTGAGAAGGGAGTGCCAAAGCAATTCTGGCCTGAAGCCGTAAACTGGTCCATTTATGTGCTAAATAGGAGCCCCACCGTAGCTGTGAAGAACACTACACCTGAGGAGGCATGGAGTGATGTGAAACCATGTGTCAACCACTTCAGAATATTTGGGTGTGTGGCTCACGTACACATACCTGATGTTGGGAGGAAGAAGCTTGATGACGGAAGCCTCAAATGTGTTTTACTGGGATTAAGTGAAGAGTCAAAGGCATACAAGTTATATGATCCAATTGGGAGAAAAGTCATAATCAGCAGAGATATTGTATGCATGGAAGATGAAAAATGGGATTGGGACAAAAACAAGGAAGAAAAACAAGAAGGTGAACTAGACTGGGCAGACTGTGATGAAGATACCAGCATGACTGAAGGAGACAAAAATCGAGAGGATGAACACCTAAATGAACATGATAGTGAACCATCATCAAGTGAGAGGGATGAAGGGACACCACAAAGTATCATTCAAGGAAGAAACCGAAAAAAACCAACCTGGTTGAATGACTATGTGACCAGTGAAGCATCACCCGAAGAAGAAGAAGAATCTGAGGAATCTCAGGATATGGCCATGATCACCTCAGCTGAGGATCCTGCCACATTTGAAGAAGCATACAAGAATCAAAAATGGAGGGAAGCCATGGACATAGAGATGGGTGCCATTGAAAGAAATAAAACATGGGAACTAACCATGTTACCTGCAGGAGTGAAATCAATAGGAGTCAAGTGGGTGTTCAAGACGAAATTGAATGCAGCAGGACAAGTAGACAAGCACAAAGCCAGGCTGGTGGCAAAGGGCTACTGTCAAAGACAAGGGATCGACTACAATGAGGTATTCGCACCTGTGGCAAGGTGGGATACCATTCGAACAATCCTAGCCATTGCAGCACACAAGGGATGGTATGTCTTTCAACTAGATGTCAAGAGTGCATTCTTGCATGGAGAGATAACTGAGACAATTTTCGTTGATCAACCTCAAGGGTATGAGAAAAAGGGGGAGGAGCACAAAGTCTACAGGTTGAGGAAGGCTTTATATGGCCTCAAGCAAGCCCCTAGGGCTTGGTACAGCCGAATAGAAAATTACTTTGTTAAAGAAGGGTTTGAAAAGTGCTTCTGCGAGCACACCTTGTTCATCAAAAACAGGGATAAAGGGAGGATTTTGATAGTTAGTTTGTATGTTGATGACCTCTTGTTTACAGGAAATAATGAAGACATGTTTGCAAGCTTCAAATCATCTATGAAGAAAGAGTTCGACATGTCTGACCTTGGAAGAATGAGGTATTTTCTGGGGGTGGAAGTTGTGCAGAATCCATAAGTCATCTTCATATGTCAACAAAAGTATGCCAAGGAGGTGCTCAACAGATTCGGAATGGAACAAAGCAATGCAGTGCTGAACCCCATTGTACCAGGCTGCAAGCTAACAAGAAATGAACATCATGCAACCACTGTCAATGCTACTGAATACAAACAGCTAGTGGGAAGTCTCCTCTACCTAACAGCCACAAGACCAGACCTTATGTATGCTGTGGGATTGATCAGTAGATACATGGAGAAGCCCTCTGAAATGCACCTACAAACAGCAAAGAGAATCCTGAGATACTTAAGAGGAACTGCAGATTTCGGTATTGCCTACAGAAAAGGTAATGAAGGTCACCTCAAAGCCTTTGCAGATAGTGACTATGCAGGAGATGTTGATGATAGGAAGAGCACAAGTGGGTATGTGTTTATGATCGGCACAGGAGCAGTTTCTTGGTCTTCTAAAAAGCAGCCAGTGGTGACTCTATCTACTACAGAAGCAAAGTTTATAGCCGCAGCATCATGTGCATGCCAAGGAGTTTGGCTAAGAAGAATTCTGGAAAAATTGGGTCATGATCAAACTCAGAGCACTGTGATTTATTGTGATAATAGCTCAGCTATTAAGCTATCCAGAAATTCAGTCCTACATGGCCGCAGTAAACATATAGATGTTCGATTCCATTTTTTAAGGGAGCTGACAAGAGATGGAGTTGTAGAATTGGTGCACTGCAATACACTGGAACAAGTAGCTGATATTATGACAAAGCCACTGAAACTTGAAGCATTTGTGAAGCTACGGGACAAGCTTGGAATCTGTGCATTATCATCTGTTGATTGTTCGAATTAAACTAAAATGCATCTATGCAAATTAGTTTAAGGGAGGATGTTGAGATGTTAGATGTCAATTGCAGATTAGTCACAGCCATTAGGCTTAAGATTGAATGTTCAGTTAGTTAGTTAATTGATGTTAGTTAGAAGATTCCTTTAGTCTGCAGATAAGGTTTGCTTGTATAAATACTTTACTATAGCTGCCAATTAATAAATTGAGTGAATTCCCTTTTTGCATATCAAATTCTCTATACAATTCTCCACAGTTACTCCATTCCCCATACTCGAAAATCCTCACTGTTCATCATCCCTGTATTTGCATGCAGGGAGTGAATTAATTCACTCCCCGCGTGGGCTTGGCGGGCCAGGCCTTATGCCCGGCCTGGCCCTGAAGAAGGCCCAGCCCAGATGGGTCTGGGCTGCCAGCCATCTGGGCTAGCAGCCCAGCCCGAATTTATGTGGGCTGACAGCCAGCCCACCGTAATAAAAACAAATAAAGAAAAATTTTCCAAAAAATATTTTTATTAAAGAAAAAATGTGTTGTTTTCTTGCATACGGCCAATACACTAGCATATTTTAAAAATTGTTTTTCTTTTGAAAAAATATATATTATCTTGGGTTTTGAAGAGAAAATGAGTTTTAGCATGGATTTCGCAAAGAAAAAAATCATTTCTTGCATTTTGAGATTTTACAACATGTTTGTAAAATCCAAAGGGTATTGGCCAATATTTCAAAAAATATAAAAATCTTTTTTTGGAATTTATTATTCACTGTCGGTATTTGGATAAATAAATTCTAAGGGTTTAATATCCAAAATATTCGGCGGGAATGATATTATTATTCACTGTCGGTATTTGGATAAATAAATCCTAAGGGATTAATATCCAAAATATTCAGCGGGAATGATAATTTATTATTCACTATCGGTATTTGGATAAATAAATCCTAAGGGGTTAATATCCAAAATATTCGGCGGGAATGATATATTATCATTCACTGTTGGTATTTGGATAAATAAATCCTAAGGGGTTGATATCCAAAATATTCGGCGGGAATGATATCCCATTCGCCATTTAACCAACATTGTTTTGAAAGTTCAAAGCCATAGCAAGTCATAAACAAACAAAACGTCAAGCAGCTTACCTTAGGTAGGGCGTACTAGGGGTGCTAAAACCTTCCCTTTACGCAACCAGTCCCTTACCCTAGAATCTCTGAAAGACCATTTTTAGGTTTCCTAGTAACCATAATACTAGGTGGCGACTCCCTTTTTTACGAAAATAAAGAATCCCCTCGACATTTAATCCCCCGCTCACGGGGAGGGTCGTCACGACGCCGCGCCCATTTTTTTTGGGGTGCGACAACACAAACTTAAACCTTGACTCAAGTCAAAAGGTTAGCTGCCAGTCCCCCACTTAACTTAAACTTTAATGTGTGTGTCAAGAAAATAATAATAAAAGTGATGCATGACAGGACATTTTATTTTTATTTTCTTGACCCATATGCGATATATCATGCGTGACAGGATGTAAAGATGCATGCTAAAGCTTTTAAAAAAATATATATAAACCATTCATAGCAACCAAGAAAAAAAGAATAAAAAGATCAACATAGCAATAAACAAACTAATTATCAAGCCTAGTCCAAAGTTCCCAGCGGAGTCACCATCCTGTTGCACCCTTCGCGAGAGCGCGGCGCCGCTGCGACCCTTCCCGCAGGCCGGGGAATTCAATGTCAGGGTCTTATTTTTATTTTTATGAAAAGGGAGTCGCCACCTAGTATTATGGTTACTAGGAAACCTAAACTGGTCTTTCAGAGATTCTAGGGTAAGGGACTGGTTGCGTAAAGGGAAGATTTTAGCACCCCTAGTACGCCCTACCTGAGGTAACCTGCTTGGTGTTTTGGTTTGCCTTATAATTGTTATGTTATTGATCTTTCAAAAATATATTGGTTAAATGATGATGACGTATTATTCCCGTAAAAATATTTTGGATATTTACCACTTAAAGATTTATTTATCCAAATATCAACAGTGAATAATAACGAATTATCCCCACCAATATTTTGGATATTAACCCCTTTACGATTTATTTATTCAAATATCAACAGTGAATAATGACGAATTATCCTTGCCAATATTTTTGATATAAATTCCTTTAGGATTTATTTATCCAAATATCAACAATGAATAATATGAATCACCAAAAACAAGATTTTGATATTTTTGGAAAATTGCCAATACCCTTTGGATTTTACAAACATGTTGTAAAATCCAAAAATGCAAGAAAATAATTTTTCTTTGTTTGCGAAATCCATGCTAAAAAATCATTTTTCTTGTAAAATTCTGAAATAGTATTTTTTTAAAAGAAAATGAATTTTCAAAATATGTTATGTAAATTTGCCGTATGCACGAAAACAACAAATTTTTGTTTTTTATATAAAACAATATTATTTTTTTATGTAAATTTTGTGTTTTTATTTATTTTTTATTTTTATTTTTCCGGTGGGCTAGCTGTGAGCCCACCTAAATCAGGTTGGGCTTCTAGCTAGAAGGGCTCCAGCCCGTCTCTTCAAAGGGTCATGCCCGACCCAACCGGCCCTGCGGGGAATGAATTCATTCACTCCCTGCGCATGCAATGCAAAGAAGACGATGAACAATAATTTTTGGAGTGTGATGAATGGCGTACCTGTTAACACCTTTGGGTAGAGGAGGTCAAGGTGGTTCTTCCTGTCGTGGTGGCGTAAAAAATGGTGGTCTGTGGTGGCCGAAGGAGGCGTCGTAAGCTAGCCGGCCTGCTGCTGCTGCTACTGCCTTCGCTTGAGGAGGTGGATGGGCTGCTGGCGTTGAGGGGTAGCTTCTGGTGATGACGGGGTGGTGCAAGGTGGTCAGAAATGGTGGCCTGAGGAGAAGAGAGAGACTCCAAAGTGCTTGATTTTAGTGAGAGAGAGTCGACTGAAACGAGAGAAAAGGGAGAGGAAAGGAGTTGACGACGCCGGGGATGGTGAAGAAGATTACTTGCGTTGTTTACATAAATTTTCCCTCCTGACGCTCTCTTGGTCTATCTTTTCCTGCTTCCTCTCCACTGTCTTTTTTTTCATCTCTGCATGCATGTTATTTATAGTAGGGGACGACAACCCGTCGGCTGCCCATGGCGTGCAATGAGGGGTTGCTGCCTCTGCATTGCCCAGTAGCTGCAATGGCGTGTCTGGCACTGTTCAGGTGACTGAAAAGTGCAGGCACGCCTGCAAGCTTACAAATGATGAGAAGGTAAAAATACAATTTGGTCCCTCGATTTACAACTGCTCTAATTGCACCCTCAATTGGTTTTGAACTTTTAATTTTGTGCAATTGTATCCTTGTAAGAATTTCGAGAGCAACCTTAGCTTTGCGTGCCTTTTTTATTCAGGTCCTTGGTTTCTAATTTGCACAATTTAACCCCCGATTGACCATTAGACTCTAAATCCGTTAAATTTGGCCCCCGATTTCGCATAATTAGCTTGGAAAAAATCAAATTGGTCTCCGAAAATTCCAATCCCATCAATTGAACCCAAATTAAATTCAAGAACTTGATTTATCATTGACTAAGCCCTTAATAAAATTAATTTGACCAATTTAAAGTATAATTAAGTCCTTGTACTTAATTAAATCCTTCAATCGGACCTAAATTAATTCTCAAACAACGATTAAATCAAATTGACCCATAAAAATATAATTATATCTTTTGACTTAATTTTTATGCAGATTTATCCGATAATAAATTATTTTAGCCTTGAATCTGTGTTTTCCTTCATTTCTAAGCACAAAAGAGGTACGATCGAGCTCTAGAAAATGTCCAAAATTTCCGCCTTGATTTTTCTACCGATACCAACACCTTTTATTTTATTTTTTTCTTATTTTTGGGTCAATTTGGGGAATAACCCAATATTGGGTTATGACACCTCCAACAACACGACCCTAAATGATTAAACATCAGATTTTTCTATCAATTGCAGGCGTTGACAATATTCGGGATCCAAGTACCCTAAGCTACCTTTCATAATGTTGCTCACGTGTCCCTTCAATGAGATCTTAGGGCTTGTTTTATGAAAGCTTTTGTACAAACCACACTACTTTTATTAATAGCTGCAGAGGTATATATACAATAAATAATTTAACAACCCAAATGATAAGTATGCTAACTATCCGGAGTTATAATTTTGAATTATGAATTTTGAATTGATAAAGAGGTGTTGTGTTCATGATAGGTCTCTAACATGCCCCCTCAAGATAAAGGTCGGGAAAGAACTCCAATCTTAGATTTAAGTTGTAGAAAACATGTACGTGGCAGAGGCTTAGTGCGTGCATCAACTAGTTGATCTGCAAAGGACACATGAGCTACGCGAAGGCTACCGCTTTGGACCTGATCTCTGATGAAGTGAAAGTCAATGGCCACATGTTTCATGCGTGAGTGAAAAATTGGATTGGAACACAGGTGTGTCTTACCAACATTGTCACAATATATTACCGGACAACATAGTTATGAGATTCCAAGAGCTTGTAGGAGATAGCTAAGCCAATTGAGTTATGCAGCTGTGTTAGCAACTGCTCTGTATTCTACCTTTGTTGATGACCTGGCCACATTTTTTTGTCTCTTTGAGCTTCATGATACTGGATTTCGTTCAAGATAGACAACGTAAGCACTAGTTTAAGAGAAGCCATCCTTATCTCCTCCCCAGTCAGCATCAGAGTAAGCTTATAGGTGGAGATCATGGTGGTCTTGATTGGAGAAGGCATGCGCCCGAAGGGGAGAGTGACGATGGAGATGAAGGTCATCATTGATAGTGCCACAGAGGTAACGTAGGAGATGTTTGACAAATATCCAATGTTCCATGGTTGGAGAGTGCATATATTGAGAGAGTTTGTTCACTGCAAAGGTAATATCAGGTCTGGTAAGCAGAAGATATTGGCAGCTGCCTACAATTGTGTGATATTCTATAGGATCTGTATGTGGTCTCCTAGACTTTAACTGTAAGGTTGGTGATGTTGGCAGCGGTGTGAGCATAGGTCTAGCTGCTGACATATTCATTTTCTCTAATAGATCTATAATATAACGCCTTTGTGAGAGTAGGATGCCTTGACGATTGGGTATAACTTCAACACCCAAAAAATATGATAATTGGCCAAGATCATTTAGTGAGAATCACTAAGCAAGACACGCAACAAAGGAGCGAACGACGTGAGTGCCACTGCCAGTGACAATGAGATCGTCGACATACACCAGGATATAAATGACATGATTACTCTAGTGGAGGACAAACAACGAAGTGTCAGCATAGGAATATTTTAAGCCAATTTCAACAAGAAATGTACGCAGTTCTTCATACCAGGTCCTCGGTGCCTGCTTGAGGCCATGTATGGCTTTTCTGAGTTTGCACACAAATGACGGGTGATCGTGATCAATAAATCCAAGGGGCTATTGCATGAACACTGTCTCGGAGAGGTGCCCTTGTAGGAACGCATTGTTGACAACCAGTTGTTGCAAGGGCCACCCTTGAGAGAGAGCTACACTGAGAACAACCTGAATTGTTGTTAGTTTCACTACTGGACTGAATGTGTCAAGATAGTCAATTCCAGGCTGTTGATGAAAACCTTTTCTACCAATCATGGTTTGAATCTTTGGACTGAACCATCTGAGTTTCTTTTTATGCGAAAGATCCATTTGCATCCCACAACATTCTGATTTCCAGTAGGTGCCACAAGCTCCCATGTACCATTGCGAACTAACGCCTCACACTCGTCTGACATGGCTTGACATGGAGACTCCTCTGAAAGGCTCCTCAGTCAATAACAACAGTGATTTGTTTAGTATTGGCAGTGAACTAGTTGTGAATTCCCGCATTTTGGAAATGGCAACAACAAGCAGCAGCGACGAACAAAGTTTTCAAAGCAACGAGTAGGAGAAAATGATGTCTGGTTCTGTGTTCTCTGAGTTCTCAAAGGGACGACGAGGAGCATGCTAAGTTAATGTATTAGCACAAGTAGGCCTTAAGACAAATTAAGGTTTCTAGCTGAAATACCTATTCATTTATGCAAATATAGGCACGTATGGCAAGTGATAATTAGTGTTTCTGATAGAATGATTTTATTGCAGTACGTGTTCAATAAGGAATGAGAAGTGGTTTGTAGTCCTGATCTCATCGAAGGGACACGTGAGCACCGTTGTGGAAGATAGCTTAGGATACTTGGATTCCGAATATTGTCAACGCATGCAATTGACAGAAAAATCGAATGTCTATTCATTTGGGGTTGTGTTGTTCGAGGTACTGTGTGCTAGACCACCATTAAACCGATCAGCAGTGCCAGCAAGTCTAGCAGAGTTGGCTAGACAAAGCCACAGCAATGGAACGATCAATGAAATCATTGATCCGTATCTGGATGGAAAGATCTCACCAGATTGTCTGAAAAAATTCGTCGATGACTCATGTGGTGTGGGGCCTTGAGTTTGCATTACAGCGGCAAGAGAGTGCGGTAGAGTATGTGAAAGGGTCTCAAACTAAGAAAGAAGTTAACATGGAGAGTCCTCTGAAAGGCTCCTCAATCGATAGCAGAAGTGATTTGTTTAGTGCTGGCAGTGAACTTGTTGTGAATTCCCGAATTTTGGAAATGGCAACAACAAGCTGCAGCGACGAACAAAGTTTTCAAAGCAACGAGTCGGAGAAAATGATGTCTGGTGCAGTGTTCTTTGAGATCATGAACTCAAAGGGACGATGAGAAGAATGCTAAGTTAGTGTATTAGCACAAATTAAGGTTTCTAGCTGAAATACCTATTAATTTATGCAAATATAGATATGGCAAGTGATAATTAGTGTTTCTGATAGAATGATTTTATTGCAGTAGCTGTTCAATAAAGAATGAGAAATGGTTTGTAGTCCTGATCTGCATATTCAGCATTAATTGGAACCATCCAGTCTTTCTTGCTATTCGACCACTGATCAGCTGCAACATCACCACTCTTTCAGGCTAACAATATGAACAAGTGCTAAGTCATTAATACTTTGTTTAAAACAAACAATTTCACCTAGCAAAGTGTTTTTAGGGTTTCTCAAGCTATCTGATTTAAAATTCGGCTCACATGGATGTAAGGAAATCAATGGACAGAGAAGATTCTCTCTATACAAGCAACTCTTTATTTACAAAGTAAAAATGCTGAGTTTTTTACCCCCAAAAAATTGTTTCTTACTCCCTTCACAATATGTTAAATCAAAATGTGAAAAAAAATTAAAAAATTATTCTACATATAAAAACAAGATTTTATTAAGAAATAGGGATTTGTAAAAACATATCCAAAATTGTAAGCTCTATCACTTGATATTAATCAAAAACAAAAATAGATTTGTTGTTACTTAAAAATATTTATAAAAGCTATAGAAATTAAAATAATAATAGATGGTGAAACATTTAAAATATTGGGCTTAGATTCAAATAAAATACAAGAAGTAGATTTATTGTTTTCCTAACTTTAAGAGAGTCTATAAAGAATATTTCACCAATGAAAATAATAATTAAATCAGTTAATAATAATTTCAAATAGTATTACTAACGTTATACGAACTGCAAACAATTTCACCGTGACTATTTCATATTGTTTTTTTGGAAAGTGCCTTTTAGACTTGAATTTTTTAGAGATGAATTATTGATTGAATAATGCCAACGACCTGGAAGTCTTTGATGCCCAGATCATGACTACACAGTGCAGATTACTTTTCAATGGTCATCTCCATGGTCCCATTTCCAATTGGTCCACTCTATTAGCTGCCTCATAAGGTGAATTAGATATTTAAACTAGATTTGATTTTTGTTGTTTTGCATGAACAATTTTGATGGAAAGAAAAAACTAGATTGCTATGTGAGGGGTTTTCAATTTTTAATTAGAGGTTTCCAATTTTCAAATAGATCATTTAAAAATAAATGAACTTTTTTATTTTATTTTTTATTAATTTAGTTTTTCGTTTTAATATTTTAGCTTTTTTGTTTTGTGTGTTGATGAATGACAATAAACTTTATGTAATATTTATATAACTACACAAGTAATCTTTTAACTAAACTAACTTTTTACTTTTATTCATAATGAATATGTCAAACTTACTTGTAGAGTTCAATGAATTCTCTCTCTCTCTCTCTCTCTATATATATATATATATATATATATATATAAACATGACATGACAAATAAAAGAATTAGGTCTACCACTAACAACGTGATAAGATAGCCATGATCTGTGACTCACTCTGGTTTATTGGTGCCCATATTATGCACAAAGATTTGATGGCTCCATGGATATATAGGTGGCAAGCTTTGAGTGATTCGATTCATGGATGCTAAGATTACAGCAAAGCATCAGTCAGAAGTGTAGACCTAAACCTAAGTCGTACGCTTGCTAGAGGAAAAGATGGAAAACAACCATTGTTTTAATTAAGTTGTATTAATTAAGGTTCCATTTAATTTAATTTTTTTACAAATCCTTTAGCTCATAACGAATTTATAAATTAAAAGTTAAAAGTTAAAGTTTTAACTTCTAATTAAATAATTTGTTTTTAATTTATAACACATTTTTAATTTACATCAAAAATTTTATATATATATATATATATATATATATATATATATATATATATATATATATATATAACCAAAGATATTTATTATTATAGCTCATGTTTCAATAACCAAAGATATTTATTATTATAGCTCATGTTTCAATAAAAAATATTTAACTTGTAATACTGAAATACAAGGATATGATTCTATGTTTGCATTTTAGTTGTCATCTTTTATAGCTTAAGAATTAAAAATAAAATAATTATTTATATAAAGTTACGTTGAAGAAAAATAACATGGAGAAAAAAATTAATATTAATGTATTTTTACACTGAAGTTTAACGAATTATTATTTGCTTTACCGAGTATTCATTTTCTTTCCGTAAATAAATTAGGCCAACTTCTTTTACGTAAACAAATTTAGATATATATATGTGTTGATGTGCGGAACCTTACAATTATATATATATATATATATATAAAAGTTTATTTTCTTGGAGTTATTGATTGAATAACGCCAACGACTTGGAAGTCTTTGATGCCAAGGTAACGACCACACAACACAAACGACTTTTCAAAGGTCATCCCCATGGTCCCATTTCCAATTGGTCACGACCACACAACACAGACTTGGAAATTGACCTTTTTTATTTATTTTTTGTTCAATTCTGTATGATTCTTAATCTCCCTTTATCTACCTCTTTATGCTTAATATAAAAGAAAAAAATTATAATAATTAGTTAGCTCAAAGCATGGTTGATGCATGTGAAAACTATAATGACATTAACAATATGAAAAACACAACAAAACTTAATTAGCATACATGTAATTTTTTTTTACATGTTAAAAAATTTGATTTTGGCTGCAGCGAAGTGCAGGGCAAGTTGCTCATATATTTTTTCATCATAGAAAGTTTGGCCTAAATTTTCCACTCTTTTTGTCTACGTGTGGCTTTGTACCTTTTCAGTTTATGTGATATTAGATCTGAAATATCGTACATAAAAAAAACCATAAAAGTTCTTTTTAAAAAAAAACAACATCGACTGATGAATTATTTTGAGTATTATTCTAATTATTATTATCATGATGGTTAAATTATCATATTTATTATAGTTTCCATTATAATTATTGTTGTAAATAATTAATATTTTGATATTAATTATTATTGATAATATTATCGCTTCCACCACATTATTGTTATAAAAAGAAATTTAATATTTTTTAATATTTATTCCTCATATTATTATATTAAAAATATTTCAAAACACTGAGATTAAATTAATTAGAGATTTAAAAGAAAACTTACTTCATTTTTTTATATATATTTTAAAGCATTAATATTAAATAAATATCAAAATATATAATTAGCCTCATATATTTTAAAGAGTAAATACCTTTAAAATAATCGTTATCATTATTTTAAATGTTTTATCTATAATAAATTGAATATATAAAAAAACTAAATAATCCAAAGATTTGTAGGTTGATTATTTCTCTTAGATGTATAATATCATTAAGAAAACCAAATTATCTATAATCTAAATGGCGTAGGAAAAATACGGCGGATTGCTACAATGTTTTTTCTACGCAATTTATATTATAGGTAATATAGTATTTTTTAGCCATCCTCCCTGACTTTTTCTCTATAATAAAAATTCATAAAATAATTTCTTGTTGCCTTTCTCAGAATAAAAGACAAAAGAAGTTGCTAGTTTATCAGTTTTAAGTTTCTCTTAGAAGTCTGGTTGATCACCAGCTCTTTGATATATCCAGAGTTTTAAATAAATAAAAATAAAAATAAATATCCAGTGGCTGCCCTATTACCTATAATCTAAATAACATAGGGAAAACACTATAGATTATAATATAAACTGTGTGGGAATAAATAGCGTGGAAACACTGTAGCAATCCACAGTGTTTCCCTGCTCCATTTAGATCATAAGTAATGTCAAACTTGTAAAGTTCAATGAACTCTCCCTCCCTCTCTCTCTCTCTCTATATATATATATAAACATGACATGTCAAATAAAAGAATTAGGTCTACCACTAACAACGTGATAAGATAGCCATGACTGAGGAGTCACTCTGGTTTATTGCTGCCCATGTTATGCATACGGCCAAATATTTGATGGCTCCATGGATTTATAGGTGGCAAGCTTTGAGTGATACGACTCATGGATGCTAAGATTACAGCCAAGCATCAGTCAGAAGTGTAGACCTAAACCTAAGTCGTGCGCATGCGAGAACAAGACGAAGATCGATGATGATGATAGTAAAAGGAGGGGAGAGGTAAGGAAATGCTAGAGGAAAAGATGGAAAACAACCATTGTTTTAATTAAGCTCTATTAATTAAGGTTCCATTTAATTTAATTTTTACAAATCCTTTAACTCATAACAGTGAGCAGCTTTAATTAAGATGGATAAATGTTTTAACTTTGGCTTGGAAAATTCATTAGGAAAATCATCATAACAATGAGGTTAGTAACTCATATAAAAACTTCAATTTTTAATTGATGTTTCAGAATATAATTTATATTAATTTTAATATATTGTTTACACTAAAGTTTAACTAATTATTATTTGCTTTACCATGTAATATATATATATATATATATATATATATATATATATATATATATATATATATATATGAAAGTTTATTTTCTTGGAGTTATTGATTGAATAACGCCAATGACTTTGAAGTCTTTGATGCCAAGTCACGGCCACACAAACAGAGATGACCTTTCAAAGGTAATCTCCATGGTCCCATTTCCAATTGGTCACTCTATTTGTTGCCTAAGAATAAATCCAAAAAAACCTAAGAAAAATAGTAAATTATTATATATATATATATATGAAAGTTTATTTTCTTGGAGTTATTGATTGAATAACGCCAATGACTTGGAAGTCTTTGATGCCAAGGTCATGACGACCACACAAACACATACGACCTTTCAAAGGTAATCTACATGGTCCATTTTCAATTGGTCACTCTATTTGTTGCCTAAGAATACATCCAAAAAACCCTAAGAAAAATAGCAAATTTTACCACAGAGCAGAATCAATGGTTTGTGCTGATCAATCTCCTCTCCTCTCCTCTCGATGTCTCTCTTTTACCCCCTTTGGCTACATAGAAGGAAAAGAAAACGAGCTTGTGCTGCCAAGAAGAAACTTTTTCGTGCCCCTTGTAAAAGAGATAGCGAGATGGTCAATGGTAGTTACTTATAATATTATTATATTTATTATTTATAAAGTCTTAAATTATCTTGGCTAAGATGGAATCAAATATTCTTAGTCGATGCTCTCTAAAATCATAAGAGATGATACATATTATATTATTATTTTTTTAAAAAATAATAATTATTCTCATAAGATGAAATACAAAGAATAGCTAACAAAAGTTAGTGAAAATAATAATAACGATAAAATCATCAACGATAATTGTAACAAATCAATTGATAAGGAAAAATGCAATTCTAATTAATTAATTTGAAAATAATAATAATATAGAATACAATAAGAATCCTTGATAAGAAGTCTTGATATATGTTGATGTCATCTTCAACAAAACATCCATCGACTTTAATTATTCAAGAATCTTTGACAAATCATTTAGCCACTTCAATTAATTAAAAAAGGCTTCTCTGGCCATCCAAGATATATTCTCACTTCAATCAAAATTTAATTAGATTTAAAGTTCAATAATAAACGGGGGGGAATTCATAACTTACGTAGCTTTCATGTTAAAGAAGAAAAAATCTTGTCTTTTCATTTCCAAAATGTTATGCCATTAGATTTATGGGTATGCCAATAGCACCAGTTCAAAAAGAAGAAGAAAAATCCATGGTCCCCTGTTTGTAACAACTGCTATACCCTACTATTTAATTGCTGGTGATTGCTAGCTGGATTACATCAAAACATAATAGCAAATCTTTCGAAACTTAGCATCAGCTTATGGCCCAGGCACATGGTTCAGAGAATTATTTTTACATTATTATATCTATGTTCCTGCAAACAACCAATGAGGAGACGATTCAATTGACAATGTGATAATGACAGGTTCGCCAACTGTAAGCAATCAGTGTCCCAATATCAAAATCACAGCCATGTGAAGGCCCAAGTCTTCACAAAAAAACCAAGTTAATGGAAGAAAAGCTAGCTTCTCACTCCTTATCTAGAGTTTGAAGCATTCCTGGCTGTTCTGCCTATTTAGTGCTCTTCAAACACAGTAGCAGAAAGGTACAGACAGAAAGAGATGAGACCAAAACTAAGTGTTGAATTCCTCTGGCGGCTCTCTTTAACTATCCTGCTGGTTTCGGCGATCACATCTACTTCCACAGCTGCCGTTCTTAAACGCAGCTCGAGTCCCATTTTCAATGCCACAATCGGTGAAGGTAATGAAGAAGAGTTCTCGATGGATTCTGAAGTGCATCAGAGACTAATAGCCTCTCAAAATCCGTCTATTGGTTATGGAAGTTTAGAGAAACAACAAATTTGCAATGCACCAATTTATGGCAACTGTTTGAAACGGGCCAATCCTAGCTCTCGGCCTTGCACTTACTACAATCGGTGCAAGCGGTGAGTTCTTTATCTGTCTGTGTTGATATTGATTTGAATAGCCACCCATAAAGCGCAAAGTGAACCAATCCGTCTATCTGAGCTCCACTAAGATCGGTGGATCAGTTTGCTCTACGTGTAGGGTGACTGTTTGAACCTTTCTTCTTTCTTTCTACTCATGTTTCCGGTGAGTATGACAATAAAATTTGTTTTTACTTTATGATGATTTATAATTGAAGAAAAATAGCAAGCAACTGCTTTGTTGACACGATATCTAGTGATTGTTTTTCTCATGCACTAATTAATGGCGAAGCTTCCTCAATCTTTTGGAAGCTATAAAGTTGAGGAAAGAGAGATCTTGGAATGTTCACAGGTTTCTTAAAGGTGTCCTGTTTGTACAAGATAAAGAACATGATGTTTTCCTTTTCTTTGTAGAGGACTCGAATTTTCCTTAGGATTGAAGTAATTTCAGCATGATGTTTTCAACAATCAAACTCAATTCCATTTCATTGATTATTATTCACCCACCAAGAATTCCATTCAGTTTCCCCTCATGTATGGAAATCAGGCTTAACAGGATGAAGAAAAATTTATCATTACCACCATGTTTTGTGGTAAACGATTACTATACCAGATGAGAAGATTTTTGGTTATCAGCTCAGCCTAAAAAGTCACACTCATGAACCAAATAAGTAATTAAAATCCCATTTTAAAGTGTAAAATCCTAAATATCAGCAAGACTTCATTGAAGAAGAAGAATAGAAAGGAGTAAATGAGACTTCATGGATCTTATAGAAGACTGAAGCAAGAACACCTATAATGAAGATGTGTGAGTTGTTTGTGTATTGGAAAGAAGGCATCGGTAAGGATTATATAGACCTTGTACTTGCGACAATCATTGTAACAAGGTGATGACCATGAGGAAAAAGGAACCTTGCACCTTTTGAAGCATAATCTCCAAGTCATGAATGCATTTGTTATGGTTAGCACCAACCTGAAATACATTCAACCTAGATCGTTAAGAATATTAATTGATGTGTTGGGTGTACAAATATTGAGAAGATATAGAGAGAAAAAATCCTTGTTGGAAATCTGGACAGTGGTCTTGAGATCCAAGGTGAAGAAATTTTAGTGTGGCCCCTCAAATTGTGAAAATTATAGTGTAGTCCCTGAACTTTAGAAATATTAAAGTTCAGTCCCTGAATTATGGTCTAAATTCCAGTATAGTTATGAATTGATGATATTTTCAGTTTGGTATTCCAATTTTACAAAATTACAATTCGACCCTTAAAAATTGAGAGAATGAGAGGTTGGTCCTTTGATTAAAATTTAGTTTTTCAAGTTGGTTTGGTGAGTAATTAAGGTTTATTTGGTGAATTATTATCAATTTTATGAATTTTCTTTCCCTTTGAATTTAATTTCGGGAAAACTATTTAATTTTTAGGCTTTTAGAAAAATGAATAGATCGGATCATACACATAAATAAACCCTGAGTTAAATTTATTAAATTGATGTTTTTGAAAAAAAATTTAGTATATCTCATCTTTATTCAGATTATCCTGATATTTTGCTTGCAGGACATAATAGGATCTCCTTCAGTGTCTGCCTTTGAGTTTTATTGACAGTTTTTGAGATCATTATTTTTCATTGAATAAATTATGTGTGTTTTTGGAGAGATTCCAATAAATTGCAGAGTGATTTTGCACAAGCCTGGGTTACATTTCGTTGAGATTCTGAATCTGTAACTTACGGCATCAATGTCCCACTGGCCATATCGTCGAATTTTCTTCTCCGCCAGGCTTCAAATATATGATTGGATTATTCTCAACTTGAGCAAAAATTCTACTGTAAAACACCATCGATCCTCTTCCCTTGAAAACACCAGTAATCTTACCATTTAATGCATAGGTTTTCTTACTCCAATTTATTCCACAAAAGAAACTACATAATGTTGATCTTCATCTCTCTCTACCTCTCCCTCCCCTCCATCTCTTCCTCCATGTTGCCGCTACTGAAGATTACTTGCTGCCATACAGTCCCACCGATCTAATACTCCTTAACTGTGGCGCATCCTCTAGTTCGTCATCTCCAGATGGGCGCAGATGGGATGGTGATTCCCAGTCTAAGTTTGCTGTCTCTGACTGATGCAAATCAGGAGGAGAAGACGTTACAAATCAGGAGGGAGACGTTGCAAATCAGGAGGAAATCAGCATAGATATTGTGGATAATGAAGAGAGCCCGTAATCAACACAACTACTGAAATCTGGGAATTCATTGATTGCTGAGACCCGTTACTTCCATCATTTATTTTCATAATTTCCTTTTTTTATTTCTTTCCTAGTTTAGATTGGAAAAATGTAAGAGCTGAGGCTATTTAAGAAAAATACTGTAAGGGGACATGGCAGTTGATTTTTGATTTGAACAAATTCAGTGTGTTTTGGAGAGATTCCAATAAATTGCAGAGTGATTCTGCACAAGCCTGATTACATTTTCATTGAGATTTTGAATCTGTAAATCATGGCACCAATTTGGTATCAGAGCTGCAAGTGATTCGAGCACTTGCAAAGAGATTTTGCAACAAGCCAGAACTGAATTTTTGGTGAGAAACTAAAATTTGAAGTTCACGGCATAAAGTACTGGTGTGATTCCAGCACTTGCAAAGCGATTTTGCAACAAGCCAGAACTGGATTTTTGGTGAGAAACTAAAATCTAAAGTTCACGGCATCAATTTGGGAGACTTGGCCAGTCTTGACAATGCGGCAATTCACGTGAGAAACAAAACAAGGTACCAGCAGCGTTCCGAAAAATACAGCACCACGTGTTGAGATTGCTGCCATTCTTGACCACCAGTTTGTTTCACCACGCCGAGGGGGTTATTACAAGTTCTTAGTCTAGTGGAAAAATCGTCCAAATTCAGACTCTGTTTGGTTACAAGCATCAGAGCTGAACCGCCTACACCCACATCTCTTTTGCTGCCTACCGTCAGCATAACTTGCCGGAGTCAAGTTCTTTAGGAGAGGCGGCAATTGATGCAAATCAGGAGGAGAAGACGTTACAAATCAGGAGGGAGACGTTGCAAATCAGAAGGAAATCAGCATAGATATTGTGGATAATGAAGAGAGCCCGTAATCAACACAACTACTGAAATCTGGGAATTCATTGATTGCTGAGACCCGTTACTTCCATCATTTATTTTCATAATTTCCTTTTTTTATTTCTTTCCTAGTTTAGATTGGAAAAATGTAAGAGCTGAGGCTATTTAAGAAGAATACTGTAAAGGGACATGGCAGTTGATTTTTGATTTGAACAAATTCAGTGTGTTTTGGAGAGATTCCAATAAATTGCAGAGTGATTCTGCACAAGCCTGATTACATTTTCATTGAGATTTTGAATCTGTAAATCATGGCACCACTGACCCCCCAGAAGCTGTTGAAGAATGAAGACTTGAAATGCAGCTGATTTCAAGACTCCAAGCTAAAGAAGTGAAGGCAGAGCTGTGAAGACAAAGCATCATCAAAGTTTCTATGTTTTCTTTTATTTTAATTAGTATTCGTGTTTAAGTCAATAAGGATCAATTGTTTGATCTAGAAGTCTAGTTTTTATTGAGTTTCAGATTAAGTCCATTATGTTTTAGGATAGATCAAGAGTTTGTATTTAAGTAGAACTCATTCTCTTGTAATCTTCTAATTTTCGTTTTTTCTATAAATAAAAGCAAAGGGATGGTAGTAATCTAATGAAAAATTCTGCCCTTTGTTCTGAATACTATTGCATTAAATCCTTATTCTTTAGTTCTCAGAATTTCTGGAAAATTAGCCTGTTCTTGACACTAATTTGAACATTTTTGTTTTTCATGTTAGAAACATAAATCCTGGCAGTGATTTGAACAGTGCGTGTTTGTTCTTCAAAATTTTTTCATACAATTGGTATCAGAGCCAAATTGAATCTTTGAAAGGGAATTGAGTGAAACACGAGCGAATTAAAAGTGAGGATTTTTCAAAGTTATTTAGCCTTAATAGGGTGGTGAGTGAAACACAAGAGTGAAAAATTAATCAAGAAAATCATCTTGATTCTGTCTTTGGTTGATACGTAATTGACTACAAATTATCAATTACTCCTCCTGTTCTTTGTTACGATCAAGCTACTCAAATTGTAACAAAAAGGAAGAAAAACAGGAAACAACAACTGTTACTATTTTTGTAGAACCAAAGAGTAACAGTTGCTTCGTCAGACATGGATTCATCATCATTTTCATCGAAATCACCTGTGTTTATAGGAACAAATTATGATGTTTAGGCTGTGAAAATGGCAACATATCTCAGGGCTTTTGATTTGTGGGAGATTGTTGAAAGTGACAAGCAGCCAAATCCATTAAACACCAATCCTACAATTGCTCAAATCAAGTTCTTTAATGAAGAAAGAGCAAAGGATTCAAGGCACTTACTGTTGGAATCATGAGAAGGTTGCAGAAACTCAAATATTATTGAAGAAGAAACAGAGTTGTGCTCTGAACAGAGAGAGAGAGAGAAGAGGGAAAAATGAAATTTCAAATTACTTTATTGTTTTGGTTTATTTTCTTCACACTTTTACCGTGTGGCACTCACAGCTTATATAACAAACTTAATAAGCTGAATCCAGCTATTATGTATATTCTAGAATACACATATAGTATTCTAGAATATACTCTAACATCCCCCCTCAATCTCATGCTTTTATACACCAAGCATGAGATTGTTACAATGCAATTGAAAAAGAGAAGTACTGAGCCCTTTGGTGAGTATGTCTGCAAATTGTTCTTTGGAAGAAACAAATTGAACAGCAAGTTGATTGCTAGCTACCCTTTCCCTGACAAAATGCACATCAATTTCAATGTGTTTAGTGCGTTGATGCTGCACAGGATTGAAAGACAAAGCTATTGCCGAAATGTTGTCACAGAAGATAACAGGAGGCTGAATAAGATCAACACGTATAAAGTCGAGGAGTTGCTTCAGCCAATCAATTTCAGCAGCAGTGGATGATAATGCCCTGTATTCTGCCTCAGTAGAAGATCTAGAAACTATTTGTTGTTTCTTGGAAGCCCAAGAGATAGGATTAGAGCCAAGGAAGATTACCAAACCAGTAGTTGATCTTCTGTCATTTGGATCACCAGCCCAGTCTGCATCACTGAAGGCTTTGAGTTCAAAGGGGCCATGGGAATACCTCATGCCATAGTTCATAGTGCCCTTGAGATAGCGCAGTATACGCTTGACTGCAGTGAAGTGAGACACCATAGGTTGCTGCATAAATTGGCAGACTTGATGGACTGCAAATGTTATGTCTGGTCGAGTGAATGTGAGGTATTGTAATGCACCAACAATACTTCTATACATAGTGGGATCAACAAATGGCAGACCATCATCTTTGGACAGACGCTGGTATGGAAGACAAGGTGTGTGGCAAGACTTAGCATCAGACATGGCAGTTTTGCTCAACAATTCAGTGATATACTGGGACTGAGATAGCACTAAACCAGTAGATGTATATGTAATCTGTATGCCCAGAAAGAAGTGTAAAGCCCCTAAGTCTGTGATTTCGAATTCAGCAATAAGAGCATTAATAACACACTGAATATCACATGAGGCAGACCGAGTTATAATAATGTCGTCCACATACACTAGCAATATAATGATTCCATGGTCAAGATACTTAACAAATAAGGAAGAATCAGTATAAGTATGCTTGAAACCCAGTGATGGCAAAAAGGAAGTGAACCTGTCATTCCATGCTCTCGGGGCTTGCTTAAGCCCATATAAGGATTTATGAAGCTTACATACCAGCTATGGATTGGCCAAGTCTTGAAATCCAGGAGGTTGAGCCATGTATACCTCTTCCTGAAGGATGCCGTGAAGGAAGGCATTTTTCACATCTAGCTGACGCAATTTCCAGTTGTGATGAGCAGCAATAGCCAATACAATTCTGACAGTGGTGGGTTTAACCACAGGGCTGAAAGTTTCACCATAGTCCAAGCCAGGTTCCTGGCTAAACCCTTGAGCAACCAGCCGTGCCTTATGTCTAGCAATGGAACCATCGGCATGCTTCTTGAGTTTGAAGATCCACTTGCACCCAACAAGATTCTTATGAGGAGGTAATTCAACAAGAGACCATGTTCCCTAAGAATGTAGGGCAGTGATCTCATCTTGCATGGCAGAAAACCAAATTGGGGATTTTAAAGCTGATTTGTAGGATAGAGGTTCACTTGATGGCAGAACTGCTGCACTAGATTGATGAATAGCAGCCAGACATGCTCTTCTGGTCATAGCCCCACTTTTGCTGCGTGTCTGCATAGGGTGAATATTCATGGCAGGAATATGCAAAACAACATTCAATTTTTCAGGATCAAAAGGCTCCCCTGATGTTGAAGAGTTAAGATGCTTACCTTCTGTATTGGATTCAAATGCCACAAGGATGGATGACAAGGACAAAGGAGCAGGAGTAGTGGACAGTGGTGAAGTGGATAATGAAGAAATGTGATGGGAATTTAGTGAGCTAGAAGGTGGAGACATATTGTTGCTTGTGACAGTGGTGGTATTTGTGAGTGGGGGCAGAGGCTGAGATGGAAATGAAAAGGGCAATGTAGTAGGTGGAACAGATGACATACTTGGCATTGTGAAGGATGTGGATGATGAATTAGAAGCTGGGATATGTGTGCACAGGTCTTTATAAGGAAACACATTCTCATTGAATGCAACATGCCGAGATATATAGAGTTTCTTGCTAGAAACATGATAACATATATACCCTTTATATTGAGGTGCATAACCAAGAAATACACACAAAGTGGTCTTTGGTTGTAATGTATAGGGACGAAGCAAGGGAAAGCATGCACATCCAAAAATTCTGAGATGTGTGACAGAAGGTATAAGTCCAAACAACATTTCAAATGGAGACTTGTGTTTTAACATAACACAAGGCATTCGGTTTATTAAAAAAGAGGTAGTGTGTATAGCATAAGTCCAAAAAGAAGGGGGCAATTTAGCATGTTGAAGGAGAGTTATTGTGGTTTCAACAAGGTGTCTATGCTTGCGTTCAGCTAACCCATTCTGTTCAGGGGTATAAGGGCAAGATTTTTGATGTATGATACCCTTACTGTCAAGGAAATTTTTCAATGGTTTATTAACATACTCCCCTCCCCCATCACTTTGAAGAATTTGAATGCATGCAGAGAATTGATTCTGAACATAGTGAACAAATTTGATGAAAACTGAACACACATCACTTTTGTTAATAAGTGGGAACAACTAACAGTACCGAGTGTAATCATCAACAAAGATTACATAGAATTTAAAACCATCAACAGAAATATTTGGAGAGGGACCCCACAAGTCACTATGAATTATATGGAAAGGTTTTACAGACTTATGAAAACTAGACTGAAAGGGAAGCTTAGACATCTTGCCCTTTAAACAACAACACAAACATCAAGTTCAGTGTCTGAAGAGCAGTGAATATTTGCCTTGTGTAATATTAACTTGACAATTTTATTTGCTGGATGTCCTAATTTGTGATGCCAAATGGAAGACAACACTAACAGACCAATGTAGGCTTGAAAGGAAGAGTGGACTGGAAAACATGCAGGAGGTGTAAGAGGGAGTGGATAGAGGCCATTACTGCACTGTCCTTTGTACAAGATCCTCCGTGTGAGTTTGTCCTGAATCCAGAAAGAAAAAGCATAAAAAATCAGATAACAATTATTGTCCAAACACACCCGATAAACTGATAACAAATTCTGGGTAAGTTTCGAAACACATAAAACCAAATTTAACTTGATTGGATGAGGTTTAGTGGGGATTAGAGCAGAACCAATATGCGAGACCAACAGACCTTCCCCATTAGCAGTCTGGACAGTGTCATTAGCAGGATAAGATGAGCTGAGTGACAGATTGGACAAGTCTGCAGTCATATGGTTGGTTGCCCTGGAGTCTGTAATCCAGACCTGTTGTGAAGCTGAAGGATGCTGTGAAGATGAGCATATATTGTGCATAGCATTTAAAGCATGATGTTGAGATTGTTGTGGGGATGAAGAGCCACTGGCAGTGGTGCCAGCAAAGTTGGGACCATTTTCATTGTAGTAACAGAACCAGGTTGTGTGATTGAACTTGCCACAAATACTGCATTTGAACCTCTTATAATTTCTGAGACCACACATTGGAGCAGTGTGTCCCTCACTGATACACAACTGACAAATGGAAACATTAGAGAAACCAGGAGAGGGATTTTGAACTGCAGGGGCCTTACCATGCACTGGTGTTCTCGGAAAGAAATTGCGTTGACCTGAAGAGGGGGACCTGCCCCTGCCTTGATTCTTATTAAAGGATCGATAGCTGCCATTGTCATAGGAATTGAAACCAGATTGGCCACGAGTTGGTCTAAAAGATGACCCAGGGGGTTTATAATTACCCGTAGAAATGGTGTGCATTGCAGATAGATATGAAGAATTTTCTGGAACAATGTTTTCCACAATGCGTTCTTCAGCAAGAAGCTGAGAACGAAATTCCTTTAGAGGGATCACACTCTCTCTCCCCCTAACTACACACCTAAATGTATTGTATTCAGATGGTAAACCATTTAAGGCTAAGATGACAATATCCTCATCAGCAAAGTGAACCCTAGCAGCCATCAAATAATCTCTCGCCTCTTTTATTTTCAACAGATATTGGCTGATATTGTCTGATCCTTTCCTAATATTTTGTAAATTGGATTTTAATTGGAAAAAATGCTTGTCTTAGATACGGTACAGAATTGCTCTTTCAATCTCATCCACAATTCTCTAGAGCTATTACTACCGATTGCACAGGATAAGGCTATAGGAGACAAGGTGGCTGTAATGAGCTGCATTACAGCCTTATCATGCATTTTCCAAATCATCAAAGCATCACAATCAATGACAGAAGAGGAATTAGGATCACCTGAGCCACATTCACCCAAGGCAGTAGAGGAAGGAGAAGGGCACGGTTGAGAGCCATCCACGAACCCAAAGATTCCATTGCTCTCGAGCAATAATTGAATTTGAAAATTCTAGTTGAGAGAATTAGAATCGTCTAGCTTCACATTCACAGACGTTGAAACGGTGGATATAAGGTGTGTAATTGGAGATTGAAGGATTTGTAAATGAGCAGCTGTCACCATTGTTGGTAGAAGACAGAGTATACCGAAGAAGATTTTTGAACAAAGAATGGGTTTAATTGGGCACTGAACTGGGAGTGCCTTTGATTTGAGAAGATTTGAACAGAAACGAGAAATTTGTGGTTATTTGGTGAAGAACAGTAAACTGACAACAAGAATTTTTTCCTTGAATCTCAAGATTTCTTTTCTTGGATTTGTTTGCGGAAGCAATATGAGTAGCTTGCTTTAATTTGACTGCGTGAGCATTACCAGCTCTGATACCATGTTGGAATCGTGAGAAGGTTGCAGAAACTCAAAATTATTGAAGAAGAAACAGAGTTGTGCTCTGAACAGAGAGAGAGAGAGAGAAGAGGGAAAAATGAAATTTCAAATTACTTTACTGTTTTGGTTTATTTTCTTCACACTTTTACCGTGTGGCACTCACAGCTTATATAACAAACTTAATAAGCCGAATCCAGCTATTATGTATATTCTAGAATACACATATAGTATTCTAGAATAT
The DNA here is from genome assembly GCA_009078335.1 of Salix brachista. NCBI lineage: Eukaryota > Viridiplantae > Streptophyta > Magnoliopsida > Malpighiales > Salicaceae > Salix > Salix brachista. Next base: position 219,617 of record VDCV01000024.1, read on the forward strand.
ATCTAACACTTACTTGCATCCATAATGCAGTAAGTGAAGAAGTATTCACAAGAATCATGGCTTGTGAATCTGCTAAAGAAGCTTGGGATAAATTGAAATTGAATTTCAAGGTGATGAAAAATCAAAGAGAATGCAGATTTTGAATATAAAAAGATAGTTTGAAGATGAGAGAGACAAAGACAATCAAAGAGTTCTCCTCTAATATCTCCAAACTAGTCAATCAAATGAGACTTTTGGGAGAAGATGTTCAGGATTCAAGAGTTGTAGAAAAAGTTCTCGTCAGCTTGCCTGAAAAATTTAAGAACAAAATCTGTTCTTAAGAAGACTCAAGGGACTTTACAGAGATAAGTCTTCAATACCTAATTAATGCTCTTGAAGCAGTAGAGCAGAGGCAAGCATTCAGACAAGAAGGTTCAGGTGAAGAAGCTTTTGTTGCTGGTTTTAGAGGAAGATCACGAATCCAAAATTCATTCAAAGAGAGCCATGAAGGAAGAAGAGAAAATGGAAAGAATTGGCAGAACAAAAGTTTGCAGAACACTTAGAACTTCTCCACTAATTCTAACACAAGGGGAAAAGAAAAGAAAGATCAATTTCCCCCTAGCAAATACTGCCATAAAACAAGTCATCTTGAGGCATGGTGTTGCCTAAAAAATGCTCAATGCAGGAGGTGCAAGCAGTTTGGACATATTCAAAAGTTCTGTAAAACAAACACAGGAGCTGGAAAGCAATCTTACATAGCAAAGAACTCAGAAGTGGAAGATGAAAAATTGTTCATGGCTGTGACAGAACAGAATTGCAGCAGAGCAAAGGTAAAAAGTTCAAATTGGCTTGTTGATAGTGGATGCACTAATCATATATCTACAAATGTGAAGATGTTTAAGCCTTTGGATTCAAATTATGAATCCAAAGTAAAAGTTGCAAACGGGTAGTATGTGGATGTAAAAGGCGGAGGAGATGTTGAGATTGAAACAATGGCAGGTACAAGCATATTTGACAATGTGTTGTATGTGCCTTGAATTAATCAAAATCTTGTGAGTGTTGGACAATTACTTGAAGATGGTCATTCTTTGTCTTTCATTAATGGAATATGCACAATCAAAGATGATCAAGGTATCATCTTGTTTTCAGCCAGAATGACTAACAGGAGTTTTAGTCTTGAATGGGAAAATTCACACATGAATATGAGTATAGTTGACAGCTCAAAATCAGTATTGTAGCATAAGAGGTTGGGGCATTTTAATTATGCTACCTTGAAGAAAATGGCAGACTTAGAGATGGTGGTTGGTTTACCAGAAATCCATGAACAAAAGGAGGTATGTGAAGCATGTCAATTAGGTAAGCAAACAAGGATTGCTTTTAATGATAATGCATTTAGAGTCACTTGTAAACTGCAAGACTACAAGCTAAAGAAGTGAAGGCAGAGCTGTGAAGACAGAGCATCATCAAAGTTTCTATGTTTTCTTTTGTTTTAATTAGTATTCGTGTTTAAGTCAATAAAGATCAATTGTTTGATCTAGAAGTCTAGTTTTTATTGAGTTTCACATTAAGTCCATTATGTTTTAGGATAGATCAAGAGTTTGTATTTAAGTAGAACTCATTCTCTTGTAATCTTCTAATTTTGTTTTTTCTGTAAATAAAAGCAAAGGGATGACAGTAACCTAATGCAAAATTCTACCCTTTGTTCTGAATACTATTGCATTAAATCCTTGTTCTTTAGTTCTCAGAATTTCTGGAAAATTAGCCTGTTCTTGACACTGATTTGAACAGTGTTTGTTTTTCATGTCAGAAACATAAATCCTGACAGTGATTTGAATAGTGCGTGTTTGTTCTTCAGAAATTTTTCCAACAGAAGCCTCATCTGTGTTTGATTCCTCCACTCAAGACCCCTCTGTCCAACAAGTCCCATACATGACAGCTTGAATTTTTCATTCTAAATTCACTTACACATTTCCAGTCTTGCCTGGCCCAAAATTTGTGCGTCTCTACTTCTATCCAGCTGCTTACTCAAATCTTGACGTATCCAAATCCTATTTTACGCTCAGTTCCAATAACTACAAGTTACTGAACAACTTCAGTGCCTCTCTTACAGTTTCTTCTATAACACCTCCAGTTGACTACTTCACCAAAGAGTTCATCATCACCGTGTGGGACAACCAGAAGTTTGAATTAACTTTCAATCCGTCTACATCATCTTTTGCCTTCATTAATGGTATCGAAATCGTTTCAATGCCAGACAGCTTCTATGCTCGTGGCAATGATAATCCACTGACCTATGTGGGCTTTGATTTCTCCTTCAATCTGGATAACACAACTGCGCTTGAGACAGTTTATCGACTAAATGTTGGGGGGCAAGATATCAACAGCCTAGGAGATACTGGCATGTACAGGATATGGAATCAAGATTCAGGGTATCTTCTTGGATCACCTGGAAACTCTCCATATCTCCCTGGGGTTAAGATAAAGTACACAGCCAAAACACTAGCTGACTCCGCACCTGTCATGGTATATCGTACTATGCGTTCAATGGGTCCTGAACCACATGTTAACATGAATTACAATCTCACATGGCTCTTCCCAGTTGATGCTGGTTTCCATTATCTCCTTAGACTCCACTTTTGTGAGACTCGACTGGAGGTCAAAGCTGTAAATTATCAGGTATTTTTAATATTCATCAATAACCAAACAGCACCGTATGATGCAGATGTGATCCATATGAGTGGTGGTAATTGATAGAGTATAAATACAGTATTAAAATATGTGTATGGATTCTAGAATATATGTGTATATTCTAAAGTGTGTAGAAGTTTGTTAGAGGTGAAATGTGGAAAGTGTATAAAAAGGAACAGTGGCACACAAGTTTAGTATGCAGAATATATTTGAAATATACATAATTTGAAATTTAACTTTTCCCTCTCGTTCTCTCCTTCTCTCTTATCTCTTTGCTTTCTCTTCCAACTTATCTGCAGAATTACTCTTCTTCTTCTTAATTATTATCCAATACATACATAATATTTCAGCTTCAACATGGTATCAGAGCTCATCAATGCTCACGCAACGTGATCCAATTTCACTGCTTCTGCAAAAATCAGTTTCTTCAAAATACTGTGCATCTGCAAAAAAATATCCCAAAATCAATCAGTGATCAATTTTTCACTGATTTATACTCTTCTTCAAACAAAACTCCCTACAATCTCTTGATTCTACTAAACGATTAACATAATGGTGACAACTGCTCAATTACAGATTCTTCAGTCTCCAATTGCAAGACTCGTCTCCACCATTTCTGCATATGTGAACATTAAATTAGATGATTCTAATTATCTAAACTAGCATTTCCAAATGCAACTTCTACTGGAAAGCAACGACATATTTGGGTTTGTGGATGGGTCTCACCCGTGTCCATTATCTGCAGCTGAACACGGTACAAATGCTCCTATCTCTCCTTCTTCTGATGATGAGTGTGATGATTTATTGATATGGAAAATGCATGATAGAGCTATTATGCAACTAATTACTGCTACTCTATCTCCCATACCCATGTCATGTGCTATTGGCAGTAGTAGTTCTAAGGATTTATGGCTGAGACTAAAGGAACAATTCTCCTCTGTTTCTAAGACTAGTATTTTTCAGTTAAAGTCTAATTTACAGAACATTAAGAAAGGAACAGATACAATAAGTCAGTATTTGCTGAAAATTAAAGAAGCCCGAGACTATTTGTCAGCAGCAGGGGTATACTTTGTTGATGAAGACATTGTGATTTTGGCCTTGAATGGTCTTCCTGGTGAATACAATACATTTAGATGTGTTGTTAGAGGTAGAGAGAGTGTGCTCACACTGAAAGATTTTCGTTCTCAATTATTAGCCGAAGAGAGTATTGTAGAGAATAGCATGATGAATAATTCCACATACCTGGCTGCTATGAACACTACTTCAAAAAACCCTGCATCTCAGTTTGTTCAACCTTCACGAGGACAACCTAGCTACAACACATGAGAATGGTGGTTATAGGCCCTTTAATAGAAATAGGAGCAGGGGCAGATATAATCAAGGTCAGAGAGTGTTTTCTCAGAGAACAAACATACCTGTGAAAACAAATATAGTGCCAATCTCATCATCTCCAGGTGGTTTTGGTTCCTTACCTGTTCCACCATTTAATTCAGCAACTGGGTCTAATATAACTATATGTCAGTTATGCAATACTGAGGGACATACTGCACCAGTGTGTGGATTCAGGGGTTATGAACAGCCTAAGTGTGTGTGGGAAGACTAATCACACTACATGGTTCTGCTATTATAATGACAGTGGTCCCAATTTCATGGGTAATGGTAATGGTTCAGCAGTGTCTGCATCTTCTTCAAATCAGCATCATGCTATGTATACTATGCAGAATCCTTATCCATCTTTGCAGCAGCCATCAACACAGGAAGTGTCTCTAGTGTGGATCACAGATTCGGGTGCCACAAATCACATGACCTCAGACTTGTCCAATCTGACATTAAGCTCCCCATGTCCTGCAACTAACAGTGTCCAAACAGCCTGTTGCTACCCAAATTTTGACCTACTTATTTTTATGTTTCGGAAGAAAAAGAAAAACAAATAGAAAAAAGACAAAAATCCAAAAATATCTTGTTACAGGGGCAAAATTGAATAAATTGAGAATTTAACAGTCAATGCAGGGTCAAATCGCAAATGAAGGACCAAATTCAAGAAGCGCGCAAGCTGAGGGTTGATTTTGATTTTTGCTCATGGAAAACTCTATAAATAGAGTACATGGCCACAAGAAAAAAGGACCAAAAAAATACACTTACATCCAAAACCCTAGACTAGAAAAAAACCCAAGCATCTTCTTCTCCCAAGAGGGGCTGCAGCCGTCACGCCCTTCAGGGCTGCTGCAGCCCCACCCTCTCATTTTCAGTCCCCATTTTTCTTTCCTTCCACTCCCTTCTCCGGCGACCTTCCCCCATGCCTTCGTTCCCATCAGCTCCCACTCTCTCCTCTTCCTTTTCTCCTTCCAGCCTCCAGACCAGCACCACAGTAGCAGCCTCAAACCTTCCTCTTCATTTTTCCTGACTCCCTCATTCACTCCTCTTGGCCTTTGCCTTCATAGACCCATCTCCACTAAAACCAGCCACCCACATTTTCCTCCCAGCCTCCAGTCCAGCCACCAGTCTCCCAGCCGACCACCGTTTCCCACAAGTCCTTCGTCGTCTCTCTCCTTCACCCAGCTGCCACCCACAACGGCTCATTCTCCTCTCTCTTTGACCTACCCATTACCCAACCACCATAGTCGTTTGTCACGACAACCACTCTCCTTCCCCTCTGAGCAGCCAGTCGTCCCGTGAAGGAGAAGAACAAACCTGAGATTTTTGAGAAGAGGAACAGATCGCCGAGAACAGAGCCAAGATTTCGAAGGAGAGAACCAATTTTTCCTTCTGTGTTTGTGTGTCTGTCTTTTCTTTCGTGTATGCGGGTCATGGTGAAACTCCCTTGCCGACGAGAAGAAGAAGAATAAGAATCTGAAGAAGGAGGGGAACAGATCGGGGAAGAACAGATTTGAAACCGAGAGGAGAAGAACAACCCAGCTGGCCTTGATTGTGTTTGTTTGTGTATTTTCTGTGCTTTGCAGGTGGCGTTGAAGGTCACCGCCGGCAGGAGAAGGAAGAGAAGAGGCAGATCCGGCCATCCCCTGTCTGTACTGTTCACCGGCGGCGGCGCGTGGTAGCACGCGCCGCCAGTGACGGTGGCGCGTGGGCAGACGCGCCACCAGCCCCCCTGCACTGCTGCCACTGTTGCTGAAGTCCTTTTTGTATTTTTCTTTATGTTTATGTGTTTTATTTGAACTTATTGTATTTTAATTGTTATTTGTGAAATGTAATGCAAAGGAAATGAAAAAGACAATGTGTGTGTGAGTTGTATTTTATTTGTAAAATATAATGAAAAAGAAAGAAAAGAGAATGTGTGTGTGTGTGTGTTGTGTTTTATTTATTCAATTTTATGTTTGTTTTGATAAAGAAATGAAAGGAATATAAAATGAAATAAAAAAATGTGTTTTCTTTGTAAAAATCAAAAGGGTATTGACTAAATTTTCAAAAATATAAAAATCTTACTTTTTGGGAATTTATTACTCACTTTCGGTATTCTAATAAATAAATCTTAAGGGGTTAAAATCCAGAATATTCGAGGGAATAGTATGCTATTATTCACTGTTCGGTGTTTGGATAAATAAATCTTATCCAAAATATTCGGCGGGAATAATATGCTATTATTCACTTTTCGGTGTTTGGATAAATAAATTCTAAGGGGTTAATATCCAAAATATTCGACGGGAATGATAATAATCAATAAAATTCACAGGATTGTTCTAAGCGGTGATCGATTTCTTTTCCAATCGAAACATTTTTTGTGTGAATAAATATGACTTATTGAAACATTCAAAATCACATCGAAATAGACAATGCAGCTTACCTCAGGTAAGGCGTACTAGGGGTGCTAATACCTTCCCTTTACGCAACCAGTCCCCTACCCTTGAATCTCTGAGCAGACCAGTACAAATCGGGTGTTCCTAGCGACCCTCAACAGCCAGGTGGCAACTCCTTCTCAACTCCATCGCGAGAGCCAGGATCCCTCCCGGGACGCCGCGCGGCGACGTGCGACACAGCCAATGGTGAAGGTTTGTCAGTATCCCATATTGGAACTGCTATTATTCCTACAACTACTCGGTCTATAAAACTGAATTCTGTGCTGTGTGTGCCTAAACTGTCTCAAAATCTACTGTCAGTACATCAAGTTTCTTTGGATAACAACTGCAGGGTAATTTTTGATTCCTTTTGTTTATAGATTCTATGTAATATTTGTTGATGATTTCTCTCGATTTTGTTGGTTATTTCCTCTTATCAATAAAAGTGATGTATGTTCTATTTTTATTGCCTTCTATAATCTTGTTCAAACACAATTTTCCCATTCTATTAAGATTCTGCAAAGTGACGGGGGGGGGGGGGATATGTGAATAAACCACTTCAAATTTTTCTTGCTGCTAAAGGCATTATTCATCGTAAATCTTGTCCATACACACCTGAACAAAATGGTTTAGCAGAACGTAAACACAGACACCTTATTGAAACTACAATTACATTGTTTCAGCATGCAAAATTACCTTCCTCTTTTTGGACTTATGCAGTTCATACTGCCACCTTCTTGATAAATAGAATGCCTTCGGTTGTTCTATCTCATAAGTCCCCTTTTGAACTATTATTTGGCAGAATTCCACTTATATCTCATTTAAGGGTGTTTGGGTGTGCTTGCTTCCTATTATTGCGTCCTTATCTTCAAAATAAACTACAACCAAAAACCACAATGGGTGTATTTCTTGGATATGCCCCGAATTACAAAGGATACATTTGTTATGATGTTGCTAAGAAACGTTCCTACATTTCTAGACATGTTATCTTTAATGAGATTGTGTTTCCTTATTCTGAGTTAGTAACAACCATTAATCATTACCCAAAGTCTTCATCTATGTCTTCTTCTTCTGTTTTCCCTAGTCCTCCTGTTGTGACTCCCACTAATATTGTTGTCAATCCTCTCTCCTCTGTTGTGTCTCCTATTAATCAAAATTTTGTGTCTTCTTCATCATCATTTTCTGTGCCTATTGCTCCTCCTACTTTATCATCATTCTCCTCTGTTCCTATATCTCCTGCATCTAGCAAAGGTATGCATTCTGCACCCTTATCTCTAGCTGAGCCGTTTAATCTTAAAGCTATTTCAGTTGTTCTTCACATTCCATCAATGAATGTACATCCTATGCAAACTCGCAGTAAGAATGGTGTGATTAAGAAGAAGTATTGTTTTACCACAGCTACTAATTCTCCTGCTATTGATTTGTCGCTTATTGAACCTTCTAGCTATAAGGTTGCTTTACAATCCTCTGTGTGGCTTGCTGCTATGCAAGAAGAGCTTGATGCTCTTCATTCTCAGGGAACATGGTCCTTGGTTTCTATGCCTCATCATAAAAATCTAGTGGGATGCAAATGGATATTCAAAATTAAGAGACATGCTGATGGTTCAATTGCACGTCATAAGGCTCGTCTTGTGGCTCAGGGTTTTAGCCAAGAACCTGGCCAAGATTATGGTGAGACCTTGAATCCAGTGGTGAAGCCTACGACTGTCAGATTGCTGCTAGCACTGGCTGCTCATTGTGGCTGGACATTACGACAGCTTGATGTGAAGAATGCGTTTTTACATGGCATTCTTAATGAAGAGGTGTACATGGCTCAGCCTCCAGGTTTTGCAGATTCTCATCACTCTCAATTAGTTTGCAGATTGCATAAATCTATCTATGGACTCAAACAAGCTCCACGAGCTTGGAATGAAAGGTTTACTGCATTTTAGCCTTCTTTGGGCTTTCAGCATACATATTCTGATGCATCTCTGTTTGTGAACCATTCTGCTGCTGGGATTATTGTTCTCTTGGTGTATGTCAATGATATCATCATCACTGGAAGTAATCCTAATGAGATTACAAAGATTATTCACTCTCTTACTGCTGAGTTCGAGATTAAGGACTTGGGAGATCTTCATTTTTTCTTGGGCATTCAAATTCAGCATGTTCATAATGGATTATTTCTGTCACAATCTCAGTATGTGCTTGATTTGTTGGTGAAAACTAATATGAGTGATGCAAAGGCTTGTGATACTCCTTGTCTCCCTTATCAAAGGCTGCCTAAGGATGATGGTGTTCCATTTGAAGATCCTACACTATATAGGAGTGTTGTGGGTGCCTTATTATATTTAACTTTCACAAGGCCTGATATTGCCTTCTCAGTAAACCAAGTTTGCCAATTTATGCAGCAGCCCATGGCAATTCATTTTACTGCTGTCAAAAGGATATTACGCTACTTGAAGGGCACTGCATCATATGGCATTCATTGATGCTGATTGGGCAGGTGACCCAAATGATCGAAGATCCACAACAGGCCTGGTTGTATTTCTTGGCTCTCATCCTATCTCATAGTGTTCGAAGAAACAAACTACAATATCTCGATCTTCCACTGAGGTAGAATATAGAGCTCTATCCTTCACAGCTGCTGAAATTGATTGGATCAAGCAGTTGTTGACATTCTTGCATGTTGAATTACAACAGCCTCCAGTTCTGTTTTGTGACAACCTTTCAGCCATTGTGTTGTCCTTCAATCCAGTGCAACATCAGATGACGAAACATATTGAGATTGATGTCCACTTTGTTCGTGAAAGAGTGGCTGCTAATCAACTTTTTGTCTAGTTTGTTTCCTCCACAGAACAGTTTGCAGATATTCTCACCAAAGGATTGAGTTCTCCCCTGTTTCGGATTCATTGTAGCAACCTCATGCTTGGTTTGCCCAACCATGAGCTTGAGGGGGGATGATAGAGTATAAATACAATATTAAAATATGTGTATGGATAATAGAATATATGTGTATATTCTAGAGTGTGTAGAAGTTTGTTAGAGGTGAAATGTGGAAAATGTATAAAAAGGAACAGTGGCACACAAGTTTAGTATGCAGAATATATTTGAAATATACATAATTTGAAATTTCACTTTTCCCTCTCGTTCTCTCCTTCTCTCTTATCTCTCTGCTTTCTCTTCCAACTTATCTACAGAATTACTCTGCTTCTTCTTGATTATTATCCAATACATACATAATATTTCAGCTTCAACATATTATTACTACATCATGCTAGTCCCTCAAGGGAGCCAGAGCAAGCAGGACTTGTGGCTCGCACTTCACCCTAACATGGAACTGAAACCTCGTTATACTGATGCAATCTTGAATGGCTTGGAAATATTCAAGCTGAATACAACAGATGGAAATCTTGCAGGACTCAACCCTGAACCAACAGTGGCTCCTCCACTAGTAGAGCGAAATTCAAGTCTACAAGAGAGAAGAACGAGCAAAAGATCATCAATACTTCATGTTATAGGCATAGTTGGAGGTTCCATAGGTGTAGTATGTTGGAAAAATTTCTGAAGAACAAACACGCACTGTTCAAATCACTATAAGGAATTGTGTTTCTGACGTGAAAAACAAACACTGTTCAAATCAGTGTCAGGAACCGGCAAATTTTCCAGAAATTCTTAAGAACTAAAGATAAAGGACTTAATGCAATGATATTCAGAACAAGGGGCAGAATTTGTTGTTAGGTTACTGTCATCCCTTTGCTTTTATTTATAGAAAAACGAAATTAGAAGATTACAAGAGAATGAGTTCTGATTAAATACAAACTCTTGATCTTATCCTAAAACATAATGGACTTAATGTGAAACTCAATAAAGACTAGACTTCTAGATCAAACAATTGATCTTTATTGACTTAAACATGAATACTAATTAAAACAAAAAAAAAACATACAACTCTAATGGCTGCCTTCACGGCTCTGCCTTCACTTCTTCAGCTTGCAGTCTTGGAATCAGCTGCATTTCAAGTCTTCATTCTTCAACACTCCTCCTTGATTCTAGGCTGCACATTCCTACCATCTCCCTCAATTCTTCAAATCTTTCTTTACCTAAGGATTTAGTGAATAAATCAGCTAATTTGCTCCTTAGAACAACAATACTTCATCTCTAGCTCACCTTCTTGTTGAAACTGATGAATTGCATGGAACTTGATTTTCATGTGTTTGGTTCTATCATGAAAAAAAGAGTTCTTAGATATTGCAATGGCTGACATGTTATCACAAAATAATTCAGTAGGTTCTAGTTGATTGAAAAACAAAGTTCTTAGATATTGCAATGGCTGCCATACTAGCTGATTTACAACTACATAGGTTGCAATATATTCAGCTTCTTCCATAGAGTGTGCCACTACACTTTGCTTCTTTGAATTCCAGCAAAAAAACACTACCTCCCATTGAAAAACAATAAACCCGAGGTGCTTATCATTTCTTCATCACTCCCAGCCCAATCACTATCACAAAAACCAACTAGCCTAACAGTTTCTAGTTTATCAAAAACCATCCCATATTCTAGAGTTCCTTTTAAATACCTTAGGACTCTCTTGGCTGCAACATAATGAGTTTGGCTTGGGTTTTGCATAAACCTAGACAAATAATTGACAGTAAAGACAACGTCAAGCCGTGTGGCAGTCAAATACAACAAGCTACCAATCAAGCTCCTATAAATTCTTCCATCAACTTTGGGAGCATCATCATCCTTCATCAGTTTCTGACCTGCCACCATGGGAGTGCTGACAGGTTTGCAATTTTCCATTGCAAACTTCTTCAGCAATTTTATTGTGAAGTTTATCTGACACAAGAAACACCTTAGCTTTGATTGTATTATTTCCATACCTAGGAAATATGACAGAATCCAAGTTCATTCATTTCGAAATTGTTCTTCATGTTCATCTTGAATTCATCCACTAGTTTCTCCATGTTTCCAGTAATTAGCAAGTCATCCACATAGACTGATACAATCAGAATATGTTCATCAATCTTTTTCACATACAAAGTAGCTTCATTCAAGCTTTTCTCAAATCCCAAACTCAACAAAAATTCATCAAGCTAACTGTACCATGCTCTAGGAGCCTGTTTCAGTCCATACAAGGCTTTTTTCAGAAGATAAACCTTGTTAGTTGTGATTTCTTTTTCGAAACCTTCAGGTTGTTCAACATAAATCTCTTCATCAAGTGTCCCATTCAAAAATGCTGACTTAACATCAATTTGCCAAACATACCAGCCAGTTTGTGCAGCAATCATCAACAACATTTTAATTGTGTCAAGTCTAGATACAGGAGCAAATGTATCATGATAATCAATACCTGGTTCTTGGGACTAGCCCTTAACCACTAGTCTTACTTTGTGTTTGTTGATGCTTCCATCTGCATTTAATTTCGTTTTGAAAATCCATTTCACCCCAATAACCTTTCTATTGATAGTTCTGTCAACTAGCTGCCATGTTTCATTTTTTCAATCATCATCAGCTCCTCCTTCATTGCTGCCACCCATGTGTGTGAATCCATGGCTTCTTGAACATCAGTAGGTTCAATTTCAGCAAGATTACATCTACTATAAATTTCACTCAGCAATCTCATACCCCTCTCAGGTTCATCTTCAATTTCATCACTATCATTACCTCACTTTCAGTTTGGATTTCATGCCCTGTTCTCTCCACAAGTTCAGCCTCCCAATTCCATATCTTTTCTTCTGGAACCTTCACATTCCTTGCAATCACAACCTTGTTAGTTTTCAAATCAAACACTTTGTAACCATTTGACTTAATGCTGTATCCAATCAAAATTCCTATCTCAGCTTTTTGATCAAGTTTACCCCTCTTAATTTCGGGTTGCAGGAAATAGCAGGGGCTGCCAAACACTCTTAAGTGTTCTAGATTCGGTTTCAACCCATACCATACTTCGTATGGTGTTTTTTCTCCCAAAATTTTTGTAACCATACAATTTAGAAGATAAGAGGCTGTGCACAGTGCTTCAGCCTAGAATTTCAGAGGCATCTTCTTTTCATATAGAAGACATCTTGCCATCTCCATTAGTGTTCAATTTCTTCTTTCACTAACTCCATTTTGCTGAGGTGTGTATGGTACTGTAAGCTGATGTTTAATTCCTTCTTTTGCTAAGTGTTCTTCCAATTTTTGGGAAGTAAATTCACCTCCATTGTCAGACCTTAAAGCTTTTAGCTTGGTTCCAGTTTCTCTCTCGGTTGCAGCTTTGAATTTCAGGAATTCATCAAACACTTCCCCTTGGTTTTAAAGAAATCAACCCAACAATATCTACTACAATCATCAATGAACAACAAAAAATACTTAGCACCATTCAAGGACTCATTCCTCATAGGTCCACACACATCAGTATACACCAATTACAACTTACAAGTAGCTCTAAATGCATTATCATTAAAAGCAATTCTTGTTTGCTTACCTAATTGACATGCTTCACATACCTCCTTTTGTTCTTGAATTTCAAGTAATCCAACCACCATCTCTAAGTCTGCCATTTTCTTCAAGGTAGCATAATTAAAATGCCCCAACCTCTTATGCCACAATACTGATTTTGAGCTGTCAGTGATGCTCATGTTCAAGTGTTCATTCTCCAAGCCGAGACTAAAACTTCTATTAGTCATTTTAGCAGAAAACAAAATGCTTCCATTATCATCTCTAATTGTGCATATGCCATTAACAAAAGATAGTGAGTAACCATCTACAAGCAATTGTCCAACACTCACTAAGTTGTGTTTAATTTCAGGCACATACAACACATTATCAAAAGTTCTTATACCTTCCATGGTATTAATGTCAACATCCCCTCTGCCTTTTACATCCACATACTGCCCGTTTGCAACTTGTACTTTGGATTCATAATTTGAGTCCAAAGTCTTAAACATCTTCACATTTGCAGACATATGACTAGTGCATCCACTATCAACAAGCCAATTTGAATTTTTTACCTTTGCTTTGCTGCAATTCTGTTCTGCCACAGCCATGAACAAATGTTCATCTTCCACTTTTGAGTTCTTTGCAATGTAAGCTTGCTTTCCTGCTCCTGTGTTTGTCTTGCAGAACTTTTGAATATGTCTAAACTGCTTGCACCTCCTGCATTGAGCATTTTTGAGCCAACACCATGACTCAAGATGACTTGTTTTATGGCATTATTTGCAAAGGGGAAATTGTTCTTTCTTTTCTTTTCCCCTTGTGTTGGAATTGTTGGAGAAATTATGAGTGCTCTGCCATTTTTTGTTCTGCCAATTCTTTCCATTTTCCCTTCTTCCTTCATGGCTTTCTTTGAAAGAATTCTGGATTCGTGATCTTCCTCTAAATCTAGCAACAAAAGCTTCTTCACTTGAACCTTCTTGCCTGAAGGCTTGCCATGGAGAGCATTAATTAAATCTTGAAGACTCATCTCTGTAAAGTCTCTTGAGTCTTCTAAAAAACAGATTTTGTTCTCAAAATTTTTAGGCAAGCTGACGAGAACTTTTTCTACCACTCTTGAATCCTGAACATCTTCTCCCAAAAGTCTCATTTGATTGACTAGTTTGGAGATATTAGAAGAGAACTCTTTGATTGTCTTTGTCTCTGTCTCTCTCATTTTTAATCCTTCAAACTATCTTTTTAAATTCAAAATCTGCATTCTCTTTGATTTTTCGTCCCCTTGAAATTCTGCTTTAAGCTTGTCCCAAGCTTCTTTAGCAGTTTCACAAGCCATGATTCTTGTGAATATTTCTTCACTTACAGCATTATGAATGCATGTAAGTGCCTTGAATCCCTTTGCTCTTTCTTCATTGAAGAACTTGATTTGAGCAATTGTAGGATTGGTGTTTAATGGATTTGGTTGCTTATCACTTTCAACAATCTCCCACAAATCAAAAGCCCTAAGATATGTTGCAATTTTCACAGCCCAAACACCATAATGTGTTCCTGTAAACACAGGTGGTTTCGACGAAAAAGCTGCAGAATCCATGAAGAACAGAAAACTTTCTGACGATCCACCTGTTACTTTTTTATTTTGTAGTAAAGAGTAACAGTTGTTGTTTCAGATGTTCTTCACCTTTAGATGCAAAAATTGATTGAGCAACTTTGATCGAAACAAAGATCTGGACCAGTAATTGATGATTTCAGTCAATTACGTATCAATCACAGAAAGAATCAAGATGAATTTCTTGATTAAAATTTTCTCTCTCGTGTTTCACTCTCCACCCTATCAAAGCTAAATAACTTTGAAAGATCCTCACTTTTAATTCAGTCGTGTTTCACTCAATTCCCTTTCAAAGATTCAATTTTGCTCTGATACCAATTGTTGGAAAAATTTCTGAAGAACAAACACACACTGTTCAAATCACTGTCAGGAATTGTGTTTCTGACTTGAAAAACAAACACTGTTCAAATCAGTGTCAAGAACAAGCTAATTTTCCAGAAATTCTTAAGAACTAAAGATAAAGGACTTAATGAAATAATATTCAAAACAAGGGGTAGAATTTGTTGGTAGGTTACTGCCATCCCTTTGCTTTTATTTATGGAAAAACGAAATTAGAAGATTACAAGAGAATGAGTTCTCATTAAATACAAACTCTTGATCTTATCCTAAACATAATGGACTTAATCTTAAACTCAATAAAGACTAGACTTCTTGATCAAACAATTGATCTTTATTGACTTAAACACGAATACTAATTAAAACAAAAGAAAAACATAAAACTCTGATGGTGCTCTGCCTTCACTTCTTCAGCTTGCAGTCTTGGAATCAGCTGCATTTCAAGTCTTCATTCTTCAACACAGTAATCGCTTGCTCTCTTATTGTTTATTTCTTTGTTTTCATGCAGGAGCAAGTCAAAGACTCTAGTAAGAGTGAGGAAAAATCCTCCTGGACTCTATTATCAGAAACATCTAGGTCCGCAACTACAATCTCTTCATCACTGCCTACTGATCTTTGCCGACGACTTACATTAGTCGAAGTCAAAGAAGCAACAAGAAACTGTTGAAGATGAAAATATATATGTTGTTATTTCTGTTTTACAGTGTACATGGCTGCTATATTGTTAGGCAATTATTTACTTTACTTTACAGCACATAGTCTGTCATACACAATATAAATGCAGACTATGTAGGATTAGTTTGTTAGTTGGTTATTAGTTTGTTACACCTCTTGTATATATACTCAAATGATCAATACAACAAAGTAACACATTCCATTCAATTCTCCTCTCCAATTTACATGGTATCAGAGCTAGGTTAAGGAAAAATCATATTCCTCTTCACTCAAACTGCTGTGCAGTATTCAACTTTTTCTCAACACAAATCACTCAAACTGCTGTGCAGTTTTCAACTTTTTTTCTCAAATCAAATCCCTACTCAAATCAAATCCTTACCCCTTCAATCCAGCCAATATGGCCCAAGACAACACATCATCAAATCCTTCCATTCACGGCAAAGAAATTGCCACAGACCCAACCTCAAACCCTTACTCCTCTCATCACTCAGACCACCCAGGGCTTGTTTTAATTTCCAAGCCCTTGAATGGGAACAACTACTCTACCTGGAAAAGAGCCATGACACTGGCTTTGAATTCTAAAAATAAATTGGGTTTCGTTGATGGCTCAATTGAACAGCCACCACAAGCAACTAAACCTGAGAATCATGCAGCTTGGTCCCGCTGCAACGACATGGTCCATTCTTGGATCATCAACACCCTAGACCCAGAAATTTTAGACAGTGTAATTTAATACACCACTGCCAACGAAGTCTGGGAAGATCTTCGTAAGCGTTTCTCACAAAGCAATGCCCCCAGAATCTTCAAAATTTAAAGGGACATAGCATATTTTCGCCAAGACCAGCTCTCGGTCTCAGCCTATTACACGAGACTGAAAGGGCTTTGGGATGAACTCAGCTCATACAGTGAAATCATGCATGGAGCACAACAGGATCAACAGAAAATGATGCAATTTTCGATGGGCTTGAATGATACTTACAGTGGTATACGGGGACAAATTCTCTTGATGAGTCCTCTACCTTCCATTCGCCAAGCATACTCGTCTGTGTCTCAAGAGGAGAAGCAACGCCTCCTCAGTTCAACCAATTTTGCAGAGATTGGGGGTGGCGCTGCCATGGCGGTTCGGAGCAACGGTGGCAACAAATTCATCTCTCCAAGGAAGTACAATAATGGGTCAAGCAATTTTAGCTCACCCTCTCCAGAAACTCACAGTTGGGATCGATTTGGGGGCATGAATGGAAGGGGAGAGAGAAGTGAAGAGCGACAGCGTTTTAGAGGAGGTCTGATGGGCGTGAATGGCAGAGGAGAAAGAGAGAGGCGTTTTACGCGTGATGGGTTTGGGCGTGACGGGCCGCGTGATGGGTTTGGGCGTGATGGGCCCAATGGGCGAGACATGCGTGATGGGCCGAGAGGACGCCCATAGTGCAGTCATTGTGGGTAGATGGGCCATTGGGCCCATACTTGCTATGCACTGAAGGGCTACCCAGCAGCCCATCCAAGAGGCCGACCCATGGGCCTGGGTCAATTCCATAACAGGCCCGCCGTGAATAATGTGTCTGAAGGGCCCTCTAAAGAAGCAGATCAAAGCCAAGTTATTGGCATTTCGGAGGCCCAGATAAAACAGCTCTTGTCTTTGCTCGACATTAAAAATGAAGGATCAACTTCCCAAACACCTACCAAACCAGGTTTGTCCAAAATAATCCCCCGCAAGTGGATTATTGACAGCGGGGCGACGGATCACATTTCTTCATCGTCGAAATTATTTTTCCACATGGAGAAAAATTGCTCATTACCTCCTATGTCATTGCCCAGCGAAGAGAAAGCAAAAATTGTTGCGAGAGGATCATTACCTCTTAATTCGATTTATTATTTAAAGAATGTGCTATGTGTTCCCACATTCAAAGTGGATTTGATGTCAGTTAGCCGCCTGACAAGAGGATTGAATTGCTCAATAACTTTCTTTCCTTATTGGTGTATTTTGCAGGATCTGGCTATGAAGAGGATGATTGGTTTGGGGAAACAGCATGATGGGCTATATTACTTGGTGACACTAGCAACAAAAAGAACCGACTCAGATATCTCACCCACTTGCAACCTCACCATTTCTACCACCGATCTCTGGCATCACCGATTAGGTCATGCATCACCATCTCGTTTAAATTTTATTGCGAAGAATTATTTAAATTTTTCAATTCAGTCAAGTACAATTTGTCCTGTTTGCCCTTTGGCCAAACAGAGTCATTTACCTTTTCGTCCTAGCGTCATTTCATCTGTAAAACCTTTTGAGATAATTCATTGCGATATTTGGGGGCGCTATCGCCATCCTTCAATTTCTGGTGCTTATTATTTTCTCACTATTGTTGATGATTATACACGTTTTACATGGATTTTTTTAATGCAACACAAAAGTGAGACACAATCATTTCTCAAAAGTTTTTTTAATTATGTTCACACCCAATTTGAGTCGAAAATCAAAATTTTTCGCAGTGACAATGGTGGAGAATTTATTTCCCTGCGTAATTTTTTTGCTGATCATGGTGTCATTTTTCAACATTCTTGTTTTTACACGCCTCAACAAAATGGGGTTGTGGAACGCAAACATCGACACATCTTACAGGTAGCTCGAGCCTTGAAATTTCAGGCTACTCTTCCTACCCTTTTTTGGGGAGAATGTGCTCTCACTGCTGTGCACTTAATCAATAGGCTTCCTCACCAATTCTTTCATTCAAAACACCTTTCGAAGTACTTTTTTTAAAACCTCCTTCTTTTTCCCATTTACGTGTTTTTGGTTGTGTAGCCTACGCTACTAATGTCCAACCTTCTCATAAATTTAATCATCGTTCTATTCCCTCAATTTTTATGGGTTACCCTATTGGTCAAAAGGCTTATAAATTATATGATTTATTGCAAAGAAATTTTTTTACAAGTCGTGATGTCAAATTTCATGAGACGGTCTTCCCTTATGCTTCCCTTCCTTCATCTGACCCACAAACCCAGACAGGCCCATTACCACTTCCGGCCCCAGACCACTATGATCCTTACCCTGCACCCACTACAACCCAGCAACCAGATCCTTCTCCTCACCCTCCCATATCTCCATCCTCTCCGATTCACCCCATCCCACATACACCTCTTTCCCCACCAGACACAGAATCACCATTATTACCTTCCCTACCTGATCCACCTCCTGCACCCTGTATTACCAACACCCCTGTTACAGCTCCCATTAGGCGTTCCACTCGACCCACTGGTCCACCAGCCAAGCTTCATGACTATGTATGCTCCACCGTTTCCTCCTACCAACCATCCTCCTTGTTCCCCGGTCCAAGTAAAGGTACGAGGTATCCCATGGCTAATTTTCTATCTTATCACCGATATACACCTGCTCTTCACTCTTTTGTTGCACAGCTCAGCATGGCCACTGAACCCACCTCTTATTCTGAGGCTGCCTCTAATCCTAATTGGCAAGCAGCCATGGCTTCTGAGTTGAAAGCTCTCCAAGATAATTGTACATGGACCCTCGTCCCTCTTCCCGCGGGAAAATCACCTATTGGTTGTCGTTGGGTGTTTAAAATCAAACATCTTTCTGACGGTTCAATCGAGCAGTACAAGGCTGGTTTGGTCGCCAAGGGCTTCACTCAGTTAGAGGGTGTCGATTATCAGGACACCTTTTCCCCCACAGCAAAGAACATTTATGTCCGCTACTTGCTTGCTTTGGCCGCTTCTCATAACTGGTCCATTCATCAGCTGGATGTCAACAACGCTTTTCTGCATGGTGACTTGACTGAGGAAATATACATGTCACCACCACCAGGGCTTCAGTGACAGGGGGAGGATGATTTAGTATGTCGCCTACACAAGTCCTTATACGGACTGAAACAGGCTTCTTGCTAGTGGTTTGCAAAGTTTTCAAAAGCCATCTACTCCGCAGGATATGAACAATCACGGGCAAGTCTTTTACTGCTCTTCTGATATATGTTGATGATATCTTGATTACTGGAAATGATGTTGTTAGTATTGATGCAACTAAGAAATTTCTGCATAATAATTTCCGCATCAAAGAGCTTGGTAAATTGAAATACTTCCTTGGCATTGAGGTATCTACTTCCAAGAGTGGAATTTTCATTTCTCAACGTAAATATGCATTGGAGATCATTGCGGATGCAGGGCTATTAGGGGCAGCTCCAATTGATACCCCTATGGAGCAAGGATTGAAATTATCAGATGAAGGTGATTTACTTAGAAATTCCAGTCAGTACAGAAGACTTGTCGGCAGGTTGATTTACTTGACTGTTTCTAGGCCTGATATAACGTATGCTGTACATGTCTTGAGTAGATTCATGCATCAACCGCGAAAACTGCATATGGAGGCAGCACTTCGGGTAGTGAGATATTTGAAAGGGGCTCCTGGTAAAGGATTATTTTTCTCCTCAAAGAGTGATGATAAGTTGAGAGCCTATTGTGACTCAGATTGGGCAGGTTGCCCACTTACTAGGAGATCTACGTCAGGTTACTGCATCTTTCTTGGACCTTCATTGATATCTTGGAGGTCAAAGCGACAGAAAATGATTTCACTTTCTTCAGCCGAAGCAGAGTATCGAGCAATGACCGGAGCCTGCTGTGAATTGACATGACTTCGATATCTGTTGAAGGATTTGGGTTTCTACCACGAAGGGCCTGCTTTGCTATACTGTGATAACCGAGCTGCTCTACACATTGCAGCCAATCCAGTTTTTCATGAGCGAACCAGACTCATAGAAATTGATTGTCACTACATTAGAGACAAAATCCAAGATGGTTTGATAATTACGAAGTATGTGAATTCTGCACATCAGCTGGCGGACATCTTGACAAAGCCTCTGGGAAGAGATTTATTTGTTCCCATGATTCGCAAGTTGGGAGTGCAAGATATCCACTCTCCAACTTGAGGGGGAGTGTTGAAGATGAAAATATATATGTTGTTATTTCTGTTTTACAGTGTACATGGTTGCTATATTGTTAGGCAGTTATTTACTTTACTTTACAGCACATAGTCTGTCATACACAATATAAATGCATACTATGTAGGATTAGTTTGTTAGTTGGTTATTAGTTTGTTACACCTCTTGTATATATACTCAAATGATCAATACAACAAAGTAACACATTCCATTCAATTCTCCTCTCCAATTTACAGAAACTTTGATGATCAAAATATTATTGGTTCAGGGGGTTCGGGACTATGTATAAAGGATACATTGAATACGGTTCCATCGCAGTAGCCATCAAACGATTAGATTCATCATCGAAGCAAGGGACACGTGAGTTCCAGACAAAGATTAAGATGTTATCCAATCTTCGCCACCTCCATCTAGTGTCACTGATTGGATACTGTGATGATCATGGAGAGATGATCCTTGTATACGATTACATGTCAAGAGGCACCCTTCGAGAACATCTCTACAGAACAAATAGCTCTCCTCTTCCATGGAAGCAAAGGCTAGAAATATGTATTGGTGCTGCAAAAGGGTTGCATTATCTTCATTCAGGAGCAAAGCACGCAATTATTCATCGTGATGTGAAGTCAACAAACATATTGTTAGATGAGAATTTGGTGGCTAAGGTTTCAGATTTTGGTTTGTCCAGATTGGGTCCCACTAGTACATCCCAAACCCATGTAAGCACCGTAGTTAAAGGTAGCTTTGGATATGTGGATCCAGAGTACTACCGTAGGCAACACCTAACAGAGAAATCTGATGTCTATTCATTCGGTGTGGTTTTGTTTGAGGTGCTATGTGCAAGGCCACCAGTGATTTCAAGTTTACCGAAAGAGCAAGCAAGCTTAGCTGAGTGGGGACGAAAATGTTACCAAAGAGGAACCCTTGATCAGATCGTGGATCCACATTTAAAGGGCGAGGTTGCCCCTGTCTCTATAAGTTTGTAGAGATTGCGAGCAGTTGCTTACATGGTCAAGGAATTGAACGCCCTAATATGGGTGATGTGGTTTGGGGCCTTGAATTTGCGTTGCAACTTCAACAAACTGCTGAGAAAAAACCCAACAGTGTAGATGGGATCAACATGGAAGAAAAAAGCTCATTTTCACCACATCGAGGTGTCATGGCCAGCGATGAAGATGACATGTTTAGTGGAGCCGAGTCACATTCTAGGAGCACATTTAGCACTGATGCAGCGAGTGTCACCCTTAGTGATCCAGTCCAAAGAGCAAGGTCAGAGGGTGTGTTTTCTGAAATAATTGATCCAAAGGGAAGATGAGCTAGGAACCTGTAGATTGATGGCATGAGATTAAGGTTTGCATTGCTCATAAATATTGATATTCCACACTCGTTTCCATGATTCTGAACTATTAAAGTTTTTCCTTTTTCATTTTCGATTGAATTAATCGTGACAGTGTCTTGTTTTTTCCTTCATAAGCCAATCTTTATTAAACACAAGACAGCAAAAGCTATCTAGACATGGAAAGAGAGAACAAAAAAGCAGACATAAGAAAATGAATCAAATTCTTCCATAGTTCATACAGAGAGATCACCCAATAGACACCGAGCAAAACTAATCCCCAGCTTACTAGACAAAATCTATTACGTAGTTACTGCTGATTTCAATATGTTTTTCTTTCCATTCTATCTATTACGTAAAAATTGTAAGAGATATTTCAAAAGACTATCCCACATTAGTAAAACACAAAGAACCTCTTGAGTGCAAAGAGTATATATAGGACTCACTATCCCATATCAGGAAAAAAAAAAGACTTTTATCAAGTGTATATATAATAAAACTTGAGATGAGATAGTAACCATCAAAGAAAGTAGAGTGAGCTTTTGCACATAAGGATGAGTGGCGAGGCAATGCCCATAATCTTTAAATTTTTTGTTACTTTATTAAAATATTTTGGTGATCCTTAAGCTGAAAACATTAAATTTATAACCATTGAAAAATTCTTTTTAACAATTTCACATATAATCGTTACCATAATTTAATTTCATAATGGACATATTTTCAATTATTGTAACTGCTATTTTAATTTCATAATTAAATTAAATGTGATCATTACGTTATGGTAGCCTATAAATACTATGCAGATTTTTCAAACAAGAACAATTCAAAAATAACTTTTCTTCTTCTCATTTGCTGGCCTTTTCTTATTTCCAAGTTGTTTTTGTGTTGCCCTCTAATCTTGAGGAAGAACTTGTTGAATCCTGGAGCATACCTTACTGTTAGGGAAATATCCTTAAGAACAGTGTACAAGCACACCTCAAGTTTTTGTTTCCGTTCCTTGCATTTCAAAATTATTCACAACAGGGGTTCTGTTCTCTCATACATTTCCAGGTTTTCCTCCACTCTCCTCAATATTTCCGAAAATCATTTGAGTATCCTGAAGATTTTGACAGTAGATATTGTTTGCCTTTCTCAGCTTTGTAGTGTTTTTTTTTCTCTAATAAAAAAAAAAAAAAACATGGGAATGGAACTGTCTCCCTTGATTGCCTTGTTGAGGTGGGTTCCCGTAGCGGAAGTTGGGATGATTTCTCCATCAAGGATTGTACGTGTTAGAAAAGGGATCATACTTACGCTAGGGTTGTCCATTGAATATTCCATCAACCGCATTCGCTTGTTCAATGTAATCTTCTTGCATTGTTGGGCACATATCCAAAGCATGTCCTTGTAGTGAGCATATGCTATAAACTTTTATCTGTTGTACATTTCCACAAGCCAAAGAATCCATAAGACAAGTAAGATCATTAACTTTATTCTCAAGGTTAGAAATACTTACCTCATTCACTTGTTTGTTTGAGAAGTCCGATCAGACATTTCCACCTCCAACTGATGAAGACGACGGTGAAGGCAGTTGCAGGCAAGGAGGGATGGATCAACGAGAGAGATGTTAGAGTGTGTATTCTAGAGTATGTGTAGTCTAGAATATATTAGACTAACAGAATTAATACTCTAGAATATAGTATTTGGCAGTTTAATATGTATATAAATAGTACTACACACGGAGAGTGTGTATTGTGTGGGATTACTGTTTCAACAGAAAAGTTTTATTTTCCCTCTATTTCGTTACTCTCTCTCTCTGTTCTTCATACTTTGCAGCCTTCGTCTTCATCTTTTTCATTCATCTTCACATTTATCAACATCATTTTACGATTCCATCATGGTATCAGAGCTTATAATGCTCACGCAGTAAAATTACTTGTTCTCATCATCTTGCTTCCGCAATCTACTTCAAAAAAACTTTTCCCAATCAAAAATCAATGTTCGTCATCACAGATTCTCTACAATCACCACCCAACCCATTTTTCCCTTCAATCCTTTGTTTCTCAGCTTTCTATTCGGTATTAAACCCAACCCAACCCATTTTTCCCCTCTATCATTCTCCTCGTCAAAAATGGTGACTGCTGCACAACTTCAAATCCTTCAATCTCCAATCACAAACCTAATTTCATCCATTTCTACATCGGTGAATGTCAAACTCGATGATTCCAACTATCTCAACTGGAATTTTCAGATTCAACTCCTTCTCGAGAGCAATGAGATTTTTGGGTTTGTCGATGGCTCTCAACCGTGCCCCTCTCTGTCAACTGTGGACACTGGCGATTGTGGTACAAGTAATCTTAACCCTTCTTCATCTGTAATTGATTGTGATGCTATGACAATTTGGAAAATGCATGATAGGGCTGTCATGCAACTCATTACTGCAACTTTGTCACCTATAGCTTTATCTTGTGCAATCGGTAGTACTAGCTCTAGAGAATTGTGGATGAGTTTGAAAGAGCAATTTTCTACCGTATCTAAGACAAGCATTTTTCAATTGAAGTCAAATTTGCAGAACATTAGGAAAGGGTCAGATAATATTTGTCAATATCTTCTGAAAATTAAAGAAGCTAGGGACTATCTAATGGCTGCTGGGGTGTATTTTGCGGATGAAGACATTGTAATCTTAGCATTAAATGGTCTTCCAGCTGAGTACAATACATTTAGGTGTGTTGTAAGGGGGAGAGAAAGTGTAATTCCATTGAAAGAATTTCGATCTCAGCTACTTGCTGAAGAACGAATTGTGGAGCATATACTGCCTGACACTTCCAATTTTTTATCTGCCATGCACACTGTCTCTACTGGTGGATATAAGCACCCTGAGCATGACTTCTATAAACCCCCTGTTTCTGCATTTAGACCACCTCGTAGCTCCACTGGTTCCCATACTTATGACAATGGAGGCTATAAACCATTTCCTAGAAACAGAGGCAAAGGTAGGACTTATTCTGGGCAGAGACCATTTTTTCCGAGAGCATCAGTTCAGGCTTCATCTCAGCCAGTTTCACCTTCTGTTCCTCATTCTTTTAGGTCTTTTACTGCATCTCCATATACTGCACCTAATATATCTGTGTGTCAATTATGCAATGGTGAAGGACACACGGCTCCAATGTGTGGCCTTAAGAGTTTTGACAAGTTTAAATGCAGCATATGTGGGAAGTATAATCACACCACTTGGTTTTGCTACTACAATGAGAATGGTCCTCATTTTATGGGTTGCACTGTGACTGATTCCTCATCCCCACAGCAGCATGCTTTGAATGTTATGCACAATGGCTACTTGTCTTCACCTCAATCGTCAAGTCAGTCTCCTCTAGTTTGGATTACAGACTCTGGGGCCACCAATCACATAACTGCTGACTTGTCCAACTTGTCTTTGAGTACACCTTACCCTGCAAATGATACGGTGCAGACTGCTAATGGTGAAGGTCTGTTGGTTTCGCATGTTGGTTCAGCTATTATTCCCACTAAACCTCACTCTCTCAAGTTAAATTTTGTTTTGTGTGTTCCCAAACTTACTCAGAATTTATTATCAGTATATCGCATTTGTTTGGATAATAATTGCTATCTGATATTTGATGCCTTTTGTTTTTGGATTCAGGACAAAGTCACCGGGAGGATCATGTATAAAGGGCAGTGCAGTAATGGCCTCTATCCACTTCCAATTGTTTCCCCTTCTGTTCGGTCTTCTTTCAGCTCTTAATTCCAAGCTTATATTGGTAGGTTAGTGCTATCTTCTACTTGGCACCATAGGCTAGGTCATCCAGCAAATAACATAGTCAAATTGATGTTACAAAAATCAAACATTCAGTGTTCCTTAGATCCTGATCCTGCAGTCTGTATTAGTTGTTTAGAGGGAAAGTTTTCTAAGCTTCCATTTCAGCCTAGTGCTCACAAATCTGTAACACCATTTCACATTATACATAGTGACCTATGGGGACCTTCTCCAAGTGTTTCCATTGATGGATATAAATACTATGTAATTTTTGTGGATGAATTTTCCCGTTATTGTTGGTTGTTTCCTCTCATTAATAAAAGTGATGTTTGTTCCGTATTCATTACTTTCTATCAATACATTCATACTCAATTTTCACAATGTATTCAAATTCTTCAAAGTGATGGGGGTGGGGAGTATGTTAACAAATCCTTGAAACATTTTCTTGACACTAAAGGTATTGAGCACCGTAAATCTTGCCCATATACACCTGAACAAAATGGTTTAGCTGAGCACAAACATAGACATCTTATTGAGACTACGGTCACTCTACTTCAATATGCCAAATTACCTACAATTTTCTGGACTTATGTTGTTCAAACTGCATCATTCTTAATTAATCGTATGCCTTGTGTTGGTTTGCACCATAAGTCTCCATTTGAAATGCTATTTGGTAAAATACCTTCGGTTGCACATCTTAAGGTCTTTGGATGTGCTTGTTTCCCCTTGTTACGACCATATACTCAACACAAATTAGAACCAAAGACTACCATGTGTGTATTTTTGGGTTATGCTACTCAGTATAAGGGATATATATGCTATCATGTGTCTAGCAGAAAATTATATATATCTCGGCATGTTTTGTTTAATGAAAATGTGTTCCCATACAATGATTTAGTCACACAATTTTCCAATTCCAAAACACCATCCCCTATGCACAATTTTCCCTCCCCTGTTGCATTTCTTCCAACAATTATGCCACTATCTACTGTCACCAATTCTGCTACTCAGTCCCGATCTCTCAATTCCATTGAACCTGTCATTCCTTCATCATCCTCACTGTCATTGTCTCCTGCCATCACTCCTATTGCCCTTGTGCTTGTCACTTCTCCTATTGTGACTTCTACTGAATCCACAATAGAAGGTAAGTCTGCTGCAACCTTATCTCCAGAGGATAGTTTTAATCCTGAGAACTTGTCTATTGTGCTGCATATACCTGCGTTAAATGTTCATCCCATGCAGACAAGAAGCAAGACAGGGGTTGTGATGAGAAAAACGTGCGTCTTTGCTACTCATCACGCAAACACAGGGGATCCTTCCATGTGTGAACCATTGACATTCAAGTCTGCTCTTAAGATTCCTGTGTGGTTGTCTGCTATGGAAGATGAAATCAGTGCTTTGAATTCTCAGCATACATGGAGTCTTGTTGAGCTGCCACCTCGGAAAAACTTAGTGGGATGTAAGTGGATCTTCAAGCTCAAGAAGCATGCAGATGGCACAATTGCTAGGCATAAGGCTCGCCTGGTTGCTCAAGGGTTTAGCCAAGAACCTGGCTTGGATTACGGTGAGACTTTCAGCCCCGTAGTTAAACCAACTACTGTCCGTCTTGTATTGGCTTTAGCAGCACATTATAACTGGAAATTGAGGCAGCTAGATGTGAAGAATGCCTTTCTTCATGGTGTTCTTCAAGAGGATGTATATATGGCTCAACCCCCTGGGTTTATTGACTCTGTTCATCCACAACTGGTGTGTAAGCTGCATAAATCCTTGTATGGTCTCAAGCAAGCTCCACGAGCTTGGAATGACAGGTTCACTGATTTCTTGCCATCTCTGGGTTTTACACATACTTATGCAGATTCGTCTCTCTTTGTTAAACCTCTTGATAATGGTTTAATTGTCTTACTCATTTATATCGACGACATCATTATTACTGGTACTGATTTGAATGCTATTCAACGGGTTATTGACTCTCTCATTGCAGAATTTGATATCACAGATTTGGGAGACTTGCATTATTTTCTAAGGATTCAAATTTCACACATCACTAATGGTTTGATCTTATCTCAGTCCAAGTATATCACTGATTTGCTATGCAAAACTGATATGATTGATGCTAAAGCTTCTCTTACTCCATGTCTGCCATATCAACGATTATCCAAGGATGATGGTGTCTCCTTCGATAATCCCACTTTGTACAGAAGCATTGTAGGAGCTTTACAATATCTAACATTCACTCGTCCAGACATCTCTGTTGCAGTGCATCAAGTCTGCCAGTTTATGCAGAAGCCAATGGTGTCCCATTTCATCGCAGTTAAACGTATCTTACGTTATCTCAAGGGCACTCTTGATTTTGGTATGAGGTATACGAGTGGTTCTTTGGATCTTACAGCATACAGTGATGCAGATTGGGCAGGTGATCCCAATGATAGAAGGTCCACTACTGGCTCAATTATTTTCCTTGGGTCTAATCCTATTTCTTGGTCTTCCAAGAAACAACAAACAGTTTCACGATCTTCAACAGAGGCAGAATATAGAGCACTCTCTTCGACAGCTGCTGAAATTGATTGGCTCAAGCAACTCTTGGTGTTTCTGCGTGTTGAATTTGTTTAGCCTCCACTTCTATTATGTGACAACCTTTCGGCCATTGCTCTGTCCTTCAACCCAGTTCAACATCAATGAACTAAACATAAAGAAATTGATGTCCATTTTGTGCGAGAAAGGGTGGCCAACAATCAACTTCTTGTGCAATCTGTTTCCTCAAAGGAACAATTTGCAGATATCTTCACTAAAGGGCTTGGTACTGTTCTATTTCAATTTCATTGTAACAATCTCATGCTTGGATTATCAAAGCAAGAGATTAAGGGGGGATGTTAGAGTGTGTATTCTAGAGTATGTGTAGTCTAGAATATATTAGACTAACAGAATTAATACTCTAGAATATAGTATTTGGCAGTTTAATATGTATATAAATAGTACTACACACAAAGAGTGTGTATTGTGTGGGATTACTGTTTCAACAGTAAAGTAATTCAAAAGTTTTATTTTCCCTCTATTTCGTTACTCTCTCTCTCTATTCTTCATACTCTGCAGCCTTCGTCTTCATCTTCACATTTATCAACATCATTTTACGATTCCATCGAGAGAGAGATGCTGGCCTTCTGAGAATTGTATGCCCTTCATTAAGATGGATTTTCCTCGATTCAATGATGGGGATGATCCAATTGAATGGGTCTATAAGGCAGAGCAGTATTTCGATTATTTCTCAGTGCCACCTCAGAAAAAAAGTCAAAATGGTTTCCTTCCATCATGATCGGGAGGCCCTGCAGTGGTATCAATGGTAGTAATGTGCGTCTTCCTGCTCCAGTAGGGAAGATTTTATGAAGGTATTTTGCAAAGAATTTGGCTCTCATGGGTTTGAGCATTTTGCAGAAGGCACTCTTCAAGCTTCGTCAGACTAGCTCCTTGAAAGATTATATTGTTGAGTTCAGGCGATTGACAACTTGAATTTGTGACCTTAGTCTAACCTTTCGGTTGAGCTGCTTTGTTGGACAATTACGAGAGGTACTCAAGCATGATGTCAAGTTGTTGCGTCCTGCGACAGTTCATGAGGCCATGAATTTTTCTCACGAAGTGGATGCTAAATTCCACAAGCTGAGGTTAGCACATTCATGTGGAATTTCTAATTCAAGATTGCCTCATTTACCAGTGCAATATGATTTTGTTACGACAAAAACTGAAATCAATTCTCGTAAGGATATGCCTATTAAGAAGTTAATCCCTGAAGAAATCCAGTATAAGAGGCAGAATAACCTTTGTTTTTATTGTGATCCAAAATTTGTGAGAGGACATAAGTGTGCTAGTAAACAAATCTTGTTGTTGGATATGGGTTATAACAGTTCGGAGGAGGAGGAAATAGCCCATAAATTACAACAAATTGAACAAGAAACTGAGGTAAATGCTTGTTGTATCACAACATCGCATCAGTCATAGTAAGGGTCATAATCACCTTTCAAGAAGCAATCATGAGAAGGGTTCTGTTACAATTTAACCTATATTCTGGTTTATGTAACTTGGGGTTTGGTGGTTTTGAAGTTCATTGAATTGAATGTTGGGATTTTGACTGGTATTTTGGGGGGATGATTTGGGAGATTCTTGAAGAGCAATTAGGTTGGGGTCAGTTTGGTGTTATTAGAGTGTTCATTGATAAGTTGACTGGAGAGGTACCGGCTTGCAAATTGATTGCTAAGGATAGACTAGTGAAATCTGAGGATGCAAGGAGTGTCAAAATGAGTTTTCTTAGTTGTAATAATTTAACCTTATTATCGTTGCAATAAGTTTTCAATTCTTGTAAACTTAGTTTCAAATGGGTGGGTAATGAGAGGAATTGGGAGTCATAAGGCCAATAGAAGTAGCCACATGTCAAGTCAGTTAAGAAATTGTTACAGTTGTATCTCGTGGGTTGGCTATATTAACAACCAGAGAAGCCATTTTGCGTTGTGTTGAATAATATTCAGAAAGACATTCTTGATTCTCCTCTATTCTTGGTTGTAACCCTAAGGTAGAAAGATAGAGTTCTATCAGAATAGTAATCTGATTTTGAGAACATGTTTTAGAGAAACAAAGAAAATAACTTCTTGATTGGAATTAGCAGTAACTACTGCTTGATTTTTCTATTTTCTGGTTGTCTATTTATCAACATGTAAGTGTTTGTTTGGAATACTAGGAATAGTAGTCTAATGATTGAGAACACGTTTAAGATAAAAACAAAGAAAATAACTTGTTGATTGGGATGAATATGATGTTGAAACAAAAACATTTCATGATTCTAGTTTTTTTGTGGACTAGAATTAAATATCAAATTTGATGAGGATGATGAAGTTAAAAGAAAAGATTTAGATTTAGAGCTTTTGATTTATGATCTCCATGAAAAGAACAGAAAATTAGATATGGTTATGAAGCATACCGTGAAGAATGTGCCTCGCAATTACTTGAGAAGAATATTAAAATTGACTTGGTAAATTAGCGTGTTCCCTTATGCTTTCTTTGTTCATCTTCTCCAAGCCAGACAAACTTGTTCTGTCAGGAGCAATGTCCATGTTGTATTTATATTGCTTAATGAAAGCATCTACCAGATCTTTCCAACTACGAATCCTGGTGTTATCTAGTCTCATGTACCAATTCAAAGCTGCCCCACTCAAACTATCTTGGAAAAAATGCATTAGCAATTTTTCATCATGCACTACTTCCGCCATTTTGTTACAATATGATTTTAGGTGAGTGACGGGGCATTGTGTCCCAGTGTACTTGATAAAGTCAGGAACACGAAACTTTTTTGGTATCACAACATTCAGGACTAGACCATTTTTGCAACTTGTACTGGGTCATATAGGTTCACCCCTTTAATGGCCCTTATCGTAGTCTCCAATGTCGCCATCTTCTCTTGGTTGATGGCCTCTGATGTTGTTATAACCGTTGGGGTTGCGGCAGGTGTCGGTGCCGCTGATTGTATGACTACTGGATTTTGTTGCGGATCTTGAACCCTTTCTCCTATTACCTCTTCATGGTGATTCATTGCTTGTGCTTGAGCAGCCACTGCGGGTCTAGTTGAAGGACCCTCGCCAGAGGTATTTCTCAATGCTTGCTCGAGTAAGCTGGTAAGACTAGCCACACTAGCTTTCAGAGAATCCAGTTCATCTTGAAAATGAGCATTACGGTTTGCACGCTCTTCATCCTCCATATTTCTCTGCTGGAGTCGAGTGATAGGAGCTCTTCGGGGACCTATATTTTGACCTGCCGATAAAATGTTATGCACCCTGATGGGTGCAAATGAATGCAAATGTATGTACACATCAGGTGAATTAATAGAGAGTTTGCACCTAAAGACAAATTCTAAGTCATTACATGAGGGGTAAGCTTTCTATCTGGTCACAAAAGGTCTATGAACTGCCCAGTGACCACCCTACGTGAAGGTGGTATGGGGGTTTACAAGAAATGGTTGGGGCACTATGTGACCGCCATTATCTAGTAAACACTCAGTTCATAGTTGGATGTTTCAATCTGAACCCCGACTGAAAGTCATGAGGCAGACCGCTAATCCCCGTCTAACCTAGAATTTGCTTTATTCACGAAATTAAAATGCATGATGAAAAAGCAGTAAAATGCGTGTAAAAATATGAACTAGAGAATAAACAATCAAACATCAAAGCTTAGTCCGGCTATGTCCCCGGTGGAGTCGTCATCTGTCGCGACGGTGATTTTTTTCGCGCTTCGCGCCACACCATCCCCTGGGATTGGGGAGACAACGGCGCGCGATGAAAAATGGGGTGTGTTTTATAGCTGTAAAAATTACGACTATAATTATTAGGAGTCGCCACCTAGTATTAAGGTTACTAGGAACCTAGTGGTCTTTGAGAGTCTTGGGTAAGGGGACTCTGCATTTTTGTGCAAGGGGAAAACGCATCACCCCCAGTGCACCATACCTAAGGCAAACTGCATTGTTGTTTGATTATTTTTCCTAAGTTTGATTTTTTTGTTGTCTTTTCTAAAGTTCGACGTAGATCTCTCTTCGTGAGAGAATCTCTACCTCGTTAGGAGTTGAAAGACTAACCAAAATTATTTTACACTGCAAAAAAAAACATTTTTTTATTTGCGGGTGTACTTTACAATGTAATTTTACACCGCAATAAAAGAAAATCTTTTTTAGTATCTCCAAGTGTACTTTACAATGTAATTTTACACCGAGATAGCTAAAACAAAAATATTTTTTTTTTTTTTTTTTTGATATTTTGGCCAAATTCCAAAGGATAATCATAAACCGGTTACGATATCCAATTTTCATTTTAAAATATGAGAAAGATGCAACATATTTTTTTTTACAAAAAATAAACATAGAAAAATCTTGGAATTCGGCCGTATGCACGAAAACAACACTTTTTTGTTTTTTTTTTATGTTACTATTTTTTTTTTAAATAATAATAAAAAATTCGGGCTGGGCCTAACCCAACCAAATGGGCCAGCCCAGCCAAGTTGGGCCAAGGACCCAACTATGAGAGACTTGGGCGGGGCTGGACCCGGCCCAGCCAACTGTGCTGGGCCGCGAGCAGCCCAGCTCACTACGCCGTATATATATTACATGCTGCATGAATTCATGCAGTGTGTATAGTAGAAATGGTGGTCGGCCGACCACCTTGAGGGGCTCACCTGCCACTGCCACCGGATAGAGGAGATCGAGGTGATTCTTCCTGTCATGGTGGCGTCCGAAACGGAGGCCCGTGGTGGCCGGGAGGAGCTCTGGAAGTCGGCTGGTCTATGCAGTGTTTGCTTTGCGTATGCTGTCGCTGCTTTTAGAGATGGCTGGAGGTCTCGCCGGAGCTAGAGAAGAAGGTTGGGCTGGAGCTGCTGGCGACGGAGCTGAGGAGGGAGAGGATGGTGGTGTTGGACTGGTGGTTGGTTGCTGTCGGGGGAGATGAGGAGCTACAGACGTCCATTTTTAGAGAGAGAGAGAGAGAAGCACACTGTCAGGGAGAGAAGATGGTCGCCGGAGCTGATGAAGATGATGGTGGCTGCAGTTGTGATCGTCTTCCTCTCCTTTTTTCTGCTAATTTCAGTGTTTGTGTATTTCTGTGTTTTTTTGCAAAGTTTTCCCAGTTTTTTCGTTGTTAACTGCTCTCTCTCCCCTGTGTTATTTTCCCCTCAGGCTGGGATTGACTACACATACACCTTTGCTCTAGTTTCTAGACATGATACAATGCAGCTTTGCTTGCTCTTGCAGCTCAACATGGCTGGTATGTGTTTAATTAGATGTCAAATCTGTATTTTTGAATGGTGCTTTGAATGAAGAAATTTATATTGAGCAACCAGCAGGGTTTGAAAATCAAAATTCAAACCAAGTATACCTACTGAAAAAGGCTCTTTATGGACTCAAACAAGCTCCTAGAGCTTGGTATTGCAAACTTGATAATCATCTACTGAGCTCGGGTTTTGAAAGAAGTGTTAATGAGGTGACTCTATATGTGAAACATGTTGATGAACGTGTACTGATGCTATTAGTGTATGTAGATGATCTCTTAATCACTGGAAACAAGGAGCAGCTGGTAAGGAAGTTCAAGACAAACATGAAGGATAAATTTGAGATGAATGAGTTTGGCTTGGCTTTTGCATAAACCTTGAAAGATAATTGACTATAAACACAATGTCAGGACGTGTGGTAGTTAAATACAAAAAGCTGCCAATCAAGCTCCTATAAATTCTTCCATCAGCTTTGGGAGCATCATCATCCTTCATCAGTTTCTGACCTGCCACCATGGGATTGCTGACAGGTTTGCAATTTTCCATTGCAAACTTATTCAGCAATTTCATTGTGAAATTTCTTTGACATAAGAAACACCTTAGCTTTGATTGTATTATTTCCATTCCTAGGAAATAAGATAGCAATCCAAGTTCATTCATCTCGAACTTGTTCTTCATGTTCATCTTGAATTCATCCACTAGTTTCTCCATGTTTCTAGTGATTAGCAAGTCATCCACATAGACTGATACAATCAGAATATGTTCATCAATCTTTTTCACATACAAAGTAGCTTCATTCAAGCTTTTCTCAAACCCTAAACTCAACAAAAATTCATCAAGCCGACTGTACCACGCTCTAGGAGCCTGTTTCAGTCCATACAAGGCCTTTTGAGGAGATAAACCTTGTTAGTTGTGATTTCTTTTTCGAAACCCTCAGGATGTTCAACATAAATCTCTTCATCAAGTGTCCCATTCAAAAATGATGACTTAACATCCATTTGCCAAACATACCAGCTAGTTTGTGTAGCAATCATCAACAACATTTTAATTGAGTCAAGACTAGATACAGGAGCAAATGTATCATGATAAGCAATACCTGGTTCTTGGGAGTTGATGCTTCCATCTGCATTTAATTTCGTTTTGAAAATGCATTTCACCCCAATAACCTTCCTATCGATAGGTCTGTCAACTAGCTGCCATGTCTCATTTTTTTCAATCATCATCAGCTCCTCCTTCATTGCTACCATGCATGTGTGTGAATCCATGGCTTCTTGAACATTAGTAGGTTCAGTTTCAGCAAGATTACATCTACTATAAATGTCACTCAGCAATCTCGTTCCCCTCACAGGTTCATCTTCAATTTCATCACCATCATTAGGCTCCTCAATTTAAGTTTGGATTTCATGCCCTGTTCTCTCCACAAGTTCAGCCTCCCAATTCCATATTTTTTCTTCTGTAACTTTCACATTCTTTGCAATCACAACCTTGTTTCTTTTCAAATCAAACACTTTGTAACCATTTGACTTAATGTTGTATCCAATCAAAATTCCTATCTCGGCTTTTTGATCAAGCTTACCCCTCTTAATCTCGGGTTGTAGGACATAGCAGGGGCTGCCAAACACTCTTAAGTGTTCTAGATTTGGTTTGAACCCATACCACACTTCGTACGGTGTTTTTTCTCCCAAAATTTTTGTAACCAAATGATTTAGAAGATAAAAGGCTTTGTATACTACTTCAGCCCAGAATTTCAGAGTCATCTTCTTTTCATACAAAAGACATCTTGCCATCTCCATTAGTGTTCGATTTCTCCTTTCACTAACACCATTTTCCTGAGGTGTGTATGGTACTGTAAGTTGATGTTTAATTCCTTCTTTTGCTAAGTGTTCTTCCATTTTTTTGGGAAGTAAATTCACCTTTATTGTCAGACCTCAAAGCTTTTAGCTTGGTTCCAGTTTCTCTCTCGGCTGCAGCTTTGAATTTCAGGAATTCATCAAACACTTCCATTTTAGTTTTAAGGAAATAAACCCAACAGTATTTACTATAATCATCAATGAACAACAAAAAATACTTAGCACCATTCAACGACTCATTCCTCATAGGTCCACACACATCAGTATACACTAATTGCAGTTTACAAGTGGCTCTAATTGCATTATCATTTAAAGCAATCCTTGTTTGCTTACATAATTGACATGCTTCACATACCTCTTTTTGTTCTTGGATTTCTGGTAAACCAACCGCCATCTCTAAGTCTGTCGTTTTCTTCAAGGTAGCATAATTAAAATGCCCTAACCTTTTATGCCACAACACTGATTTTGAGTTGTCAACTATGCTCATAGTCATGTGTGAATTTTCCCATTCAAGACTAAAGTCCTGTTAGTCATTCGGGCTAAAAACAAGATGATAACTTGATCATCTTTGATTGTGCATATTCCATTAATGAAAGACAAAGAGTGACCATCTTCAAGTAATTGTCCAACCCTCACAAGATTTTGGTTAATTTCAGGCATATACAATACATTGTAAAAAATTCTCGTACCTGCCATTGTTTCAATCTCAACATCCCCTCGGCCTCTTACATCCACATACTACCCGTTTGCAACTTTTACTTTGGATTCATAATTTGAATCCAAAGTTTTAAACATCTTCACATTTGCAGACATATGATTAGTGCATCCACTATCAACAAGCCAATTTGAACTTTTTACCTTTACTCTACTGTAATTCTGTTCTGCCATAGCCATGAACAATTGTTCATCTTCCATTTATGAGTTCTTTGCAATGTAAGCTTGCTTTCCAGCTCCTGTGTTTGTTTTACAGAACTTTTGAATATGTCCAAACTGTTTGCACCTCTTGCATTTGAGCATTTTCGTAGCAGAACTAGGAGAAAAACATAAATCTGTCAAAAGATATCGAAGCCAAAGGACCTCAGCAGTATCATTAGCTAAGGCTTTATATTCTGCCTCTGTGGAGGAGCGAGCAACAGTGCGTTGCTTGCCAGATTTCCATGAAATGGGAGTAGTCCCGAGAAAGACAATGTAGCCACCCGTGGATTTGCGATCATCAACACTGTCGGCCCAATCGGCATCAGTATAACCATGAAGAGACAAAGTAGAGTCACGGGTGAGATGGAGACCAAAGGAGGAGGTACCTTTCAGGTATCGCAGTATACGCTTAACAGCAGCCCAGTGGCCTTCAGTAGGAGCATGCATAAACTGACATACTTTGTTCACAGCATAACAAATATCAGGTCAAGTAAACGTTAGGTACTAAAGAGCACCAACAATTTGGCGGAAATGAATGATGTCGGAAAACAACTCGCTAGACTGCACATCAAGTTTAGAAATAGATGCTGGTGTATCCACCGGTTTACATGTTGTCATACCAGCACGATTCAGAATATCAAGAACATACTTGTGTTGACTGAGCATAAGACCCATACTGGTGGGAGCCACTTCAATCCCTAAAAAATAACGTGCTTGGCCCAAATCACGAAGTTTGAACTCCGCGCTCAGTAGAGTAATAAGATGATGAGTCAGCGCGAAGTTATTTCCAGTAATCAGGATGTCATCGACATAGACAAGCAAGTAACAAATGTCACGTGACCTATTCAGAATAAACAGGGATGTATCAACCTTTGAACCCCAAAAACCAATAGTCATGAGGAAATCATAGAGGCGCATGTACCAGGCCCGCGGCGCCTGTTTTAAGCCATATAAGGATTTGTGAAGGCGACACACATGAGTGGGAAGAGTAGTATTAACAAAGCCTGGTGGCTGCTGCATGTAAACAACTTCACGAAGAGAGCCATTAAGGAAGGCATTGTGAACATCAAGTTGTCGAATATGCCATCCTTTTGAGACTGCAATCGTGAGAACTAACCGAACAGTAGTTTGTTTAACAACAGGATTGAAAGTTTCTGAATAGTCTATACCTTCTTGTTGGGTGAACACCCGCGCAACCAAGCGAGCCTTGTAGCGATCAATGTCCCTATTTGCCTGACGCTTGATCTTATACACCCATCGGCTACCAACAATGTTCATAGAGGGGTCGAATGAGACCAAAGACCAAGTGGAATTGGCATGTAATGCTGCAATTTCATCCTTCATGGCAGTATGCCAACATAACAAAGGCTCAAGGTCACTTTGTAATATGGCTCAAGGTCATAACAAGAATATTATAAGATAAGGCTCGTTAGAAAATCAAAAAGCATTGAGCACGACACTTTGTAATATGAGATGATCAGTCCACATCGGTTGATGATGTTAGAGAATAATATAAATCATATTCTGGAGCCTTACCTAAGAGCTTAAACTTTTAGGTGAGATAGTTCCTTGACATGGTATCAGAGTTTTGTTAACCCACCGGTCACGAGTTAGAATCTCATCACCCTCATTCTATTTGATAAAAATCAAGCACAAGGAAGAGTGAGCCTGTATGCAAGTTTCAAGCCCAAAGGGTTTCACTTGAAGGGGTGTGATAGAGAATAATATAAATCATATTCTGTAGCTTCACCTAACAGCTTGAGCTTTTAGGTGAAATGGTTCCTTGACATGGTATCATAGCTTTGTTCACCTAGTGGTCACGAGTTCGAATCTCACCACCCTCATTCTATTTGATAAAAATCAAGCACAAGGTAGTATGGGCTGTGTGCAAGTTTCAAGGCCAAAGGGCTTTCACTTGAGGGGGGTGTTAGAGAATAATATAAATCATATTCTAGAGCCTTACCTAAGAGCTTAAGCTTTTAGGTGAGATGGTTCATTGACAGATGACTCCCCTGACCAACTAGGGTTTCAGATATGATGTGTACAAAAACTAACAACACCCTATTAGCATGGATGCTCTAACTGACATATCATAATCATACAAATATATTCTTATCTCAAGGCTCAACTCATGACATTAATCAAATGAGAAGCTATCAATTTAGAAAACAATTCAAAAATGTATATTGACTCTTATCAAGAATTTAGATTCAACAATTAATTATGTTTTATCATAACAAAAGATGGTAATTAACATATATATTGTCAAGAACCATAATCCAATTCATATTAAAAACTCAAATATTTATATTATTTCTCATGCATATGAAAACTTATTCACTCATTTAACTCAAAAATAAATAGAACTCAAAGGCAGACACTGAAGGAGATCCTATTATGTCCTGCAAGTAAAATATCAGGATTATCTGAATATAGATGAGAAATACTCAAAAACAATTAAAAAAATCAATTTAATAAACTTAACTATGGGTTGAACTCATACTTTTATATGTGTATGAACCGATCTATTCAATTTTCTAAAAGCCTAAAAATTAAATGGTTTTCCCGAAATCAAATTCAAAGGGAAAAAATCATAAAATTGATAATAATTCACCAAATAAACCTTAATTACTCACTAAACCAACTTGAAAAACTAAAATTTCATCAAAGGACCAACCTGTCATTTTCTCAATTTTTAAGGGTCGAATTGTTATTTTGTAAAATTGGAATACCACACTGAAAATATCATCAATTCATAACTATACTGGAATTTAGACCATAATTCAGGGATTAAACTTTAATATTTCTAAAGTTCAGGGACTACACTATAATTTTCACAATTTGAGGGGCCACACTAAAATTTCTTCACCTCGGATCTCAAGACCACTGTCCAGATTTCCAGCAAGGATTTTTTTCTCTATATCTTCTCAATATTTGTACACCCAACACATCAATTAATATTCTTAATGATCTAGGTTGAATGTATTTCAGGTTGGTGCTAACCATAACAAATGCATTCATGACTTGGAGATTATGCTTCAAAAGGTGCAAGGTTGGAAATTATAGCTGTAATAGTCAAGTTTATCTTCTATTTATGTAAATCCTGATTGTCATGGGATAGTAATTCATTCCTTTCCAAACACAACTAGGAAGGCTATACATTGTGATGTATATATGTTCTGTCTTTGCAATAAGAAAAATACATTGAATTCTGCAGAAACCTTACTCAAATTAACACCTTTTTCCTCATGGTCATCACCTTGTTACAATGATTGTCACAAGTACAAGGTCTATATAATCCTTACCGATGCCTTCTTTCCAATACACAAACAACTCACACATCTTCATTATAGGTGTTTTGCTTCAGTCTTCTATAAGATCCATGAAGTCTCATTTACTCCTATCTATTCTTCTTCTTCAATGAAGTCTTGCTGATATTTAGGATTTTACACTTTAAAATGGGATTTTAATTACTTATTTGGTTCATGAGTGTGACTTTTTAGGTTGAGCTGATAACCAAAAATCTTCTCATCTGGTATAGTAATCGTTTACCACAAAGAATGTTGGTAATGAGAAATTTTTCTTCCCATTAAGCTAAAACCAATGGATTTACCTCTCAACAAACTTGGTGCCGAGTCAAATCAATAGTGAAATTTGGTCCTCTGTCATTGTAGAAACAATACCATGTGGTATGGTTTGTTCTACCACAAATATTGCAGCCATTTTTCTCATCCCTTCTGAAGTCACACACAGGGGCAAGATGACCTTCTCGATTACAAAGTT
Organism: Salix brachista; assembly: GCA_009078335.1. Taxonomy (NCBI): domain Eukaryota; kingdom Viridiplantae; phylum Streptophyta; class Magnoliopsida; order Malpighiales; family Salicaceae; genus Salix; species Salix brachista. Next base: position 259,442 of record VDCV01000024.1, read on the forward strand.
GACACACTGTCATGCTTGAAACAGCAGGGGTAATATGTTGCAGATTTGGTGATTTAAGAGGATATTGAGGTCTGGGATGCATATGTCGAAATCCTTGAATAAATCTACCCTTGCCTCTGTTTCTATTGAAAGACTTACATCCCCCATTGTCATAAGAATTGTATGCATTGACTCTATTATGTTGCTGACCAAACGATGGATGAGAAATAACAGGTTTTGAGGTATGCATAGCAGTGAGGTAATTATGAGTTTCAGGAACAATTGTTTCCACAATCTTCTCCTCAGCAAGCAATTGAGACCTAAACTCTTTTAATGCAATAACACTCTCTCTGCCTCTAATGACACACCGAAAAGTGTTATATTCTAATGGAAGCCCATTCAGTGCTAGAATTATAATATCTTCATCCGCAAAATGTACTCTGGCAGCAGTTAAGTAGTCTCTAGCCTCTTTGATCTTAAGAAGGTATTGACTAATTGTATCTGCTCCTTTCCTAATATTCTGAAGATTTGAATTCATTTGAAAAATACTAGTCTTAGACACTATGGAAAACTGCTCAATCAACCAATTCCATAAGTCTCTAGAACTAACACTACCAATTGCACAAGACATTGCAATTGCATAAGTGCTCTGTCATGTAATTTCCAAATTAAAACATAATCACAATCAATTGAAGAAGAAGAAGGAGAATTATATGTACCACATTCATCCACTGTGACAGACGAAGGGCAGAGGTGAGTGCCATCCACAAACCCAATGATTCCATTGCTTTCCAGTAGCAAACACATTTGAAAGTGCCAATTTAGGTAGTTTGTATCGTCGAGCTTCACATTCACTGAGGTAGAGATAGTTGAAATTAGAGCTATAATTGGAGATTGCAAAATCTGGAGTTGTGCTGCTGTAACCATGACTGCAAGATTGAGAACTTGACAAGTTTCTTTGATTACCCACTTGATAAACTTAGTGGCAGCTTGAAAAAAAAATTGAGGAACGCAGAGAAGAGAATTTGAATTGTTGCTTTAATAAGCTTGATTGCGGAAGCAATGAATTTATATTGTCTGCGTTGAGCATTTCTAGCTCTGATACCATGTAGAGATTAGAAGAGAAGGATAATCCTCGTGAAATAGAGGAAGAAGATGAAGAGAGAATGAGAGGGAAAACTCTAAAAAATTCAAATTCTATATTTCTTGTTACTGTTCAGTTACACACATAATACGAATGCCTCTTATATATAGGCAAAGGGAAATACTTGTGTGTGCATACTCATATGTATGTATACTATATTCTATCAAATAGCACTAGTAAAGAAGAGGCAAACTCTGTTTCCTGGAGATGGCGATTTTCTCTCATTCATTGTTGAATAAATGTTTCAGAGCTATTTGTTATTTAAATTCAATAAAACATTTGTCAATCAAAGTCTGCTAGGATTGACCTTTTATTTAGCTATTTCTGTTCAAAGTTGTTGCGTGATATGCAGCAGATTTAGTTGCTTCCTTTGTGGCTTTTCAGTTTTGAATAAGATGTATAAATAGGTATCTTGATGATCAATAAAACACAAGCTTTGCAGTATTCAAAAACAGCAGATTCAATTTACAAGTTTCTAATACTTTGCCTTGTTAAGAAACCTACATTCATCCTGTTAAGCCTGATTTCCATACATGAGGGGAAACTGAATGGAATTCTTGGTGGGTGAATAATAATCAATGAAATGGAATTGAGTTTGATTGTTGAAAACATCATGCTGAAATTACTTCAATCCTAAGGAAAGCTCGAGTCCTCTACAAAGAAAAGGTCTAGCAGATGTTCTTTATCTTGTACAAACAGGAAACCTTTAAGAAACCTGTGAACATTCCAAGATCTCTCTTTCTTCAACTTTATAGCTTCCAAAAGATTGAGGAAGCTTCGACATTAATTAGTGCATGAGAAAAACAATCACTAGATATCGTGTCAACAAAGCAGTTGCTTGCTATTTTTCTTAAATTATAAATCATCATAAAGTACAAACAAATTTTATTGTCATACTCACCGGAAACATGAGTAGAAAGAAAGAAGAAAGGTTCAGACAGTCACCCTACACGTAGAGCAAACTGATCCACCGATCTTGGCGGAGCTCAGATAGACGGATTGGTTCACTTTGCGCCTTATGGGTGGCTATTCAAATCGAAATCAACACAGACAGATAAAGAACTCACCGCTTGCACCGATTGTAGTAAGTGCAAGGCTGAGAGCTACGATTGGCCGGTTTCAAACAGCTGCCACAAATTGGTGAATTGCAAATTTGTTGTTTCTCTAAAGCTCTATAATTAATAGCTCGCCTTTGAGAGGCTATTAGTCTCTGATGCACATCAGATTCCATCGAGAACTCTTCTTCATTACCTTCACCAATTGTGGGATTGAAAATGGGACTCGAGTTGCGTTTAAGAACGGCAGCTGTGGAAGTAGATGTGATCGCTGAAACCAGCAGAATAGTTAAAGAGAGCCGCCAGAGGAATTCAACACTTAGGTTTGGTCTCATCTCTCTGTTTGTACCTTTCTGCTACTGAGTTTGAAGAGCACTAAATAGGCAGAACAGCCAGGAATGCTTCGAAATCTAGATAAGGAATGAGAAGCTAGCTTTTTTTTCCATTAACTTGGTTTTTTTGTGAAGACTGTTGGAAAAATTCCTGAGGCACGAACAATTACTGTTCAAATCAACAACTGTTCTTGCCTTAGTTGCCCAGAAAAACAGACACTATTCAATTCAAAGAACTTCCTGCCCTGTTTTGCAGAAAATTTGAGAACCAAGGCAACCAAGAAATAAACACTTTTCTATGGAATTTTTAGAGCAGAATGTGTTAAGGTTACTGTCATCCTTTAGCTTCATTTATAGCAAAAACAAACCTTACATGAATAAGGATTCTAGTCTATTACAAATTCTTAGCTAAATAGGAAATCGAAAACTCTTAGTCTAACTAGGAAATAACTAACGTACTTGATCAAAACACTTTGATCTTTATTGAAACATAAATAAAAACTATTGATGATAATCTTCAATCCAGTTGCAGTCTTGGAATCAAAGTCTTCAATCTTCAACACTCCTCGGTTCCAAGGTTGCAGGGCTGCACGATCCAACCTTTTCTTTTAGGTCTTCAAATCTCTCTTTAGCTAGTGATTTGGTGAACAAATCAGCTAGCTGATCTTTAGAAGTGCAATACTTAATTTCTAATTCCCCTTCTTGCTAGAATTGTCTTAAGGCATGAAACTTGATTTTCATGTGCTTGGTTTGCTTCCCTAATTTAATAGCTTCACAAAAAACAACTTCATCTTGTATATTACGCAATCCATGTGCCTTCTGCAAATTTGTCATTCTTCTTAAGGTAGCATAGCTGAAATGCCCTAACGTTTTATTCCAAAGAATAGATTCATCCACCTTACATGTGTTAACATCCCAACATGTTTTTTTCCAATCAACATTGAAACTTCTATTCAACATTTTAGTAGACAACAATAACACTCCATTTTTATCTTTGATATCACACACTCCATCATCAAAGAGTAATGAGTAGCCAGACTCCATTAGCTGCCCCACACTAACCAGATTTTGCTTTAATTGAGGTACATATAACACATCGTTTAGAAATTTTGTACCTGCCATTGTTTCTATTGCAATTGCTCCATTTCCTTCAACTTTCACATAGTCTCCATTACCAATTATAACTCTTGATATGGAGCTTTTATCCATGTTTTTGAACAGGATGAGATCTGCAGACATGTGGTTGGTGCAACCACTATCAATGAGCCATGATGAATCACCTCTCTTTGTTGCATTGCACATCTGTTGTATTGTGGCTACAAATAAAAATTCATCTTTGATTTCTGAAGTGTCCTCTTCTTCATCCTGTTTGACTTCATCTACTCTGGTTTTGCAAAAATGTTGTATGTGACCAAATTGTTTGCAATTTCGACACTGCACATTCTTGAACCAACACCATTCCTCAAGGTGATTTGTTTGTTAACAATATTTGCATGCAGGGAACTCTATCTTTTCTTTCCTTATCAGGTTGTGTTGCCAGTTGCTAGATTGTTGATTATTTGGTCTCTAGTCTCTTCCTTTTTCCATCTTTCCACTTTGATTATTTCTAGCAAAGTTTTGGATTTGATTCTTCTCCTTAAAGACAGCAACTAGAGCACTTTCACTTGTTCCTTCTAGTCTATATGCTTGTCTTTGTTCCACAGTTTGTAGTGCATTTACATGCTCTTGAAAGCTCATCTCAGCAAAATCTTTCGAGTCTTCCAAGGAGCATATCTTATGCTCAAACTTTTCAGGTAAACTCACCAATACCTTCTCCACAATTCTTGAATCAGGAAATTCTTCCCCCAGCAATCTCACTTGATTCACAAGTTTTGAGATGTGAGAGGAGAAGTCTTTGATTGTGTCAGATTCCTTCATCTTCAACCCTTCAAATTGCCTTTTCAAGTTCAAAATCTGCATCTTTCTTGATCTCTCATCTCCTTGGAACTAAGCCTTTAGCTTATCCCAAGTTTCTTTGGCAGTTTTACAAGCCATGATTCTTGTAAAAATTTCTTCACTTACTGCATTATGAATGCAAGTAAGTGCCTTGAACCCTTTAGCCTTTTCTTCATTAAAAATTTTTTATTTGAGCCACAGTTAGATTGTTTCCAAGAGGTGTTGGTTGTTTGTCTTCTCCACAAACTCCCATAAATCGAAAGCCTTCAAATATGCCTCCATCTTTACTGCCCAAATTCCAAAATTTTGACCAGTAAACACTGGTGTTTTTGGTGAAAAGGATGCAGAATCCATTCTGAAAAATTTCAACTGTGATTCGTTGAAAAAGACGTTAACAATTGTTGTTGTGAAGCCTTTGTGCAATTGTTTTCAAGGATTTGAGAAGAGTAACTAATCTTTTTACGTAAAGATTTGGCAGAAAATTAAAACTCTCGTGTTTCACTCTCCTTCCCTTCAAAGCTAATTACTTTGAAAAAATCTCACTTAAATTCTCTCGTGTTTCACTCAATATACTCAAAGATCAAAATTTGCTCTGATACCAATTATTGAAAAAATTCCTGAGGCATGAACAGTTCTTGTTCAAATCAGCAACTGTTCTTGCCTTAGTTGCCTAGAAAAACAAACACTATTCAAATCAAAGAACTTCCTGTCCTGATTGCAGAAAACTTGAGAACCAAGGCAACCAAGAAATAAACACTTTTCTATGGAATTTTTAGAGCAGAATGTGTTAAGGTTACTGCCATCCCTTAGCTTTATTTATTGCAAAAACAAACCTTACATGAATAAGGATTCTAGTCTATTACAAATTCTTAGATAAATAGGAAATTGAAAACTTTTAGTCTATTTAGGAAATAACTAACATACTTCATCATAACACTTCGATCTTTATTGAAACATAAATAAAAACTACTAATGATAATCTTCAATCCAGTTGCAGTCTTGGAATCAAAGTCTTCAATCTTCAACAAAGACTTGGGTCTTCACATGGCTGTGATTTTGATATTGGGACACTGATTTCTTACAGTTGGCGAACTGGTCATTGTCAATTGAATCGTTTCCTCATTGTTTGTTTGCAGTCATGGAACATAGATATAATAATGCAAATAATTCTCGGAACCATGTGCCTGGGCCGTCAGCTGATGCTAAGTTTTGAAAGATTTGCAATTATGTTTCGATGTAATCCAGCTAACAATCACCAGCATTTCTTCTACTTCTAAGCAATTAAATGGTAGGGTATAGCAGTTGTTACAGGGGACCATGGATATTTTTCTTCTTCTTTTTGAACTGGTGCTATTGGCATACCCATAAATCTAATGGCATAACATTTTGGAAATGAAAAGACAACATTTTTTCTTTATCATGAATTTTTTTTTCCGTTTATTAACATCGAGAAAATGTTGATTTTTCAATTGAATATATATAAGGTATGAATTTGTTATGCCTTTAGAATACAAGAAAGGCTTATTGTTGAACTTTAAATCTAATTAAATTGTGCTTGAAGTTGAGAATATATCCTGGATGGTGTGAGAAGCCCTTTTTAAATAATTGAAGTGGCAAAATGATTTGTCAAAGATTCTTGAATAATTAAAGTCGATGGATGTTTTGTTAAGGAGGACATCAACACATAAATATCTAAATTTGTTTAGATAAAAGAAGTTGGCCTAAATTATTTACGGAAAGAAAATGAATATTCGATAAAGCAAACAATAATTCGTTAAACTTCATTGTAAAGAAAACATTAATATTAATATTTTTCTCCATGTTATTTTTCTTCAACCTAATTTATATAAATAATTATTTTATTTTTAGTTCTAAAGCTAAAAAAGATCACAACTAAAATGCAAACATAGAATCATATCATTCTATTTCAATATTACAAGTTAAATATTTTTTTACCTATGATGTACTGTGGTCAACTAACTAGTAAAACTAAAGACAGAAATGGAGACCTAATTCTTTTATTTTTCATGTCATGTTTATATATATATATATATATATATATATATATATATATATATATATATAGGTTTAGAGTTCATTGAACTTCACAAGTAAGTTTGACATATTCATTATGAATAAAAGTACAATTTTAATCAGGTCAGTTAAAAGATTACTAGTGTAGTCATATAAATATTACATAAAAATTATTATCATTCATCAACACACAAAACAAAAAAGCTAAAATATTGGTATAGATTGTTGTTACACAAAAAAACTAAATTAATAAAAAAAAATCATTTCTTTTTAAATGATCTATTTGAAAATTGAAAACCTCTCACCAAGGAATCTAGTTTTTGTTTTCCATCAAAACTGTTCATACAAAACAATGAAAATCAAATCTTTGAAAATAATGTAGTTTAAATATCTAATTCACCTTATGAGGTAGCTAATAGAGTGCACCAATTAGGAATGGGACCATGGAGATGACCTTGAAATGTCGTCTGTAGTGACCTTGGCATCAAAGACTTCCAAGTCGTTGGCATTATTCAATCAATTATTCTCATATATCTTGTATTCCTTATTTTCTCTACAATATCACATGATAAGTTGTCAAGGATAATGATGTCCATTGTCGCAACGATGTTCCCTGGCCTCCCGGGTGAAGGGATGCGTGGAAAAATGAGTTTTTGTATAATCATAAAATTATGATTATATTTCTCTGGAGTTGTCGCGACGGCGATTTTTGTACGCGCTTCGGGCCCCGCCGTCCCCCTGGATTGGGGAGACAACGGCACGCGGGGAAAATGAGGTAGTTTATAGCCGTAAAATTTACGACTATAATTATTAGGAGTCGCCACCTAGTATTAAGGTTACTAGGAACCTATTGGTCTGCGAGAGTCTAGGGTAAGGAGACTTGTTGTGCAAGGGGAAGACGCATCAACCCCAGTGCACCCTACCTAAGGTAAGCTGCATTGTTGTTTGATTGCTTTTCCTAAATCATTTTTATTGGTCATTCCTAAAATTCGACGTAGATTTCTCTCCACGAGAGAATCTCTACCTCATTGCGGGTTGAAAAACTAACCGAAATGAATTTTGCACTGCATTTTGAAAATCTCATTTTTAACCATCCACGAGTGTACATTATAGTGTAATTTTACACCGCGATAGATAAAACAAAATAAATGTTAAAATATTTTTGATATTTTGGCCGAATACCAACGGATAATCGTAAACTGGTTACGATATCCACATTTTCGTTTTTTTTTTTAAACATGGAAAAATATGCAACATATTTTTTATGAAAAATACAATGAGAAAAGCTTTGGAATCCGGCCGTATGCACGAAAACACATTTTTTTGTTTTTTTGTTTTTGTTTTCTTTTTTTTTGAAATGGAATTTTTATGTTTTTTTTAATGCAACTCACACACCCATTCTCTTTTTTATTATTATTTTTTTGGGTACATTGTACAATTACATAATATGTACAAAAAATAAAAATAACAACAATTTAAAAATAAACACATAAACATCTAAAAAATACAGAATAACCTCCTCGGGAACACTGCTGGCAGAGGAGGCAGCGCCGGAACACCGATGGCGCGTCCACCCACGCGCCACCACCACTGGCGGCGCGTGGTTCCACGCGCCACCGCCGGAGAAACAGCGTGACAGGGGGTGTAGATCGGCCTCTTCCCTTTCTTCTCTCGCCCGCGGTGACCTGCAAACGCAAACACAACGCACAAAGTAAGCACACAAAGCATCAATGTTTCGGTTTCCCCTTTTTCTTTTCTTTCAGCTCTCGGGCTCTTAGTTTTTTTCTTCAAATGGTGGCTGATCGGTGGCTGGAAGGAAGAGATGGAGCCCGTCGGTGCAGAGGAGCTGGCCACCGACGGGGGAAAGAAGTCAGGCCGTGAGGGTGCTGGAGGCAGACAGCGCTACCAAACGAGGACTGCTGTGGTTGACGGCGGCCGGAGTTGTTGCCGAAGAAAAAGATGAAGAAACGAGAGCTGAGGGGGCAGTGACTTCGGCTACCGTGGCTGGGTTGCAGATCTGTCAGCTGAGTTGCCTTAGTGGCCAACGGAGAGGAGAGGGAAAAGAGAGTGAGCCCGCGGGGAGGAGAGCTGATGGGGTCGTTGTATGTGGAGAGGAAGTGAGATCGTGGTTAGGCCGAGAGGAACCAAGCCGTGGGGGATGGCCAAGTCAGTCGCTGAAGAGGGAAGAAAATGGTGGCTGGCTGAAGAGGGAAGGAAATGGTGGCTGGCCGGAGAGGGCTGGTTCGGGAAAGGAGAAAAGGAGAAGTGGAAGGGACGGGAGGAGCTGCAGCTGCCTCCCAAGGGGCTGGCGGCTGCAGCCCCCAAAAAAAAGAGAAGAGATTAGGGTTTGTGACTTTTTAGGGTTTTTAGTTTTCCTTTTCTTTTGATTTTTGGGTCTAATTTTCGGGGTCCCTTTTTTAGGCAATTCTCTCTCTATTTATAGAGAGAAATTTGCCCACTCTTTTCACTTTGGTTCTTGGTTATAGATTTGTGCAATTTGATCCCTAATTTCGCGCAATTGGATAGGAAAAATACAATTCGGTCTCCGAAAACTCCAAACCTCTCAATTGAACCCAAATTAAGTTCAAGAATTTGTTTTTTTATCGATTAAGCCCTTAATTAATTTGATGAAACCAATTTAAAGTATAATTAAGTCCTTGCACTTAATTAATTGGCCTATAAAAATATAATTATATTTCTCGACTTAATTTTTACACAGATTTATCCGATGATATATTATTTTTTCTTAAATCTGTATTTTCTTCTATTTTTAGGGACAAAAGAGATACAATTAGACTTTCGAAAAGAACCAAAATTTGCACATTGATTTTTCTACCCTCGCTGACCCTCTTTATTTTATTTTTGTTATTTTTTGGTATATTTTGGGGAGTCACCCAAAAATTGGGTTGTGACAGTTGCCCCCCTCTTTACAATGCTTACGATTAAAGTTTTGGAAAAGACTTTAGATAGTAAGCGTTGTAAAGAAAAAGAAAGGTGGATGTACCAGACCAAGAAATAGTTGATCCATCCGGAAATGAGAATGAGGGCTATAAAGTGCACTCAGAAGGAAATGGTAAGATATGGCTAGAAAGTGCACTACCTAAGGATTGAGGCCTAAGGAGGACACTTAAAGGATGGAAGATGATATTTGTAAATGACACTGGAAAATGGTCTCATTATAATTGATGACCGAACCAAGTGAGAATGGTGAAGGTGGTAAAAACAAAGAGATGGTCTTGTTGTGATGGCGACCTGCCCAGATGGAAGCAAAAAGTGGTGATGAAGATTTCATGGGATGGAATATAGGGCTAGAAAGCTCGCTATCTAGGATCTATGGTCGAGGGTTGGAAAACGCACTCAAACAAGAGGAATAAGGATGGAAAATGCAATATTCTAATTGATGGTCGAGGGTTGGAAACACACTCAAAGAGGAGGGAACATAGGGCTGGAAGGCGCACTATCTTAATTGATGGTCAAAGTTGAAAAACACACTCGACAAGGAGGATAAGGATGAAAAACACACTATCTTGATTGGTGGTTGGAAAACGCACACGAAGAGGAAGAAAAATAGGGTTGGAAAACATGCTATTTTAGCTTACGGTTAAGGGTTGGAAAACACACTTAAACGAGGGAAGAAAAGGCTATGAAGCGCACTGTCCTAAATGATGGTTGAGAATTGGAAAATTCAGAGGAAATAAGTGGCTAAGAAGCGCACGATCCTAATTGATGGTTGGAAAACTCACTTAAATAACAGGAAAGGAATGGCTAAGAAGCGCACGATCCTAATTGATGGTTGAGGGTTGGAAAACTCACTCAAATGAGAGCTTGAAAGCATGCACACAAAATGAATGAAGGTTCGTAAATTACGATCCCTCCAAAATATTTTTTAGATTTTCAATGGGGATGCAATGCATGATGACACCCAAAACCAAGAAAGAGATAAAGCCGAAAAGCATTCTCAAAGAGGTAAGAGCTTGAAAGCGTGCACACAAAATGAATGAAGGTTCGTAAATTACGATCCCTCCAGAACATTTTTTAGATTTTCAATGGGGATGCAATGCATGATGATGCATGTATACTTACCTGAGAGATATAGATCCCCTTTCTTTCTCCAGGCCTTCTTTTCCGGGATTTGGACCTCTGGATTTGATGGCTTCTCGCTTTTGCATACTCAAGCCGCAACTTGTTGATTTTGACCACTGCAGATGATAGATTTTCTATATCAACATGCCCCCCGAGTTTGATCCAGATTCTTTGAAAAGGAATTATGGGGTCAACTTCATGATTTGACGGCTTCTCGCTTCTGCATACTCAAGCCGCAACTTGTTGATTTTGACCACTGCAGATGATAGATCTTCCATATCAACATGCCCCCCGAGTTTGATCCAGATTCTTTGAAAAGAAACGATTGAGCCAACTTCGATTGCATTTTAGATTGCCCCGCTGTTTGGTCATGCCACAAAAGTGTTTTGGGCTTCAGTTGTTTGCAGGAAGGGGTTGGTTATTTGCAAAGATGGTGTTTTCATGTGGGATTTTTGGAATTAGTCATTCCAAGCACAAAAACAATTTTGATTGCCCCAATCGGGTCATGTCACCCCAGTGTTTTAGGCTACGAGTGTTTGCAGGAAAGGGATGGCTATTTGCAAAAAATATTTTCATGTAAAACTTTTGGAATTTCAAAGTCATTCCAAGCACAAAAACCATTTTGATGTTTGTTTAACAAACTTGTTCTCGAAAGAATTCAAGTGATCTCATTGTCAGGTTTTATGTTGACTTTGACAAGAATGTGAAATGATATTTACAAGTCTCGTATGTCAGGAAGGTTTCGATTAGATCGTGTAAAGCATTTGTAAGGTTTGTTTCAAATGGAAAAGCATTGCTTATCGATCCAGATAACTCGTATTTGATCAGAAAGGGCTTTATTAGGCTTGTAACGTACTCTTAGGTTACTGGCTACAAAAAAAAAAGATATTTCTAGGCTCAAAACGTGTTGAAGGGTTTTTTAGACTAAGGATCACTTAGTGCTTACTCTTAGAACTTCAGTTAGCCCTCATGATTGATTTTCATAGTGACCTAGCATGCCCCCAGTGTTTCTTTAGGCTTTGACCTTGACATGCCCCCCGGTATTTGTTTGGGCTTTTTCATTGGTATTTGGCACTAATATTGTGCTGACTTGACATGCCCCCCAAGTATTTTGTTTGGGCTTTTTCATTGGTATGTGGCACTAACGTTGTGCTGACTTGACATGCCCTCAAGTATTTTGTTTGGGCTTTTTCATTGGTTTTTTGGCAATAACATTATGCTGACTTGACATGCCCCCCAAGTATTTTGTTTGGGCCTTTTCATGGTTTTTGGCACTAACGTTGTGCTGACTTGACATGCCCCTCAAGTATTTTGTTTGGGCTTTCTATGTTGGATTTTTAGTACTACCAAAATGTTGAATTAATTTGTTATAGTGTACTAAAACACTTTTTATGTTTATGCCCCCCAACTTTGTTCGGGCGTCACTTGTCATTAAGGATTTTTTTTTTTTTTGCACTTGACCCCCAGTGTAAGGTGTGATCCTAGTCAGGGTTAATTATCAAGAAATAATTGTTAGGCTCAAATAAGGACTGCAGTGGATATTTGATACTTTGTGTAGGCATATCAAAGATGGCCTTTCTTCATTTCAAATACATGCAATCTGAATCAATAAGCTTTGCTTTTCCATGCGAAACAAGTTTTTGATTTTTTTGGATTATTTGTTTGGCTAAGAGATTAGCTTTATTATGTGGGTTTTGGTGGTATGAGATCACCTTTCAATGAAATCCTTTGAATTCCCAGAACACATTTGTTAAATAAACATCAAACTGGCATTCATTTTCGTATTAGACTTTGATTTGCAAAAAATCTTTATGAAATCATGGGATCATGTATACTTTGGATGAAAGGGTATATGGAGTGCTTGTGTTATTTAGACAAAAAAGCAAGAACATATCATAAACACAAGAAAATACATAATCATTGAAAGGAAATGTTTGCTTAACAAAAAAAAGGTCTTATGGCATTACAAGCAAAATTGTCGACAAATCAAAATGTGGATAAAATGTGCGGACATGACCAAAACAAAAGAAAATCACAGAAGCAGACTTCATCTCCCAATATCGGCACATTCCCTTTTCAAAAGCTTTTGCCGATTTCACTTTAAATGGTGCAGACACTTGGTACCCTATTTCCGTGAAGCTTACTTGGGTGCCGGACCTAGATTTCCTTCAGATGTTATCCACCCCGCTTTAATCAATTGCATGAGCATCTTCTTGAAGGCACCACAAGTGTGAATGCTATGCCCTACAGCACCGACATGGTATTCACAGCTTAAATCAGGCTTATACCAATTAGGATAAGGTGGTTGCAAAGGTGCATAAGGTTTAGGAGCTATTTTTCCAGTGCTTACCAAGTTTTGATACATCTCATTCAAAGGTAATGGTAATGGAAGTAGCTGATCTTGGGTTTTCTGGTAATTTCTTTTCGGGAATTTTTTAGGTGGATCTTTGGCTTGAAAATTAATATTGGCAATTTGAGATGAAGGGTTATGGTAGTTTTGGAATTGGTTGTTCCTACCCTTATAGTCATCTTCGAAATGCTCGGTATCTTTTCTCTTGCCTTCAAAGCCTCTTTTCTCCACAGGTGCAAAAATTCTACCACTTTTAATTCCCTGTTCTATTCGCTCTGCCACAACTATAGCATCCATGAATTGCTATGCTGAACTGCCCATCACATGTTCGTAATAGGGCGCTCTTAGCGTGTTGGCGAACAATATCACCATCTCTTTATCTAGAAGCGGAAGATGTACCTGTGCAGCATGATCTCTCCATCTCTGTGCATATTCCCTTATGCTTTCTTTGTCTTTCTTCTCCAGATTGGACAAACTTGTTCTGTCGGGAGCGATGTCCATGTTGTACTTATATTGCTTGATGAAAGCATCTACCAGATTTTTCCAACTACGGATTCTGGTGTTGTGTAGTCTCATGTACCAATTCAAAGCTGCCCCACTAAAACTGTCTTGGAAAAAATGCATCAATATCTTTTCATCATGCACTACTTCCGCCATTTTATGTGTCCCGGTGTAGTTGATAAATTCAGGGACACAAAACTTCTTTGGTATTACAACGTTAGGGACTAGACACATTTCTGCAACTTGTACTGGGTCATATAAGTTTACCCCTTCAATGGCTCTTATCCTGGCTTCCAGCGTCGCCATCTTATCTTGGTCAATACCCTCTGATGCTTCTATAACTGTTGGGGTTGGCGCAGGTGTCGGCATTGCTGATTGTACGAAAGCTGGGTTCTGTTGCGGATCCTGAACCCTTTCTCCTATCACCTCTTCATGGTGGTTAATTCCTTGTGTTTGAGCAGCCGCTACAAGTCTAGTTGAAGGACCCTCGCCAGAGGTGTTTCTTAGTGCTTGCTCGAGTAAGCTGGTAAGACTAGCCACACTAACTTTTAGAGAATTCAGTTATTCTTGAAAATGAGCATCACGGTGGGCACGCTCTTCGTCCTCCGTATTTTTTTGTTGGAGTCAAGTGGTAGGAGCTCTTCGGGGACCTATATTTTAATTTGTTGATGATATGTTATGCACGATGATGGATACATGTGGATGCAAATGTATGTATATACATATCGGGTGAATTATCAGGGAGTTTGTATCCAAAAACAAGTTCTATCTGGTCCCGAAGGTCTATGAACTGCCCAATGACGACCTTACGTGAAGGTAGTATAGGGGTTCACAAGAAATGGTTGGGGCACAGTATGACCGCCATTATCAAGTAAACACTCAGTTCATAGTTGAATATTTCACGAATCTGAACCCCGACTGAAAGTCATGGGACAGATCACGAATTCCCACCTAACTTAAAATTGGGTTTACTCTGAAAATTAAAATACATGCTAAAGCAGTAAAAATGCATGTTAAAGTTGTAAAAACACGTGCAAAAACAAACTTAAGAATAAAAAATCAAACAAACTAAGCTTAGTCCGGCAAGTCCCCGGTGGAGTTGCCATCTGTCACGATGGTGATTTTTTACGAGCTTCGCCCCCGCCGTCCCTCCTGGACTGGGGAGACAACGGCGCGCGAGGAAAATAGGGTGGTTTATAGCCGTAAAATTTACGACTATAATTATTTGAAGTCGCCACCTAGTATTAAAGTTACTAGAAACCTATTGGTCTGCGAGAGTCTAGAATAAGGAGACTTGTTGTGCAAGGGGAAGATGCATCACCCCCAGTGCACCCTACCTAAAGTAAGTTGCATTGTTGTTTGATTGTTTTTTTCCTAAATCATTTTTATTAGTCATTCCTAAAATTCGACATAGATTTCTCTCCTCGAGAGAATCTCTACCTCATTACAGGTTGAAAAACTAACCGAAATGAATTTTGCCCTGAATTTTGAAAATCTCATTTATAACCATTCACGAGTGTACATTACAGTGTAATTTTACATCGCGATAGATAAAACAAAATAAATATTAAATTATTTTTGATATTTTGGCCGAATAGCAACGGATAATCGTAAACTGGTTACGATATCCACATTTTCATTTTTTTTTAAAACATGGAAAAATATGCCATATATTTTTTACGAAAAATACAATGAGAAAAGCTTTGGAATCCGGCCGTATGCACGAAAACACATTTTTTTTTTGTTTTCTTATTTTTTGAAATGCAATTTTTATGTTTTTTTTTTATGCAACTCACACACCCATTCTCTTTTTTATTATTATTTTTTTGGGTACATTGTATAAAAAAATAAAAATAACAACAATTTAAAAATAAACACATAAACATCTAAAAAATACAGAATAACCTCCTCGGGAACACTGCTGGCAGCGGAGGCAGCGCAGGAACACCAGCGGCGCGTCCACCCACGCGCCACCACCACTGGCGGCGTGTGGTTCCACGCACCACCGCCGGAGAAACAGCGTGACAGGGGGTGTAGATCGGCCTCTTCCCTTTCTTCTCTCGCCCGCGGTGACCTGCAAACGCAAACACAACGCACAAAGCAAGCACACAAAGCATCAATGTTTCGGTTTCCCCTTTTTCTTTTCTTTCAGCTCTCGGGCTCTTAGTTTTTTTCTTCAAATGGTGGCTGATCGGTGGCTGGAAGGAAGAGATGGAGCCCGTCAGTGCAGAGGAGCTGGCCACCGACGGGGGAAAGAAGTCAGGCCGTGAGGGTGCTGGAGGCAGACGGCGCTACCAAACGAGGACTGCTGTGGTTGACGGTGGCCGGAGTTGTTGCCGAAGAAGAAGATGAAGAAACGAGAGCTGAGGGGGCTGTGACTTCGGCTACCGTGGCTGGCAGGCAGATCTGTCAGCTGGGTTGCCTTAGTGGCCAACGGAGAGGAGAGGGAAAAGAGAGTGAGCCCGCGGGGAGGAGAGCTGATGGGGTCGTTGTATGTGGAGAGGAAGTGAGATCGTGGTTAGGCCGAGAGGAACCAAGCCGTGGGGGATGGCCAAGTCAGTCGCTGAAGAGGGAAGAAAATGGTGGCTGGCTTAAGAGGGAAGGAAATGGTGGCAGGCTGGAGAGGGCTGGTCCGGGAAAGGAGAAAAGGAGAAGTGGAAGGGACGGGAGGAGCTGCAGCTGCCTCCCAAGGGGCTGGCGGCTGCAGCCCCCCAAAAAAAGAGAAGAGATTAGGGTTTGTGACTTTTTAGGGTTTTTAGTTTTCCTTTTCTTTTGATTTTTGGGTCTAATTTTCGGGGTCCCTTTTTTAGGCAATTCTCTCTCTATTTATAGAGAGAAATTTGCCCACTCTTTTCACTTTCGTTCTTGGTTTAAGATTTGTGCAATTTGATCCCTAATTTCACGCAATTGGATTGAAAAAATACAATTCGGTCTCCGAAAACTCCAAACCTCTCAATTGAACCCAAATTAAGTTCAAGAATTTGATTTTTTTATCGATTAAGCCCTTAATTAATTTGATGAAACCAATTTAAAGTATAATTAAGTCCTTGCACTTAATTAAATCTTTCAATTGGACCCTAAATTAATTCCCAAACATAATTATACTTTTAAATTGGCCGACGATTAAATCAAATTGGCCTATAAAAATATAATTATATTTCTCGTCTTAATTTTTACACAGATTTATCCGATGATATATTATTTTTTCTTAAATCTGTATTTTCTTTTATTTTTGGGGACAAAAGAGATACAATTAGACTCTCAAAAAGAACCAAAATTTGCACATTGATTTTTTTACCCTCGCTGACCCTCTTTATTTTATTTTTGTTATTTTTTGGTATATTTTGGGGAGTCACCCAAAAATTGGGTGATGACAGGAGTTTCACCTAATATTAAAGTTATTAAAAAAATGTAATGGTTTGTTAGAGTTTGGGTCAAAGAATTTGTTATGCAAAGAGAAAATACATCACCCTTGATGTACCTTACCTATGATAAGTTGTATTGTTATTGATTATTTTCTTTGGTCATATTGTTATTCGTTGGTTTCTTATACTGTTTATGGTAGATCTCTCTTGGTGAAGGGTTTCTATCTTATTGGTTAAAAAAACCTAACCATTTTAAGGTCCAAATTTTCTCATCACATTTTATTTTTTTGTATCTTTAATATTTGAGGGCATATTCTATAACATAGTTTTACAACCTCAAATATTAAAGTGTATAATTATATCTTAATAAAATGAACAAAATGATTATTAAAGGATTTTTGACATTTTGGCCGAACTCTAATGGATGATTATAATCTGGTTATGATATCCCATTTTGCATTTTAAAACATGAGAAAAGATGCAAAAAAAATTATGAAATTATGCTTAGAGAAATTTTAGGATTCGGTCGTATAAACGAAAAAGAAAACATAATTTTTTTTAAAAAATAAGGATTTGTATATTTGTTTTTTGAAATTTAGTAGAACATCAGATTTTTATATTGAATTTGTATATTACAATGTAAATCTACGAACCGATATTATACAAAATTAGTGAAAAAACAGACAATGAAATCACAAAAATTTTAATATGACCTTTGAAATTGATTGGAATTTTGTTATAGGATTTTTAGAGAAAATCGAGTATTTTTAATTCTGGGATTGAAACTTAAAGTGTAAGTTCAAGGCCTAATATTATGCAAAATTATTGAGGAAATATGTGAGGAGATCACAATTGTTTATGAAAAAACCATTTTACATACCTTTTTCACATTGATCCTTGGTCTCGGATTGATTCAATTTGAATTTTCAAGAAAATAAATAATAATAATAATAATAATAATAATAATAATAATAATAATAATAATAATAAGGAAGTTGATGACTTACAGAAAAACATGTTAAGGAAGTTTACAATATGTGAAAAAATCAAGTTGAAAATTTTAGACGAAGTTGAGTGATCAATCATACCTTCTTTAGGGCTAATCAATGATCAAAATATAAAATATGCTAAAATTTAAGGCTGATATTGAAGTTCAGAAAAGACAAAAGTACATAAAATTAGAAGTTTGACGTCAAGCAGGGGTGCAAGTAAGAGAATTCAAAATCTGAAGGACTAATTGAACTATATCTAAATCCCTAAATTAAAACGTTAAAGCCAAAACAATATTGTTTTGAAAGAAAAATCAAACGACATGTTGTCCGATTTACTGTTTTTTCTCCATGTTATTTTTCTTCAACGTAACTTTATATAAATAACTATTTTATTTTTAATTCTAAAGCTATAAAAGATCACAACTAAAATGCAAACATAGAATCATATCCTTCTATTTCAATATTACAAGTTAAATATTTTTTTACCTATGATGTACTGTGGTCAACTACCTAGTAAAACTAAAGAGAGAAATGGAGACCTAATTCTTTTATTTTCCATCCAAATATATATTTATATTTATATATATATATATATATATATATATATATATATATATATATATATATATATATATATAGGTTTAGAGTTCATTGAACTTCACAAATAAGTTTGACATATTCATTATGAATAAAAGTAAAAATGTAGCTTAGTTAAAAGATTACTAATGTAGTCATATAAATATTACATAAAGTTTATTATCATTCATCAACACACAAAACAAAAAAGCTAAAATATTGGTAGAGATTGTTGTTACACAAAAAAACTAAATTAATAAAAAAAATATCATTTCTTTTTAAATGATCTATTTGAAAATTGGAAACCTCTATTTGAAAATTGAAAACCTCTCACCAAGCAATCTAGTTTTTGCTTTCAATCAAAATTATTCATACAAAACAATAAAAATCAAATCTTTGAAAATAATGTAGTTTAAATATCTAATTCACCTTATGAGGCAGCTAATAGAGTGGACCAATTAGGAATGGGACCATGGAGATGACCTTTGAAATGTCGTCTGTAGTGACCCGGGCATCAAAGACTTCCAATTCGTTGGCATTATTCAATCAATTATTCTCATTTATTTTGTTTTCCTTATTCTCTCTACAATATCACATGATAAGTTGTCAAGGATAATGATGTCCACTGTCGCAACGATGTCCCTGGCCTCCCGGGTGAAGGGATGCGTGGAAAAATGAGTTTTTGTATAATTATAAAAATGTGAGGAAAAAATTTGAGATTTATAATTTATTTTGATTAGTTTTCTATGAAGTTATCATGATTTCAGGATCAAGATTGCAAGTTTATCGTATTATCATAGGCCGTTTAATATATTGTCGTCTCGATATTTTTTTAAAAATCATATTGATTTTTGTGGTCAAATTTTATTTTTATGAATTATTTATGGTCTTTTTATACCTATCAAGTTGATAAAATAACATCAAGCTAAACTCTGTACAGTTTATTTTATTAAAATACATGTTAGCAGTGTCCGAATACTTTTTTTTAAAATGATATCACTCGGTGAAGTAAGACAAAAGACCATATGAGCTTTTGAAAATGGGATTTGATGTGGTGGCAAGTTGCATTTTAAGGAAATTGCATGGTCGTAATGTTGTGAAAATACCATGAAAAAGCATTACAGTATTGCTTGTTATTGTTTGTAATGTAAAGTGATTGCTTCCTTTCAGTCACCCACTGGCCTATGTACACTGAATTATTGCCCCCCTGCAGTGATGACAATGCCTGCAGATGGACATGGATCCTTTTCAGGTACACCTTGATCGTATAACCATGGGCAGCATTGTTGTTAAATTTTGCGATAGAAGGGCACGTTGATAAGTTAAAGACGTTATTTTGTGTATAAGAAATATTTATTTATTGATAAAAAATAGAACGATGACCACTCAGCCATTTGGTTTCTGATATTAGGTGTTTGTCATTGCGTCTTAAAAGTGGTTTTAAAAAAAATTACTTTTTATTGTTTATTTTAAATTAAAAAAAATGTGTTTTTAGATAATTTTGATTTTGATGTGCTGATGTCAAAAATAATTTTAAAAAATAAAACCATCACTTTGATGAATCTATGAACAAAAAACACTTTTAAAACCAACCTCAACTACACTCTCAATCAACTTAGGCTTTTGCTTCTTGAGGAAATTTCTTGGAATATAGTGATTAGTAATCACAGATAATACTATCATTATTTTTTATTTAAAAATACATTAAAATAATATATATTTTTAATGTTTCTTATCATTTACCTCGATATCAAATCATTAAAATAATTTACTAACCAACTTAAAAATAACGTTATTTCAAAAAACATATATTGACTCATATCAAGAATGTATATTCAACAATTGATTATGCTTTATCGTAAAAAGAATAGTAATCAACGTATATATTATCAAGAAGCATAATCCAATTCATACTAGCAATCCAAATATTTATAATATTTCTCATGCATATTAAATATTATCCATTCACCTGACTCAAAAGCAAACAGGGTTCAAAAGCAGAATGTTGACGGAACCTTACTGACGTCCCGCAGATAGAATATCGGGATTATCTGAATATATAAAAGAACACATACTCAAAAATGACTCAAAAGAAGTAAAATATCTATTATAACATATCTAAGAGTTCAACTCATTATGTGTTTTTGAATCAAACCATCCATTTTTCGCAAAACCTAAAAACAACGTTTTCTTTCGAAATCTAATTCAAAATACATAATCCATAAAGTTGATAATAATTCATCAAATAAGCCTCAGTTGTCCACCAATACAATCTGAAAAACTACCATTTCATCTAGGCACCATTCTGTAATTTTCTTATATATTTAGGGTCAAATTGTTATTTTATCAAATTGAATGACTAAATTGAACCCTTCATAAATTCATAACTATACTGAAATTTTTTCCATAATTCATCATGAATTCTGTCCAGAATCTCGAATTTCACTCCAGGGACCAAACTATAATTTTACAAAGTTCAGGGACCAAACTGTAATTTTCAGAAAGGGGGACCAAACTGTAATTTCGTCATCTTCAACCTCCAGCCCAGAATTCCAGAAAAGGTTTCTCATAATTTCTCAACATTATTTTACACCAAACACATCAAATAACTTCAAAATCATCTACAATCAAATCAATTAAACCATTACCCACCACATTCAACCCTTAACACCTCAATCAATTCATCAATCAAACCCAACAAAATCTTCAAACCCTAACCATCAATACAAGCAAAAATCATAACTAATAACCACATTTATACATATTAAAACATACACATTACCTTAATAACTTATTGTATTGGTATGAAGTACGAGGTGCCATCAGTGTTGTTGAGACGTGTATTTAATGATAATTGTCGAGACGTGCCATCAGTGTTCTATTACCACATTTATTGTTTATAGAAGTTTAGAGCAACAACCAGTTTGCAAGATGGGTGGATCAGTTTGCTCTACGTGTAGGAATTAATTGCAAACTGGTTGTTGCTCTAAACTTCTATAACCAATAAACTGACTTTGAGAGGCTATTAGCCTCTGATGCACTTCAGATTCCATCGAGAACTCTTCTTCATTACCTTCACCAATTGTGGCATTGAAAATGGGACTCGAGTTGCGTTTAAGAACGGCAGCTGTGGAAGTAGATGTGATCGCCGAAACCAGCAGGATAGTTAAAGAGAGCCGCCAGAGGAATTCAACACTTAGGTTTGGTCTCATCTCTTTCTGCTACTGAGTTTGAAGAGCACTAAATAGGCAGAACAGCCAGGAATGCTTCAAACTCTAGATAAGGAATGAGAAGCTAGCTTTTCTTCCATTAACTTGGTTTTTTTTTAAGACTTGGGTCTTCATATGGCTGTGATTTTGATATTGGGACACTAGTTGCTTACAGTTGGCGAAACGGTCATTGTCAATTGTATCGTTTCCTCATTGTTTGTTTGCAGGAACAGAGATATAATAATGCAAATAATTATCGGAACCATGTGCCAGCTGATGCTAAATTTTGAAAGATTTGCAATAAAATGGTAGGGTATAGCAGTTGTTACAGGGGACCATGGATTTTTCTTCTTCTTTTTGACCTGGTGCTATTGGCATACCCATAAATCTAATGGCATATATTATTTTGGAAATGAAAAGACAACATTTTTTCTTTATCATGAATTTTTTTTTCCCGTCATAAACCAATTTTTGGGTTACTCCCCAAAATAAAATAAAAATGAAAAAAATAAAATAAAAGGGTTTTGGCGTCGGTGGAAAATCATGGTGAAAATTTTGAATTTTTCGGAGCCGAATCGTATCTATTTTGTGCCTAGAAATTCGAGGTAACAATTAAGTCAAAAATCATAATTATATTTTTTATAGGCCAATATGATTTAATCATGGACTAATTTAAAGTATTATTATGTTTGGGAATTAATTTAGGATCCAATTGAAGAATTTAATTAAGTACAAGGACTTAGTTATGCTTTAAATTGGTCAAATTAATTTTATTGATGAAAAATCAAATTCTTGAATTTAATTCGGGCTCAATTGAGAAGATTGGAATTTTCGGAGACCCAATTGAATTTTTCCAAGCTAATTGTGCAAAATTAAGGGTCAAATTAAAGTTTAATGATCAATTGAGGGTCAAATTGCATCAATCGGATGTAAGGGACCAAAATAAAAAGGCGCATGAATTTAAGGCTAATGTTGAAATTTTGACGGGGATATAATTGCACAAATAACAGGTTTAAATCCAATTGAGGGTGCAATTAGAGCAAATATAAATGGAGGGACCAAATTGCAACTATGCCACCCCCAAAGCTGCCAATGCAATTCTCGCGTGCTGCCTTTACTGCACTGCCCACCGACCAACCACCACGACTGCCGATAGCCCAGCGCCGACCAGCAACCACCACGCCGCCTGCAGGCCACCACGCCGCCGACAGCCAGCCACCATGGCAGACCAAGCTCCCTATAAATAGCAGCCATGGACGCTGCATAAGGGGAGGGAATCACGTTAGAGAGAAGGAAACTAGAAAAAAAACGAGCGTAATTTTCACGTAAAAGGAAGATTTTTACGCAGAGAGAGGCAGAGAAAAAAAAAATCTATGAACAGAAAAGAGAAAAAAAGGCAGAAAAACAGGGGAGGGACGTAGAAGAGAAGAGGAACAGGAGAGAATTTTACGCAGAAAAGGAGGGAGAACAGAGGAAAAAACGCAGAAAAACAGAGAGGGAAGAGAGAAAATTACGTGACAGAGGAGATGAAATAATGCATGAAGAAACACTAAAAAAAAAACTGACCCGTAGCAGCCATCTCTCGGCCATCTTCCTCATCTCCGGCAAACTTCTCTCTCCCCGAAGGTACAACTCTCTCTCCCCGACGGTGCAGTCCTCTCTCCCCAACGGTGGTTCTCTCTCTAAAAAAGTTGCAGCTCCATCTCTGTCCTCAGGAAGCACCTCCAGAAGCTCCCCAACAGCCAGCTAAGCTCTCCCTCCCCAGCTCCGGCGAAGGAGCAGCAATAACAGGGACGACACATCAGAATTCCAGCACAGACCGGCCCTTTTCTGACGCCTACTCCGGCCACCACAGGCAGCAATTTTCGACGCCACCACAGCAGGGACAACCACCTCGGCCTCCTCTACCCGGCGGCAGTAGCAGGTGAGCCTCTCGTGGTGGTCGACTGACCACCAGTTACTGTTCACGTGAAGTGCACTGTGTGAAATAATTCACTTCACGTGAATTGAATTGGTTGGTGGGCTGGGTTGCTCTCGACCTAGTCCAGCCCATTAGAGTTGGGCTTTGGCCATCTTGATTGGGTCGGCCCATTTAGCTGGGCACGACCCGACCTGAGTTTTTTTAATTTTTTTTTTAAAAAGAACAAAAAACAAAAAAATGCGTTTAAAAAAACAAAAAATGTAGTTTTCGTGCATACGACCGAATTCCAAGATTTTTCCATGTATATTTTTCGTTAAAAATATGTTGCATCTTTCTCATATTTTAAAACGAAAATTGGATATCGTAACCAATTTACGATTATCCATTGGAATTTGACCAAAATGTCAAAAATAATTTGACAATTATTTTGTTTTAGCTTTCGCGGTGTAAAATTACATTGTAAAGTATGCACGCAGATAAAAAAGGATTTTAATACGGTGTAAAATTACATTGTAAAGTACATCCGTAGATAAAAAAAGTTTTTAACTGCGGTGTAAAATTACATCGTAAAGTACACCCGCAGATAAAAAAATATTTTTTTAAATGCAGTGTAAAAAATAAGCTAAGAAAAAAAAACAATCAAACAACAATGCAGTTTACCTTAGGTAGGGTGCACTGGGGGTGATGCATCTTCCCCTTGCACAACAAGTCCCCTTATCCAGACTCTCGTAGACCATTAGGTTCCTAGTGACCTTAATACTAGGTGGCGACTCCTGAAATTTATAGTCGTAAATTTTACGGCAATAAAACACACCTTCTTATGTCACCGCGCGCCGTTGTCCCCCCAAATCCGGGGGAATGGCGGGGGCGCGAAGCGTGAAAAAATCATCATCACGACAGAGGGCGACTCCACTAGGGACTTGCCGAACTGAGCTTTGTCTATTTGATTGTTTATTCTTCTGTTCATTACTTTTTACACGCATTTTTACTGCTTTAACATGCATTTTACTTTATGTTCATGCATATCATCTGGTTTGAATTAATTTCATCATGCATATTAATTTCTTAGATAAGCCCAATTCTAAGTTAGGTGGGGATTAGCGGTCTGCCTCATGACTTTCAGTCGGGGTTCAGATTCGTGAAACGTCCAACTATGAACTGAGTGTTTACTTGATAATGGCGTTCATATTGTGCCATAACCATTTCTTGTAAACCCCTACACCACCTTCACGTGAGGCGGTCACTAGGCAGTTCATAGACCTTTTAAGACCAGATATAAAGCTTATCCATCATGAAATGACATAGAACTTGTCCTTAGGAGCAAGCTGTCTAATATTTCACCCGATGTGTATATACATATATTTGCATCCACATGCATCCATCACTGTGCATAACATATCATCAATAGATTGAAATATAGGTCCCCAAAGAGCTCCTACCGCTCGATTCCAGCTGAGAAATATGGAGGACGAAGAGCATGCACACTATGATGCTCATTTCCAAGAAGAACTGGATTCTCTGAAAGCTAGCGTGGCTAGTCTCACCAGCTTACTCGAGCAAGTATTGAGAAATACCTCTGGCGAGGGTCCTTCTACTAGACCCGCAATGGTTGCTCAAACACAAACAATGAACCATCATGAAGAGGTGATACGAGAAAAGGTTCAGGATCCGCAACAAAACCCAACTTTCATGCAATCAGCAGTGCCGACACCCGCGCCAACTCCAACAGTTATAGAAGCATCAGGGGTATCGACCAAGATAAGATGGCAATGCTGGAAGCCAGGATAAGGGCCATTGAAGGGGTAAATTTATATGACCCAGTAAAAGCTGCAGAAATGTGTTTAGTCCCGAATGTGGTAATACCAAAGAAATTTCGTGTTCCTGACTTTATCAAGTACACTAGGACACAATGCCCTGTCACTCACCTAAAATCATACTGTAACAAAATGGCGGAAGTAGTGCATGATGAAAAACTAGGGATGGATTTTTTCCAAGACAGTTTGAGTGGGGCAACTTTGAATTGGTACATGAGACTACACAACACCAGGATCCGTAGTTGGAAAAATCTGGTAGATGCTTTCATCAAGCAATATAAGTACAACATGGACATCGCTCCCGACATAACAAGTTTGTCCAATTTGGAGAAGAAAGACAAAGAAAGCATAAGGGAATATGCTTAGAGATGGAGAGATCTCGCTGCACAGGTACATCCCCCGCTACTAGATAAAGAGATGGTGACATTGTTCGCCAACACGCTAAGAGCGCTGAACATGTGATGGGTAGTTCAGCACAACAATTCACGGATGCTGTAACCGTGGCAAAGCGAATAGAACAGGGAATTAGAAGTGGTAGAATTTTTGCACTTGTGGAGAAAAAGGACTTTGAAGAGAAGAGAAAAGATACCGAGCATTTTGAAGATGACTATAAGGGTAGGAGCAACCAATTCCAATACTGCCATAACCCTTCATCTTAAATTGTCAACATTAATTTTCAAGCCAAAGATCCACATAAAGATTTCCCGAAAAGAATTTACCAGAAAACCCAAGAACAGCTACCTCCATTACCATTACCTTTGAATGAGATGTATCAAAACTTGGTAAGCACTGGGAAAATAGCTCCTGAACCTCAGGCACCTTTGCAGCCACCTTACTCTGGTTGGTACAAACCTGATCTGACCTGCGAATATCATGTTGGAACTGCAGGGCATAACATTCACACTTATTGTGCTTTCAAGAAGAAGCTCATGCAATTGATTAAAGCGGGGTGGATAACATCCGAAGGAAATCCAGGTCCCACACCTAATTAAGCTTCACGGAAATGGGGTACCAAGTGTCCGCACCATTTAAAGTGAAATCGACAAAAAAAACTTTTGAAAAGGGAGTGTGACGATATCGGGAGATGAGGTCTGCTTCCATGATTTCTTTTTGTTTTGGTCATGTCCTCACATTATGTTCCTATTTTGACTTGTCGGCAATTTTGCTCGTAATGCCATAAAACCCTCTTGTTAAGCAAGCATTTCTCTTCAATGATCATGTATTTTCTTGTGTTTATGATGTGTTTTTATAACACAAGTCCTCCTTATATCCTTTCATCTAAATTATACATGATCCCATAATTTCATCAAGATTTTTGGCAAATCAAAGTCTAGTACGAAAAGAAATGCCAATTTGATGTTTATTTAACAAATGTGTTCTGGAAATTCAAAGGATTTCATTGAAGGGTGATCTCATACCTACAGAACCCCACATAATAAAGCTAATCTCTTAGCTAAACAAATAATCCTAAAAAAATCAATAAATCATTTCGCATGGAAAAGCAAAGCTTGCCGATTCAGATTGCATGTTTTTGAAATGAGGAAAGGCCATCTTTGATATGCCTTGACGAAGTCTCAAATATCCCTTGCAGTCCCTATTTGAGCCTAATAATTATTTCTTGATAATTAACCATGACAAGGATCACACCCTACACTGGGGCAAGTGCGAAATTAAACACTTTCAATCTACAATGTAGTCCACAATGACAAAAGATGCCTAAACAAAGTTGTGGGCAAAAACAAAAAGAGATTTAGTACATTATAGCAAATCAATTCAACATTTTGACAGTACTAAAAATCTAACATAAAAAGCCCAAACAAAATACTAGTGGGCATGTCACGATAAAAGCCCAAACAAAATACTTGGGGGGCATGTCAAGTCAACATGATGTTAGTGCCAAAAACCCATGACAAAAAGCCCAAACAAAATACTGGGGGGCATGTTAAGTCAACATGACGGCACTGTTAAAAAAAACTTATGATAGAAAGCCCAAAGCAAATACTGGGGGCATGTCAAGATGAAAGCCCTAACAAATACCGGGGGGCATGCTAAGTCACTATGAAAATCAATCATGAGGGCTAAATGGAGTTCTAAGAGTAAGCACTAAGTGATCCTTAGTCTAGAAAACCCTTAAACACTTTTTGAGCCCACAAATATCTTTTTTTCATAGCCAGTAACCTAAGCTTACATTACAAGCCTGATAAAGCCATTTCTGATCAAATACAAGTGATCTAGATCGGTAGACAATGCTTTTCCATTCGAAACAATCTTTATAAATATTTCAAACAACTTGATCGAAGCCTTCCTGACATACGAGACTTGCAAATATCATTTCACATTCTTGTCAAAATCAACATAAAACCTGACAATGAGATCACTTGAATTCTTTCGAGAACAAGTTTGTTTAAACAAACATCAAATTGGTTTTTGTGCTTTGAATGACTTTGAAATTCCAAAAATCTTACATAAAAATAATTTTTGCAAATAACCATCCCTTTCCTGCAAACACTTGAAGCCTAAAACACTGGTGCGACATGACCCAACTAGGGCAATCAAAATGGTTTTTGTGCTTGGAATGACTTTGAAATTCCAAAAATCCCACATGAAAACAGAATCTTTGCAAATGACCAACCCTTTCCTGAAAACACTTAGAGTCTAAAACACTGGTGGGGCATGACCAGGCTAGGGGCAATCTACAAATGCAATTGAAGCTGACTCCATCATTCCTTTTCAAAAAATCTGGATCAAACTCATGGAGGCATGTTGATATGGAAAATCTATCATCTCCAGTGGTCAAAATCACAAGTTGCGGCTTGAGATCCAAACCCTGAAAAGAGAAGACCATGAAGAAAGGGGACCTATATCTCCCAGATAAGTATATATGCATCATCATGCATTGCATCCCCATTGAGAATCTAGGAAATGTTTAGGAGGATCGTAATTTACGAACCTTCATTCATCATTTTGTGTGCACGCTTTCAAGCTCTCACCGCTTTCATTTCCTTGAGCATGCTTTTCAGCTTTATTCTTTTCCTGATTTTGGGTGTCATCATGCATTGCATCTTTATCAAGAATCTAGGAAATATTTTGGAGGATCGTAATTTACGAACCTTCATTCATCATTTTGTGTGCACGCTTTCAAGCTCTCACCGCTTTCATTTCCTTGAGCATGCTTTTTAGCTTTATTCCTTTCTGATTTTGGGTATCATCATGCATTGCATCTTCATCAAGAATCTAGAAAATATTTTGGAGGGATCGTAATTTACGAACCTTCATTCATCATTTTTTTTGTGCACGCTTTCAAGCTCTCACCTCTTTCATTTCCTTGAGCATGCTTTTCAGCTTTATCTTTATCTTGATTTTAGGTGTCATCATGCATTGCATCTCCCAAGGAATCCAAGAAATGTTTTGGAGGAATTGTAATTTACAAACCTCTACTCATTATTTTTGTGTGCGCCTTCGAGCCCTTACCACTTTCATTCCCCTAAGAGCGCTTGCGAGCCTTTTATCAGAACAGATAGAGTATTTTTCAACTCTATCTCCTTTCTTATTTAAGTGTGCTTTCTAGTCATCAACCAACTCAGATCGTGCGCTTCTTAGCCATTCCTTTCTTCTCATTTGAGTGAGTTTTCCAACCCTTAACCATCAATTAGGATCGTACGCTTCTTAGCCATTCCTTTCCTCTCATTTGAGTTAGTTTTCCAACCCTCAGCCACCAATTAGGATCGAGCGCTTCTCAGCCATTCCTTTCCTCTCATTTGAGTGAGTTTTCTAACCTTCAACCATCAATTAGGATCGTGCGCTTCTTAGCCATTCCTTTCCTCTCATTTGAGTGAGTTTTCCAACCCTCAACCATCAATTAAGATAGTACGCTTCTTAGCCATTTCTTCCCTCCTTGTTTAAGTGTGTTTTCCAACCCTTAACCATAAGCTAAAAATAGTGTGTTTTCCAACCCTATTTTTCTTCCTTTTCGTGTGCGTTTTCCGACCATCAATTCAGATAGTACGCTTCCAGCGCTATCTTCCCCACTCGTCGGGCGTGTTTTTCAACCTTAGACCATCAATTAAGATAGTGCGCCTTCCAGCCCTATGTTCAATTCCATGAAATCTTCAACATTCCCATTTGAACAAGACCATCTTTGTGTTTCTTACCATCTTCACCATTCTCACTTGGGTATGTCACCCATTACAATGAGACCATTTTCCTGTGTCATTCACAAACATCATCACCTTTCATCCTTTAAGTGTCCTCCTTAGGCCTCAATTCTTAGGTAGTACGCTTTCTAGCCCTATCTTACCATTCCTTTCTAAGTGTGCTTTATAGCCCTCATTCTCATTTCTGGATGGATCAACCATTTCTTGGTCTGGTAAATCCACTTTTCTTTTTCTATACAACGCTTACTATTTAAAGTCTTTTACAAGACTTTAGTTGTAAGCATTGTAAAGAGGGGGGTAACTGTCGTAACCCAATTTTTGGGTTACTCCCCAAAATAAAATAAAAATGATAAAAATAAAATATAAGGGTTTTGGCGTCGGTGGAAAATCACGGTGAAAATTTTGAATATTTTCGGAGCCGAATCGTATCTCTTTTGTGCCTAGAAATTCAAGGTAACAATTAAGTCAAAAATCATAATTATATTTTTATAGGCCAATATGATTTAATCTCAGGATTATCTGAATACAAATGAGATATACTAAAAAATGACTCAAAAAAAATATTAATAAACTTAATTAGGGTTTAACTCGTACTTTTATATATGTATAAACCAGACTAATATTTTTTTCCTAAAAGCCCAAAAATTAAAGGGTTTTCTCGAAATCTAATTCAAAAGAGAGAAAAAAACATTAAATTGATAATAGTTCACAAAATAAACCTCAATTACTCATCAAACCAACCTGAAAAACTAAAATTTCATCTAAGGACCATCCTGGAATTTTCTTAATTTTAAGGGTCAAATTGTAATTTTGCAAGATTGGAGGACCAAACTGAAGTTTTGCCCATAATTCAGGGACTAAAATTTAATATTTCTAAATTTCAGGGACTAAATTATAATCTACACAATTATTTGAGGGGCCAAACTGAAATTTCTTCACCACTAACCTCAAGACCATTGTCCCGATTTCCAGCAAGGATTTTTCATATTTTCTCAATATCTTTACACCCAACACATCATGATGTGGGCCAGCCTAGAAATACCAGTAAGAACCCATTACATGTTTCAAATGATTCAATGACTCAATCTAAGACAAAAACATTGAAAGAGACATTGAATACATTGGTTTTGAAGATTTCAACCATGGTCCAATGACCCATTACAAGTCAAAATTGCAAGGACCATTGGAGTATCAAGAGGAGACCTTAGTACATCTTATCTATGTGCAGGAGGGATCCAAATACAACCTTATTTGGGCCATGAAATGAGGACAACAAAGGAAACAAAAGAATCCCACTACAACTTGGAAATAATATGGGTGGCTACCTTTTCCTTTTGTTTCTAGGATTAAGAGGCTGGATGGAAGGCTATAAATAAGCCTTGAATCAGCTCTATAATAGTTTACTTGTCTTCTTCTCATAACAGTTAATGGATTTAATATTATGGGCTTTATATAATTTTGTTATCTACAACCCAAGACTTGTTTGGGCATAATTAATACTTTGTTTTCAATTAGCATCCAAGACTTGTTTGGATTAAGTCATGGGCTTTCTAATTAGGGTTTTGAGTGGACCAGCTCATTTAAGTCTACAAAAGGGGGTCCATTAGGGTTAATTTTTCAAGAACTATATAAACTCATGTAAGCTGAATTTCAGTAGCAATTGATGAATAGTACTTCTGCATTTTTCAGTTTTAAAGTGTGAGTGATTCTTGCATTCTTCAGTTCTTGACGAACTGAATCCGACTTATCAAAGATTAGTTGGCTTCATGGTGTCATTCTACTCATTCCAATAGTGTTGGTGTCTTGAGGCAAGTTTCCATTGTGTCACACTCCTATCAGATCTATTTCGGTTTTTCGGAATCAGATCTCAGTCTTGATTGTGGGTTGCGTAATCACGTGGTTCGCATCACATCAATTAATATTCTTAACGAGCTAGGTTGAATGTATTTCAGGTTGGTGCTAACCATAACAAATGCATTAGTAACTTGGAGATTATGCTTTAAAAAATGCAAGGTTTATTTCCCTCATGGTCATCACCTTGTTACAATGATTGTCGGAAGTACAAAGTCTATATAATCCTTACCGATGCCTTCTTTCCAATACACACACAACTGGCACATCTTCATTATAAGAAGCACCGTTCTTGTTCCTCATGATTAGCCTCAACTCAGATCCATGAATTCTCATTTACTCCTTTCTATTATTCTTCTTCTTCAATGAAGTCTTGCTGCTATTTAGGATTTTACACTTCAAAATGGGATTTTAATTACTTATTTTGGTTCATGAGTGCGCCTTTTTAGGCTGAGCTGATAACCAAAAATCTTCTCATCTGGTATAGTAATCGTTTACCACAAAACATGGTGGTAATGAGAAAGTTTTCTTCCCATTAATCTAAAACTCATGGATTTACCTCTCGACAAACTTGGTGCCGAGTCAAATCAATAGCACCAGTAAAGAAGAGGCAAACTGTCCTCTGTTTCCAGGAGATGGCAATTTTCTCTCTTTCATCCTGTTAAGCCTGATTTCCATACATGAGGGGAAACTGAATGGAATTCTTGGTGGGTGAATAATAATCAATGAAATGGAATTGAGTTTGATTGTTGTAAACATCATGCTGAAATTACTTCAATCGTAAGGAAAAGTCGAGTCCTCTACAAAGAAAAGGTCTAGCAGATGTTCTTTATCTTGTACAAACAGGACACCTTTAAGAAACCTGTGAACATTCCAAGATCTCTCTTTCCTCAACTTTATAGCTTCCAAAAGATTGAGGAAGCTTCGCCATTAATTAGTGCATGAGAAAAACAATCACTAGATATCGTGTCAACAAAGCAGTTGCTTGCTATTTTTCTTCAATTATAATTCATCATAAAGTAAAAACAAATTTTATTGTCATACTCACCGGAAACATGAGTAGAAAGAAAGAAGAAAGGTTCAAACAGTCACCCTACACGTAGAGCAAACTGATCCACCGATCTTAGTGGAGCTCAGATAGACGGATTGGTTCACTTTGCGCTTTATGGGTGGCTATTCAAATCGATATCAACACAGACAGATAAAGAACTCACCGCTTGCACCGATTGTAGTAAGTGCAAGGCCGAGAGCTAGGATTGGCCCGTTTCAAACAGTTGCCATAAATTGGTGCATTGCAAATTTGTTGTTTCTCTAAACTTCCATAACCAATAGACGGATTTTGAGAGGCTATTAGTCTCTGATGCACTTCAGAATCCATCGAGAACTCTTCTTCATTACCTTCACCGATTGTGGCATTGAAAATGGGACTCGAGCTGCGTTTAAGAACGGCAGCTGTGGAAGTAGATGTGATCGCCGAAACCAGCAGGATAGTTAAAGAGAGCCGCCAGAGGAATTCAACACTTAGTTTTGGTCTCATCTCTTTCTGTCTGTACCTTTCTGCTACTGTGTTTGAAGAGCACTAAATAGGCAGAACAGCCAGGAATGCTTCAAACTCTAGATAAGGAGTGAGAAGCTAGCTTTTCTTCCATTAACTTGGTTTTTTTGTGAAGACTTGGGTCTTCACATGGCTGTGATTTTGATATTGGGACACTGATTGCTTACAGTTGGCGAACCTGTCATTATCACATTGTCAATTGAATCGTCTCCTCATTGGTTGTTTGCAGGAACATAGATATAATAATGTAAAAATAATTCTCTGAACCATGTGCCTGGGCCATAAGCTGATGCTAAGTTTCGAAAGATTTGCTATTATGTTTTGATGTAATCCAGCTAGCAATCACCAGCAATTAAATGGTAGGGTATAGCAGTTGTTACAAACAGGGGACCATGGATTTTTCTTCTTCTTTTTGAACTGGTGCTATTGGCATACCCATAAATCTAATGGCATAACATTTTGGAAATGAAAAGACAAGATTTTTTCTTCTTTAACATGAAAGCTACGTAAGTTATGAATTCCCCCCCGTTTATTATTGAACTTTAAATCTAATTAAATTTTGATTGAAGTGAGAATATATCTTGGATGGCGAGAGAAGCCTTTTTTAATTAATTGAAGTGGCTAAATGATTTGTCAAAGATTCGTGAATAATTAAAGTCGATGGATGTTTTGTTGAAGATGACATCAACATATATCAAGGATTCTTATCAAGGATTTCTTATTGTATTCTATATATATATATATATATATATATATTATTTTCAAATTAATTAATTAGAATTGTATTTTTCCTTATCAATTGATTTGTTACAATTATCGTTGTTGATTTTGTCGTTATTATTATTTTCACTAACTTTTGTTAGCTATTCTTTGTATTTCATCTTATGAGAATAATTATTATTTTTAAAAAAAATAATAATATAATATGTATCATCTTTTATGATTTTAGAGAGCATCGACTAAGAATATTTGATTCCATCCTAGCCAAGATAATTTAAGACTTTATTAATAATAAATATAATAATATTATAAGTAACTAACCATTGACTATCTCGCTATCTCTTTTAAAAGGGGCACGAAAAAGTTTCTTCTTGGCAGCACAAGCTCGTTTTCTTTTCCTTCTATGTAGCCAAAGGGGGTAAAAGAGAGACATCGAGAGGAGAGGAGAGGAGATTGATCAGCACAAACCATTGATTCTGCTCTGTGGTTAAACCTGCTATTTTTCTTAGGGTTTTTTGGATTTATTCTTAGGCAACAAATAGAGTGACCAATTGAAAATGGGACCATGTAGATTACCTTTGAAAGGTCGTATGTGTTTGTGTGGTCGTCATGACCTTGGCATCAAAGACTTCCAAGTCATTGGCGTTATTCAATCAATAACTCCAAGAAAATAAACTTTCATATATATATAATTTACTATTTTTCTTAGGGTTTTTTGGATTTATTCTTAGGCAACAAATAGAGTGACCAATTGGAAATGGGACCATGGAGATTACCTTTGAAGGTCGTCTGTGTTTGTGTGGTCGTGACCTTAGCATCAAAGACTTCAAAGTCATTGGCATTATTCAATCAATAACTCCAAGAAAATAAATATATAACATAATTAACTCATATAATTGTGAGGTTCGGTATACCAGCACATAAATATCTAAATTTGTTTAGGTAAATGAAGGTGGCCTAATTTATTTACGGACAGAAAATGAATACTTGGTAAAGCAAATAATAATTAGTTAAACTTTAGTGTAAACAATATTAAAATTAATATAAATTATATTCTGAAACCTTACTTAACAATTTAAGTTTTTATATGAGTTACTAACCTCATTGTTATGATGATTTTCCTAATGAATTTTCCAAGCCAAAGTTAAAACATTTATCCATCTTAATTAAAGCTGCTCACTGTTATGAGTTAAGGGATTTGTAAAAATTAAATTAAATGGAACCTTAATTAATAGAGCTTAATGAAAACAATGGTTGTTTTCCATCTTTTCCTCTAGCATTTCCTTACCTCTCCCCTTCTTTTACCATCATCATCATCGATCTTCGTCTTGTTCTCGCATGCGCACAACTTAGGTTTAGGTCTACACTTGTGACTGATGCTTGGCTGTAATCTTAGCATCCATGAGTCGTATCACTCAAAGCTTGCCACCTATAAATCCATGGAGCCATCAAATATTTGGCCGTATGCATAACATGGGCACCAATAAACCAGAGTGACTCCTCAGTCATGGCTATCTTATCACGTTGTTAGTGGTAGACCTAATTCTTTTATTTGACATGTCATGTTTATATATATATATATATATATATATATATAGAGAGAGAGAGAGAGAGAGAGAGAGAGAGAGAGAGTTCATTGAACTTTACAAGTTTGACATTACTTATGATCTAAATGGAGCACGAAAACACTATGGATTGCTACAGCGTTCCCATGATATTTATTCCCACATAGTTTATATTATAATCTATAGTGTTTTCCCTACGCCATTTAGATTATAGGTAATAGGGCAGCCACTGGATATTTATATTTATTTTTATTTATTTAAAACTCTGGATATATCAAAGAGTTGGTGATCAACCGGACTTCTAAGAGAAACTTAAAACTGATAAACTAGCAACATCTTTTGTCTTTTATTCTGAGAAAGGCAACAGGAAATTATTTTATGAATTTTTATTATAGAGAAAAAGTCAGGGAGGATGGCTAAAAAATACTATATTACCTATAATATAAATTGCGCAGAAAAAACATTGTAGCAATTCGCCGTGTTTTTCCTATGCCATTTAGATTATAGGTAATTTGGTTTTCTTAATGATATTATACATCTAAGAGAAATAATCAAACTACAAATCTTTGGATTATTTAGTTTTTTTATATATTCAATTTATTATAGATAAAACATTTAAAATAATGATAGCGATTATTTTAAAGGTATTTACTCTTTAAAATATATGAGGCTAATTATATATTTTGATATTTATTTAATATTAATGCTTTAAAATATATATAAAAAAATGAAGTAAATTTTCTTTTAAATCTCTAATTAATTTAATCTCAGTGTTTTGAAATACTTTTAATATAATAATATGAGGAATAAATATATTAAAAAAATATTAAATTTCTTTTTATAACAATAATGTGGTGGAAGCGATAATATTATCAATAATAATTAATATCAAAATATTAATTATTTACAACAATAATTATAATGGCAACTATAATAAATATGATAATCTAACCATCATGATAATAATAATTAGAATAATACTCGAAATAATTCATCAGTCGATGTTATTTTTTTTTTTAAAAGAACTTTTATGGCTTTTTTATGTATGATATTTCAGATCTAATATCACATAAACAGAAAAGGTACAAAGCCACACATAGACAAAGAGAGTGGAAAATTTAGGCCAAAATTTCTACGATGAAAAAATATATGAGTAACTTGCCCTGCGCTTCGCTGTAGCCAAAACCAAATTTTTTAACATGTAAAAAACAAATGTTGATAGTCCTAGATTTTTTTTTAATGTTATGCATCTAAGCAAATAATCAACCTACAAAACTTTCAATTATTTAGTATTTTTATATATTTATTTTATTATAAATAAGACATTTAAAATAATGATAAAAAATATTTTAAAGCTATTTTTTTGTAAAAATATGTGAGACTAATTATATTTTTTTAATATTTGTTTAATATTAACACTTGAAAATATATATATGTAAAAAAAAAGAACTTATTTTTTTTTTAAATCTCAGATTAATTTAATCTTAATATTCTTATTTCTTCAATGAGAATTTTTATTTGTTGCAATTGTGCCATTCAATTGAAAATAATTATATATGTTGGTTTTCAATGTACTCCTTATTCTTTTGATTTTTGGTTTGCCCTTGGTTCCTTTGATTATTTTGGTACTTAGGTTTTAATTTGTTCTAATTGGGTCCTGCAATTGAAATTTGTCATATATTCTATATTTAATTTTGGTCCTTATTCTTTTATTTAAAAAAAAATTACAGAACAAATCGTTTCAAAATATCTTTATTTGTTCGGTCATAAGGTTTTTATTTGTTTTAATTTTGTCTTTCGATTGAAATTAATTATATATTTTATTTTTCATTTTGATCCTTACTCTTAAAAACAATTTATTTGATATTAATTCCTTTGGTTTTTCCAGTCTTCTTGGACAATGTTTATTTTTTATTTGTATTTATGCATCTATGCTTTTAGTTTTTATTTTTAAGTTTTTTTGTTTAATTTTTTATTGGAGTTTTATTTTTATTCAGTTAAATCCTTAAATTTTAATTTATGTTGTTGATCATTTTAAAATTAATATTGCTCCCTTTTTTTCCTTTGTTCTTTTTTTTTGTGTTTTTTTGTTATTTTTATCTCTTTTTTTCATATCATATGATTTTATGGTCTCATTGTTTACGCAATAATAATAATAATTTTAGTGATTATTTTTTTTTGTAAATATGTTTATCTTTTTTTAATTTTTAGGGCAATATTATGATTTTAATTGTTTGGGCAATAATGTTGATAATAATTTGACTATTATAGTCATGATAATGATGGCAATGCAGGGATGGATTTTCAATGATGATTTAATATTTTTGTAGATAGAAAATTAACTACTTATTTTTGTTATTTTATTATTGTAGGTGTTTTCACAATTTATATTTTGTTTGTTGTGTTTAATTTAAATTGAATTATAAAATAAACTAATTCTAATATAGTATTTGATAATTTAGGTATCTGAATCTTCTTGATTTTATAGGAAAATTACACTACATAGGAATTCTGCACATATTTATTATTTTGCTCAAATTTATATTATAATAAAAAAAATCTCAAATTATTAATATTTTTTGCATTGAAAAAAATATGGTTTCGACTGCGGCGAAGCATGGGAAAGTGGCTAGTTCATTATGAATAAAAGTAAGAAGTTAGGTTAGTTAAAAGATTAGTAGTGTAGTTATATAATATTACATAAAGTTTATTGTCATTCATCAACACAGCAAAAAAGCTAAAATATTAGAACAAAAAAAACTAAATTAATAAAAAATAAAATAAAAATCAAAGACTAGTTTAAAAAAAATCAATTTAGCGAAACTATGATCTCGGCTAGCGAGAAATTGTGGCATAGATCAAAAAGGTAGAGATGACCTTTTTTTTGACTTCGTTGAAGAGGAAAAAGGAGGGCTTAACTTTGAAGTTCCATCACCAGAAACCCACTCCTTGAATTTTAGGACTCTTCTTCTGAAAATCAAGAAAAATAGTACAGAGACGACAACAATGCCCGAAACAGCAGCGCCAAAAATCAAGAAAAATGGTGATTTTTATTAGTTCCTTATTCTTTTGATTTCTAATTTGTTTTTTGTTCCTTTAATTTTTCCAGTATGCAGGTTTTAATTTTGTTTAATTTTGTTTAATTTTGTCCTCCAATTAAAATTGATCATATAAACTCATTTTTATTTCGGTCCTTATTCTTTTAATTTCTTAACAAAATTACATTGCATTTTTTTTAAATGTTTTTATTTGTTTCGATTTCAAGATTTTTATTTGTTTCAATTTTATCCTTCGATGTAATTAATTATATATTTTATTTTTTATTTTGGCCCTTATTCTTAGAATTTTTTATTTTGTATTAAATCCCTTTATTTTTTCAGTCCTTATTGGACAGTGTTTATTTTTTACTCATATTTATGCATCTATGCCTTTTGTTTTTGTAGTTTTTAAGTGAAGAGTAATGTAGAAGAGAAAGAACGGCAATGTCAATTTGAGCAATTGCGGAATGTATTATTTGATACTTTTATTGAAACACAGGCTTACATTATATAGACCAGAAAAGAATCATGGAGTCAGATTGTTAATTAAGCCATGAACTTGAATAGGTTGCAACGAAACTAACAACTCCCTAAAGACCAGGACAAGCTGAAGACTATGAAAAACAGTAACAAAAAAGAATTACAATGAAATGAAATTGCAGTCCTAAAATATAATCAACTACCAGTTTTGGCTTTGATGATGTCGCGCTAGGAGGAGTAGTGCTAGTGGGGCTATCCTGATATGCGCCAGGATTTGGTCCGGAAAGATGGTCTCCTTTTCTCAATTTGAAGATTTCAGCTCCATTCAACATTGCATCAAGGGCCATATTAGACTGAATAGGGTGCAATGCAATCGACAAATTCTTTACCTCCTCGTTTCCTCTGGCATCCATCATAACTGGGTAATCTTTGTATACGGGAACCCCATATCCACCAGCCCAATCAATAATATCTGCGTGAGGTTGTGCAGTTTGATTGGCGATATATATTTTAAAGGCTAGATCGCCTTTTTGCAATAATATCGGTATAAACTGACAGAAATGAAGCCTAACAAGATAGGTGGATGTGGAGAGCACCGGAAATTCCCAAGTCATGTTGTATTCTGCATTTACAGTAGCATCGGGCCCCATGGTCCTAGCACTTCGATACAGTTCGTCAGGTGCAGCATAGCGAGTGTCGTTATTATACTGAAGTTGAACAGTCCCATTAAATTGAAAAGCGCTTGGTCGAGCATCCGTCAAGTAATCTGTATCGGATAACCACGTACGAAACATGCCAGTGTCATCGGGCGGAGTGATCTCCACCCCACCCACATTTACTCGGTACATCATCTCTAAAGCAGTTTCGTTTTGAAGGGGAATATTCAACCCCTTGTAAAAATCATTCATCCCTCGTGCAGTGTAATAAAGACTGGTGGGCATGGATACGATTTCAATCCCGTTGATGAAAGCATGTGCATCAGCAACATGGGGACTTGGCGTGAACGTTATGCTCAGATTTTTCCGCTCATCTTCGACATTTAGGATGAATTCTCTGGCGTAACCTGTGTCACCAAGAGGGTCAGTGTAATGGACGCCACTGAAGTTTCTAAGAAAGGTATAGCGACCGGTTGTGACAGAAAAAGATGCCTTCGACCTGTTGAATCCAGGGTAGGAAGCCGGATAAAAATGAAGGCGAACAAACTTAGGTCCTGCTGCTGTGACGGGAAATGTGTAGGTGAATTTGGAGCGAGAGACTCGTGCAGTATCATATGGGGCTTCATTTGCAGTGGATTTTATTGAGCCGCTGTCTTGATCTAGTAGGGCCACTTTTGAGTTGATGTCTGCAGTCCATTTTGTATCGTTTACAGACCTCTCGGAGATTAATGAACCACAATTGAGCGCTATGTTATCGAGAGGAAGGTAAGGTTGCGGTGAATCCCCGGTTACAAGTATGGTGAGATGGAGGAGGAAGAAGGTGAGGTACAAAGGAGTGGAAATAGAGGAGTTTAGGAGACACAGATATTTGTAGCTGCTGCTACTCATTTTGTTTTTGGCCGGAGAAGGAGAGATGAAGAAATCAAGAGGAGAAACTGCGTTTAATTCTATGGAGAGAGGAGTTACTTTAAAGTAATTTGAGTTGACTGATTCTTTAATTTTTTTTAATTTTTTGGTTTCCTAATTATATAAGGAAAATCAGGAATTATATTTATTTTTTCATGAATTGTTTTTATTTATTTTTAATTTTCGATTTTTTAAAATAAAATTTATTTTTCCCACTTTTTTTTTTCTTTGGATCTATGAAATAAAAAAACATTAGAAAAAAAATACAAGAGAAGAATTTCAGACTGCGAGTACAAATAAAGGAAATCATTTTATTTCTCCAACAACAAAAATCAAAATTATATATATATTACCTATAATATAAAACGCGTCCCAGTTTTACTGTGCTAATCCACAGTAAACCTTACTATTAGTATATGTTGACGGGAACCATGAACAATATGTTGAGGCAGTCGAGTTGGTCCCATGAGCGCGACATTATGGCTGCCTTCCGAGAGGGCGCGGGTTCGAATCCCACTCTCAGCACGTTTTTATTTTACCCACAGTATTCTTACTATTTATATATATTTACGTGATCTACAGGGGATATGTTGAGGTCCGAGTTGGTCAGAAGTTCACGCAGATATGGCTAACTAAAGCGCGCGCGGAGGTTCGAATCCCACTCCCAGGTTCTTTTTTTTATGTTTTTTTATGTCTTTTTTCTAATTATTTTTTTTCCAAAAATATTTTTTTGCTGGTTATATTTTTTTCTTTTTCCACTTATAGATATATTTTTTTATTTGTTTTTTATAATTGGGGGTGTCTAGACTAGCTTAAACGCACCATGATTAATCCTCGAAACAATTTCTGTTATAGCTTTTTTTTCCGGATTATGTTTTTGTTTCATTTTTTTTCCATGAAACATTTTTTATTTTGCTTGGAAATGTGATTGATTTTTTTTTTAATTTTTTTTTTGTTAGAAATATATTAAAATAATAATTGTTTTTTTTAAAAAATATTTTTAACATCAACACATTAAAATTATCTAAAAACATTAAAAATACAATGTTTGGACAATGTTTATTTTCTGTCTGTATTTATTCATTTATGCTTTTAGATTATTATTTTTTCGATTAATTTTTTATCGGGGTTTTATTTTTATTAAGTTTTATTCTGAAATATTGCTCCTTTTTTTCCCTTTGTTCTTTTGTTTTTGTGTGTTTTCTGTTATTTTATCTGTTTTTCAGATCAGATAATTTTATGATTTTATCGTTTGCGCAATAATAATGATAATATTAGTGATTATTTTTTTATTGTTTTTTTATTAAAATGTTTTGATTTTATTTTTATTTTTCGGGGTAATTTAATGTTTTTAATTGTTTGAGCAGTAATGTTGATAATAATTTTAACTTTTATAGTAATAAAAATGACGGTAAAGTGGGGATGAATTTTAAATTTATGTTTTCATCTTTTTATGGATAGAAAATTAACTACTTATTTTTTATTTGATTATTGCAGGTCTTTCACAATTTATATTTTGTTTTTAAATGTGATTTAAATTGAATTATAAAATGAACTAATCTTCATACAATGAATTCAATAATTCAAATAATTCAAATATTCGAATCTTCTTGCTTTTTTAATGATGATGATAATTTTATGTTGGTTATTTCGTTAAAAACTACTAAACTGATAAATTTATATCAATTTAAATTTCATATATTTTATAGAAAACTTGCACTTCACAGTAATTCTGCATAGATTTATTATTTTGACTAAATTTATATTATAACAAAAAAAACACACAATTAATATATTTTTGCGTTAAAAAAAATATACTGCCGCCCGCGACGAGGCGCGGGGGCATTGGCTAGTATATATATATATATTGAAACTAGTATTAATAAAAATACTTCACTTATCCCTGTATTATCAACCTATGTTTCATTAAGAAAAAACATAAATCATGTCAATTAGCTTAAGAATAAAAATTAACAATTACTATTAGTCCCTAAGAATAAAAATTAACAATTAGCTTTCCATATTTTTCATTAAATAATTGTTTGGGGATATGTATCTTTTCCAATTTGTAATAGTAAAAATATGGTTTTACCCCTGAAATCAGGAAAACAAATGTCTCCTAGGCAAGGGTATTCTAGGCATTTTGGTTTTTATTAAAAGTTAA
The DNA here is from genome assembly GCA_009078335.1 of Salix brachista. Classification (NCBI taxonomy): domain Eukaryota; kingdom Viridiplantae; phylum Streptophyta; class Magnoliopsida; order Malpighiales; family Salicaceae; genus Salix; species Salix brachista. The sequence goes on from VDCV01000024.1 coordinate 301,821, forward strand.
ATGACATTTTTATCCTCGAATGAGACAAAAAATAAGAATAGTCGGCAAGAGTATTTTTGGTGTTTCTATTTTTATGAACAGTAAACCCTTGGAAAAGAAAAAAAAAAAAACAAGAGCTCTTAAGTATTTTAGTATTTTGATATGCGTTTTTTTCTTTATTAGGACGGGCTTCAGCGGGTGTTTTGATATTTTGATATTTTTTAAATACTTTTTTATTAAAAAAAATATTGGAGTTTGTGCCTAACACGCCAGTGGTTTTGAGTCATCCGAGCAATACAAGTGGCGCATGACTCTCCATGTGGTGGCTAACGTAGTCAATCATCATCTCACTAGATGCGCCACCATGTGAACTTCTCTATGGTGGTTTGTGTATCAGCACCCAATGGTCAGAGAGTTATCGTGGTTGATTTCTCTCTCTCTCTCTCTCTGTCCTGGAACCTAATATCCATTCAAGTCCTCTTTATTTATGCATTGTACATTTGAGTCCTTGGTTTTTTAATTTCTAATTTTATCTTGATTTCTTTTATAAAAGTTTTGATTTGTTTCAATTTTATCCTTCAATTGAAATTAGTCATATGTTTTGTTTTTCATTTCAACCTTAATCTTTTAATTTGATTTTAATTCCTTTAATTGCTTCAGTCCTTTTAAACCAATCCATATTTTTTGTTTCTATTTATGTGTCAATCTTTTTAGTTTTGGTTTTGATTTTTTATCCTTTTCTCCTTTATTAAGATTTTATTTGTTTTCAATTTAGACCTTATAAATTTATAGGTCTTATAAACATCTAAGAGGAAATACTTCATTAGTTTTACTTTTAGATAAATAAATTACAAATTTAATATTCACATGTATGCTCATTAAGAGGATGTTTGAGAATATGGTTGCAGTTGCTTTTAAAGTGCTTTTCACTTAGAAATGAATTAAAATAATATATTTTGAAGAAACTTATTTTTAACATCATCACATCAAAATGATCTAAAAACACTAACAATAATTTCATTTAAAACAAAATAAAAATTTATTGTTTTTCAAAAAGCACTTTTAGAGTCATTTCCAAACACCAGCTAAGTTTTGTTGTGTTTTTTATATTGTTAATGTTATTATAGTTTTCACATGTATCAACCATGCTTCGAGTTGACTAATTATTATAATTTTTTCTTTTATATTAAGCATAAAGAGGTAGATAAATAATTATACAGAATTAAACAAAAAAAAAAAAGTCAATTTTTAAAATGGGATGCCCAGTCCAGCATGAAAACTGGAATATTAACGGGATATACAAGTCATTCATGGAAACATCTTCTTCTAATGAGGCAACAAATAGAGTGACCAATCGGAGATGGGACCATGGAGATGACCTTTGAAAGGTATTCTGTGTTGTGTGGTCGTGGCCTTGGCATTAAAGACTTCCAAGTCGTTGGCGTTATTCAATCAATAATTCATCTCTAAAAATTCCAAGTCTAAAAGGCACTTTCCGAGAAAATAAACTTATATATATATATAATAATAATAATAATAATAATAATAATAATAATAATTATTATAATTAAGTCATATAATTGTAAGGTTCGGCACATCAACAGATAAATATCTAAATTTGTTTACGTAAAAGAAGTTGGCCTAATTTATTTACGGAAAGAAAATGAATACTCTGTAAAGCAAAAAATAATTCGTTAAACGTCAGTGTAAACATTACATTAATATTAATTTTGTTCTCCATGATATTTTTCTTCAACTTAATTATATATAAATAATTATTTTATTTTAATTTTAAAGCTATAAGAGATCACAACTAAAATGCAAACATAGAATCATAACCTTCTATTTCAATATTACAAGTTAAATATTTATTTATAATATTTTCTTACCTATGATATACTGTGGTCAACTAACTAGTAAAATTAAAGAGAGAAATGGAGACCTAATAGTTTTATTTGTAATATCATGTCTATTAAAAAAACAAATAAATGGAGTTGATGTTTTACTGTGTACCTAGACACATATTGCTGTGGATTTCGACATTAAAATTACCATTTTACCTCTCGGACCGAAAACTTTAACCCTTGGTATCGAGGGCATTTTAGACATTTACAAGGGATATATTTGATATTTTAATATTATTTGGGATTTTCCGGTATTTTTTGTTTTAAATTGCATAGTAAAACTATTATTTGACCCTTAGGAGCTAACAAAACAAAAGGAACAACGGGGGGTGTTTTCGGTTTTGCACATATTCATGCACAGTGAAACTACTCAAATACCCATTAAGAAGACAAACACAAAGGCCTGTAGCTAGGGGGATTGTGGCACTTTCATCCCGGGTTTTCTCGTGATTATTGCTGGGTCCAGGAGTGTATAGGTAATTTACTATTTTTTAAAAATTTTCTTTTCGGAAACACTGCATGAGTGTTGAACGAACATGTCAATAGTGTTTCACGCGCACACGTCTTTCAAGCGGCACGTGCTATATCATTTGGCGGTGGAAATTGTTGGTCCGCCTTGTCACCTGGTATGCCGCCATGTCCTCTGCCTGCAGGTGCAACACATGTCGTTTTCTGGTGGTTGGTGAATCGCTGGTGGATGATTTTTAGTTTTTTCTCCCTTTTCTCTCTCCTGCCACCGGAAATTACCTAAAAGTCATTCATGTTTCTGATTGTTTTATTTGGTCCTCGTTCTTTTGATTTTGGTTTTATTCCTGATTTCTTCAATGTAAATTTTGATTTTTTTCAATTGAAACTAATTATATATGTTGGTTTTCATTTCAATTCTTACTCTTTGATTTTTGGTTTGGTTTTGGTTCGTTTAATTTTTCTAGTATGCAAGTTTTAAGTTTTTTTTAATTTTGTCCTCCAATTAAAATTGGTCATATAAGCTCTTTTTCATTTCGGCCTTATTCTTTTATTTTTTTAACAAAATTACACTGTATTTTTTTTAAATGCCTTTATTTGTTTCGGTCCCAAAGTTTTTATTTGTTTCAATTTTTTCCTTCGATGGAATTAACTATATATTTTATTTTTTATTTCGGCCTTTATTCTTTGATTTTTTTATTTTGTATTAAATCCTTTTATTTTTTCGGTTCTTGGTGGACAATGTTTATTTTTACCTATATTTATGCATTTATGCTTTTAGTTTTTCTTTTTAATTTTTGTTGCTTTTTTTTTATTGGGGTTTTATTTTTATTCAGTTCAATCTTGAAATTTTTAATTTATATTGGTGATCATTTTAGAATTAATATTTCTCCTTTTTTCCCTTTGTTATTTTTTTGTGTTTTCTATTATTTGTACCTGTTCTTCGTATAACATGATTTTAGGATTTTATTATTTGCGCAATAATAATGATAATTTTAGTGACAATGTTTATTTTTACCTATATTTATTCATCTATGCTTTTAGTTTTTCTTTTTAATTTTTGTAGTTTTCTTTTTTATTGGGGTTTTATTTTTATTCGGTTCAATCTTGAAATTTTTAATTTATGTTGGTGATCATTTTAGAATTAATATTTCTCCTTTTTTTGTGTGTTTTCTATTATATGTACTTGTTCTTCAGATAACATGATTTTATGATTTCATTGTTTGCGCAATAATAATGATAATTTTAGTGACCTTTTTTTATTGTTTTTCTGTAAAATTGTTTTTTTTTTTTTATTCTTTGGGGCAATTTAATGATTTTTATTGTTTGGGAAATAACGTTGATAATAATTTTCATTGTTATAGTCATGATAATGATCATAATGTAGGGATGGATTTTAAAAAATATTTTCTTCTTTTTGTAGATAGAAAATTAACTACTTATTTTTTTTATTTGATTATTGCAGATGTTTATACAATTTATATTTTGTTTTTGTATTTAATTTAAACTGGATTATAAAATAAATTAATCCTAATACAATGAATTCGATAATTCAGGTATCTGAATCTTCTTACTTCTTTAATGATGATGATAATTTTATGCTGGTTAGTTATTGAAACCTACTAAACAAATAAATTTATATCGATATAAAATTCATTTACTTGTTTAAAAGAATAAAAAAAACTCAAAAGAAATATGAATGAGTCATATTTAACCTTAAAGAAGCTAAAAAATGATTACTTACTTTCATGTTAAGTCAAACTTGTTTAAGAGAATAAAAGCAGCTTATGATATAGATGACTCGCTACTTAGGAGCATAAATGAAGTTAGTAGGGTAAAACTACAAGTTTTGTGATCGGTGATGATGATGTGTTTGTCGCGATGGTGTTTTTTTCACGCTTTGCACCCTGCCATCCCTCTCTGGAGAGACAACGGTACGCGGTGAAAATGAGGTTTGTTTTATAGCCATAAAATTTACGACTATAATTATTAGGAGTCGCCACCTAGTATTACGGTTACTAGGAACCTATTGGTCTGCGAGACTCTAGGTAAGGGGACTTGTTGTGCAAGGGGAAGACGCATCACCCCCAGTGCACCCTACCTAAGGTAAGCTGCATTGTTGTTTGATTGTTTTTCTAAGTTAAAAATTTTGCACTGCATTTTAAAAAACCATTTTTTTATCTGTGGGTGTACCTTACAATGTAATTTTACACCACAGTTACAAGCCTTTTTTTTCTTCTACGGATGTACTTTAAAATGTAATTTTACACCATAGTAAAAATCTTTTTTATCTGCCGGTGTAATTTACAATGTAAATTTACACCCTAATAGATAAAACAAAAATATTATAAATTATTTTTGATATATTGGCCAAATTCCAACAGATAATCATAAACCGGTTACGATATCCAATTTTTGTTTTAAAACATGAGGAAGAACAAAATATTTTTTATGAAAGATATGATGGGAAAACTTTGGAATCCGGCCGTATGCACGAAAACAACACATTTTTTATTTATTTTTTAAATGCAATTTTTTTTAATTAAAAACAATAAAAAATTCGGGTCGGGTCGGGCCCATCTAAATGGGTCGGCTCATCCATGTTGGGCCAAGGGCCCAACTATGATAAACTTGGGCTGGACTGGACTGTCTAGCCCTGGGCCCAACTATGATAAACTTGGGCTGGACTGGATTGTCTAGCCCTGATGGGCCGAGAGGCCATCAACTTTGACAGCTGGGCCGGGGACTGAACCCGGCCCAAACGACCCAATGGGGGGAGTGAATTAATTCACTCCCCCAGTGCGAGGAAGAAGACAATGAACAGTAAAATGGTCGACCGCGACGAGAGGCTTACCTTCTAACACCTCCGGGTAGAGGAGGTCGAGGTGGTTCTCCATGTCGTGGTGGCGTCGAAAATGGTGGACCGTGGTGGCCGGAGTGGGCGTCGTAAAGTGACGTGTGAGTTGCTGCTGCTGTTTGGGCTATTCTGCCTTTATTTCATCGGAGACCACAGCTGGGTTGCTGGTGTGGAGGGGAGGATTCCGGTGATGACGAGGTGGTGTAAGGAGGTTGAATGGTGGTTGTTGGAGGAGAGAGAGAGACAATGAGTCCTCTTGTTTTAGAGAGAGAGAAGTTGGCTGAACCGAGAGAGAAGAAAGAAAAAAGAAAAGGGAAAGAGCTGATGATGCCGGGATTAGTTGACAAAAATGCTAGAGTTTTTTACGTTAATTCTTCCCTCTTGATATTCTGTTTTTTTCTTCCCTTTTTTTTGTCCAATTTATGTGATTTTCTCTCGTCTATCTTCTCTGTTTTCGTGGTTTTTCTCTCTGTTTTTCTTGCTTCTCTTTTCCAAAATTTCGTGCCAATTTCCCCCCTGAGTTCTTCCTTTTTTTCTTCTTCTTTGTGTAAAACTCTCCTTTTTTACGTGAAATTACGCTCGTTTTTTTCCAGTTTCTGCCCAGTTTTCTTTCCTCCCGTTCATCTCTGTTTGCTTGCTATTTATAGCAGAGGATGACAACCCTTCGGCTGCCCATTGTGTACAGCGATGGGTTGCCGCCCGTGCTCGCAGGTGGCGTGTCTATGCTCGCAGGTGGCGTGCCTGCACTGTTCAGGTGACTGAACGGTGCAGTCACGCGTGATGATTTTGGGAGGGAGAGAAAAAAATACAATTTGGTCCCTTAATTTGTAATTGGTTTAATCGCACCCCCGATTGCTTTTAAACTTTTAATTTCGTGCGATTGTGTCCCTGTGAAAAATTCAATGTTAGCCTTAAATTTTACGCGCCCTTTTTATTTTGGTCCCTGGCTTCCAACTTATGTTATTTGACCCTCAATTGACCATTAAACTCTCAATTGTCTTCAATTGGACCCCTGATTTCGCACAATTGGCTTGGAAAAATTCAATTCAGTCTCTGAAAATTCCAAACTTCTCAATTGAACCCGAATTAAATTCAAGAACTTGATTTCTCATCGATTAAGCCCTTAATCAAATTAATTCGACCAACTTAAAGTATAATTAAGTCCTTACACTTAATTAAATCCTTCAATTGGACCCTAAATTAATTCTCGAACATAATTATATTTTTAAATTGGCCAACGATTAAATCAAATTGGCCCATAAAAATATAGTTATATCTCTCGACTTAATTTTTAAAAAGATTTATCTAATTATAAATTATTTTCGCCTTAAATCTGTAATTTTCTCTATTTTTGGGGACAAAAGAGATACGATCGGACTCGCGGAAACAACTAAAATTTCCACATTGATTTTTCTACCAATGTCGACCCTTTTTATTTTATTTTTGTTATTTTTGGGTGGATTTTGGGGAGTAACTCAGAAATTGGGTTATGAAAGTGTTGACATATAGAAATAGGCTTTGAGTACCTAATGAAAATGAGCTAAAGAGAGAATTGATGACATAGACACATTAAACAATTTACACAATACTTTTGAATTTCACAAAGATGTATAAAGATCCTAAAGTGTGTTATTGTTGGAATAAAATAAAGGCTAATATAACAAACTTTGTTTTTAGGTGTTTGACCTGTTAGAGGGTAAAAGGTGAAAACCAAAAACCTCCAGGATTGCTACAACCATTGTTGATTCTATAATAAAAGTGGGAAAAGATGATAATGGACTTTATGACAGGATTGCCTAGGAGTCAAAAGGGTTATGGGGGATTGTCGATAGATTGTCAAAATCAACCCATTTTATACCAGTTAATATTACTTATAGGTATATGAAGTTGGCAAAAATTGTTTATTAGTGAGGTTGTACAATTGTAGGGAGTGTTAATCTCAATAGTTTCAAATAGAGGTCTACTGTTCACATTGCGGTTTTGGGTGAAGTTTTAAGTGCAATTAAGTACAACGTTTTACCCTCAAATTAATGATCAATCTAGTTGGACTATTTAGATCTTAGAGGATATGTTAAGAGCTTATGTTATGGGTTTTGAAGTTAGTTGGAGTAAGTTCCTATCATTAGTGGAATTTGCTTACAACAATAATTATGAGGCTTTGTATGATTGGAGGTGTAGATTATTGGTTTGTTGGTTTGAGGTTGGTCAGAAAAGGCTAATAGGAGTAGAGCTAATTCAGATTACCTTATAGAAGATAAAGATGATTAAAAATAAGCTTTAGACAACTTAAAGTGGACTAAGGAGTTACACATATATAAAGAGGCATGGCTTAGAGTTTTTAGTGGGTGATTGTGTGTTCGTAAAGGTTTCACTGACTAAAAATGTATTCAGGTTTGGAAACAAAGACAAGTTAAGTCCTTGATTTGTTAGGTCATATGAGATTCTAGAGAGAGTTGGGATAATTTCTTATAAGTTAGCACTCTCACCAAACTTGTCATCTATACATCTTGTATTTCGTGTTTCTATGCTACAAAAATATATGTTGGATTTATCTCATATGCTAAAAGTTCATCTAGTTAAATTGTTAGATAATATGACTTATGAGGTGCAATTGAAAGCTATAATGAATTGACAAGTAAGGAAGTCAAGGTCAAAGGAGATAACTTTAGTGAAGGTGAAGTAGAAAGATCATTCGTATGAAGAAGCGATATGGGAGCTTGAGGACAAGATACGCACGGAGTATCCTCATCTTTTCTGTAATCTTGGTATGTATTCAATCATTTCCATTAAGTTTTTAGGACAAAAAAAATATATGGTTAGAAGATTGTGATGTTTAAAAAAATATAGGAAAAGGCAACAATACCCTAGAGGTTTAGAATTAGGTATGAATGATGAAGGGTATGGTGGTAATTGGATAAAACTAGATAAATATAAATAGAAAAAAATATTTGAATTTGAGAGAGAATAGGAAGATGGGAAAGAAAGGAGAAGAAGGACAAGGAAAGAGAATTAAAAGAAATAAGTTGTAAGATAATGTTTATATATATATATATTAAGGTTAAGTTTGTTTGTAAATTTGAGTTCACATATGAATAAAACATTGGACAAAAATCTTGCCAATGTGCCGATTATAAATCCAAGAAGAATCAGGTCATGATAGATTTTCTTCCTTAGAGTGGTGCGCAACACTAATGGTTTTCATCATTTACACAATCCTAAAGTTGGGTTATGCCTCCTTTACTTGGTGATCATTCAAGTGCTTCTTTCTTGAGATCGTGGTGTTAGTTTTTTCTTCTCCTCTCTACCTAAAAATGATTTCAATAATTATCTTTCTATTTCTTTTCCTACTTGTCTCTCTTTGTGTTCCATAATATTTTTCTTTTCCTTTTTGCTCCATCACTATCTTTGTGTATATGTTGCATCCCTATTTCTTTGTTTCATCATTATCTCTTTGTATTGGGCTTTGTATTAAGACCCACCATGCATGTTTTGTGTGTGTTTTTGTGTCTTTTATGTTTCATATATAGCTTGAGGATTGCTTGATCACAAGTAATTTGGTTCCTACTTGAGTCTACTTGCATAAATTGAACTTTATTTACTAGCATGTTGGATCATTAGTCCAACATTAGGCTTATATGAGAATAATTATGTATTTGTGGATTGTTAAATAAAATAAAGTCTAATTAAAAATGATCTGCTAAGTATTTTAGGCAATTCGGTTTTTGGTGTATCTAATATAGGATGTAGACCTTTAATTTGTAGATATTAAAAGGTTATTTCTATTTCAGTGACGGGCTAAAATAGGAATATAAAAAGATAGGGATATCAAAGGATAAGAATGTCAAAACACATGAATATCAAAAGGTACCTTTTATCTATATATATGGTCATGGTCCCCAGATTACACATCCTACTTCATTCTCATTTTGATATCCCATCATCAAAGAGAAATTAAGGTTAAGATAGAGAGAATCAAAAGGCTCTCAGATAAGAACGTGTTAATTTGGAAGGTCATCCGTATGACTATATAGAGCGACTTTCAGATATGGATTCAGGTACGCTTTTATTTTATTGTTTATGCGTTCTTGATTATTCAACATGAATATTTCTATATGTTATGAAATCTAGTCCTAACATAGAAATCTTTCAATTTTTTTTTTTGGTAAAAAACTGAAATTCAAGAAATAATAGCATAGGTAAAACGCAATAGTACTTATATCCCATGTAAAATACATTAGGCCATGCACGTACATTGAAACACATTACATATAAGGAGGGGTCCAGTTGATTTTTCTAGGAAAACATGAGCTAACCAGTCCATCATTGCCACGTGGCTCATCTTATCACCCTCAACGCCGTCTATCGCTGCCACCCTATCCCTTATATACAGAGGTAGCTGCTCGCTTTGATCTACAACCTTAAAAGAGCTAGATAGCACAACATAAGAAGAGATACTATGAGGAGTCTTTCCTTGTCAGCCCTAACATTGTCGTCGTCGTTGTTGCTGCTGCTGCTGCTGCTCAACACAAAACGTTGCCGTGCTAGTATTTCACTGCCGGAAATGGACGGTGACCTCCCCTTGTACTCCATAGCTGATTCCAACTTAGATTCGGAGTTCATGATGGATTCTGAAATTAACAGGATTCTCAGTGCTTCCGCTGCCGCTGCCGGCACAAGCAACCAAGGTTTGGATCCTTCCAAAATAGTGTTTAAACTCCGCGAAAGTATACGATACGGCTTGGAGCAAAAAAACAATATTCGGTGCGGGCTGTACAATCGCGTTGACCCCTGCTTCCGTGCCAGGGCCTGATCGGGGTCTCTCTACTAGCAGTTATTCCACGCCCATGCGTGTTCTGAGTTTATTAGTTCCCTTACGACCACTATAATATTATTATTACCTGTTGAATCATGTAATTGTATGATGTGGCAAATAAATAAGACAAGGAGCTGTTAAATAGTTTAATAAATATTAATCTTACATTTGTTCTGGTTAATTTAAGGAATTGTTTTTTTTATTTAATAAGTTATATGAAATAAATGTATTCTGATATCTCATTAATCAAATTAGCAACAAATATATATACAAGAGTCAACTGCTAAACTTACGCTACTGATACAAAAGATATATTCTATTTCTATATTTAAATCATATCTCTAATACTAGCTGATAATCACTCCGTTATTATAGGAGAAGATTACTTTCAATCACATATTCTAACATCCCTCCTCAAGGTGGTGCATGGATATCATCCATGCTCAGCTTGTTAAGACAGCTTGAAAACACTTTGTTGGATACTGCTTTTGTAAGAATATCAGCAAGTTGGAATTCTGACTTTACAAAAGGGAATTGAATAATGCCGGCTTCAAGCTTCTCTTTGATGAAATGTCTGTCCACTTCTACATGCTTTGTCCTATCATGTTGGACAGGATTATGGGCAATCTCTATAGCTGATTTGTTATCACAGTAGAGATTCATTGCAGTTCTTTGAGAGAATCCCAAATCATTCATCAAGTTTTTTAACCACAACAATTCACATACTCCAATGGCCATACCTCGATATTCAGCTTCAGCACTTGATCTTGACACCACAGACTGTTTTTTACTTCTCCAAGTCACAAGATTTCCACCTACATAGGTGAAATAACCAGATGTGGAACGTCGATCATCAGCTGAACCAGCCCAATCAGCATCAGTATACCCGTCAATACTTAAGTGTCCATGTTTAGAGAATAATAGTCCTTTGCCAGGCGAAGATTTTAAATATCGCAATATACGTTCCACAGCATCCATGTGAGGTTGACGTGGATTATGCATGAATTGACTGACCACACTCACAGCATAAGCAATGTCAGGTCGTGTGTGGGATAGATAGATTAATTTTCCCACAAGTCTTTGATATCTCCCTTTATCTGTATAACTAGCACTGGAACATTGAAAGAGTTTATGATTTTGCTCCATTGGATTATCGACTGGTTTACATCCCAGCATCCCTGTTTCAGACAACAAATCAAGAGTATATTTACGTTGTGACATAAATATACCATGCTTGGAACGAGCTACCTCAATCTTGAGGAAATATTTAAGGTCTCCAAGATTTTTCATTTCAAATTCGGATGCCAAACAATGTTGTAAGCAATCAATTTCCTCAGCATCATCACCTGTCACCACCATATCATCAACATATATAATCAAGGCAGTGAGTTTACCCATTTTATGCTTTATAAATAAAGTGTGATCCGAGTTACTTTGAGTATAACCAAACTTTTTCATGGCTTGAGTAAATCTGCCGAACCAAGCTCTAGGAGATTGTTTCAAGCCATACAAAGCCTTCCTGAGTTTGCAAACCTGAGTAGAACCTTCATATTCTGAAATTCCAGGAGGTGGATCCATATACACATCCTCTTTAAGATCTCCATGCAGAAATGCATTTTTGACATCGAATTGGAGTAAAGGCCAATCTTTATTAGCTGCTAAGGATAGAAGAACTCGCACCGTATTAAGTTTAGCAACTGGAGCAAATGTTTCTTGATAATCAACTCCATAGGATTGTGTGTACCCTTTGGCAACCAGTCTTGCCTTGTATCTTTCAATGGTTCCATCTGCATTATGTTTGACAGCAAAGACCCATCGACATCCAACAGTTTTTTTTTCCTGTTGGAAGAGTAACAAGATCCCATGTAGCATTTCTTTGTAGAGCCTTCATTTCGTCTGCCATAGCTGTAGTCCAATGAGAATCTGCCAAAGCTTCCTGTAATGTACTAGGAATAGAGATAGAGGATAATTTACACACATAAGATGCATATGATGCAGACAACTTGTGAGAGGAGATATAGTTACTTATTGGGTATTTTACTTTGGCTTTTAGTTCAGGTTCATATTTAACAGGTGGAATCCCACGGGTAGATCGTGGTGGAAGTGCATGATGAGTAATGTCAGATGGAAAACAAATTTCAGAAGAATTTGTGGGTTGTACCTGGGGTGTTGGTATCGACAAGGACTCTGGAGAGGAGTTGGCTGGTGCATTAGGAGGCAATGTACTATCAAGAGGTTGGTGAGACTGTTCATAATGTTCATTGGAGTCTTGTGAACAAGGATCATTAGTTGTAGATGTATCCATAGTTTTGTCTTGTAGACAAGAATTTACAGCTGTAGGTGTGTCCATAGTAGTGTTGTTCTCATCTGCTGGTATACTTGTGGGTAGAGCTGTTAATTTTATATCAAAACTCAAAACCTCTTCACGATTTGCAGGATACCGAACATCTTCAGTACATGTAGGTGTTGAATCTGTAGGAGAGTAATAGAATTTTGACTCATCAAATATAACATCCATAGAGGTATAGAACCGACGAGTGTATGGATGATAACATTTATAGCCTTTTTGAGTAGACCCGTAACCCACAAAGACACATTTCAATGCTCTTGGCTCAAGTTTGGTTCGATGATGAGGTGAAAGGTGTACATAAGTTATGCATCCAAAAATACGAGGCATTAGTTTAACCAAAGGCGGAAGCATGCAATGATTTGCCAGGACATCAAGAGGTCGTTGAAAGAGTAAGGTACTGGAAGGTGTGCGATTAATCACATAAACAGCTGTACTGAGAGCATCTCCCCATAAAGAAGTAGGCACACTACTTCCAATCATTAGCGACCGAATGACCTCAAGTAATTGTCGATTTTTTCGCTCAGCTATTCCATTTTGTTGGGGAGTTTCTGGACATGAGGTTTGATGAATGATACCTTTTGAATGGAAAAATTCAGTTAACTCTCTTTTGAAGTATTCACCTCCATTATCTGAACGTACCACCTTAATCTTCCTGTCAAACTGAGTGAGTATCATTTGATAAAAGAGTCGGAAAACTGGATAAACATCACTCTTATGTTTTAGTAAGTATACCCAGGTCATTCGAGTACAATCATCCACAAATGTAACAAACCATTTCATTCCATTAGCTGTTGAAACTGGAGCGGGACCCCATACATCTGAATGGACTAATGAAAATGGTGAAGCAGCTTTATTAGAAGACAAAGGAAATGTCGCACGATGACTTTTAGCCATAGTACATGTCTCACAAATGAAGTCTGAAAGTTTACAGTTAGCAAAAAAAGATGGAAACAATCGTCTAATATATCCAAACGATGGATGACCGAGCCGTTTATGCCAAAGCCATATATCTGCAATATTTGCCGATTGATTTTTACCCATCATATGTGCTAGACTATGGTAAACCTGTGATGATGTTCCACCCTCTAGATAGTACAATCCTCCCCGTTGCCTACCACTGCCAATCCTCTCCTTGGTATGTATGTTCTGAAAAATACAATAAGTAGAATAAAACAAGGCAACACAGTTAAGGGCTTTGGTTATTTAACTAATGGAAAGTAGATTGCATGTAAGGGATGGAACATACAGTACATTAGAGAGTGATAAAGTGGGGGATACAGGAACATTACCAACGCCAGTAACAGGGGATGACACACCATTGGCATTAGTAATAGCTAAGGTAGAATGTGAGGGGGATAAAAGGCTAAAGTTTGAAGAATCACAAGTCATATGATCATTTGCACCTGTGTCAATTATCCATTCACTATTTTTAGTACAAGAAAGAGAGCTAAGTGCAATACTAATCATACCAGTTTGTGCAGTTAACCCTGCTGTCGATGCCACTGGTTGTTGCATGGATGTGTTGGCGTTGGCAAAGGTTTTCTTGCCTTTAGGATGCCACTCGGGATAACCATGAAGTTTAAAGCATGTATCAACAACATGATTATCACCATTACAGTGAGTACATTTACGTGTCCCTTTCTTGTTGTCTTGTCGTGTAGAGATCCTTCTAGTAGCCATAGCAGTGCCATCAGTAGATATTCCACCCATCATAGCATCTTGACGGTTTGCCTCAGCACAAACCATAGCATAAGTGACTTGAAGATTTGGAAGTGGTACAGTGGCAAGTACCCTTCCACGAACTCCATCCAGTGATGAGTCCAAACCAGCAAGGAAGATATAAACTCGTTGAGAATTAACCTTAGTGGTATATATCTCAATGTCAGCCTTGCAACTCATTGCACAGTCATCTATAGCATCCATCTCCTGCCAAAGTTTTTGCAATTTTCCCCAATAATAAATAACAGAACTACCATTTTGGCGGACAGAAATTACCTCACAATACAGTTGATATGATTTTGAGGCATCTTGGCTGACTGAGTATGTTTGTTTAGCCATATCCCAGATTTCCTTTGCTGTTGGTAAGCGTAAAAAAATGGATCTGATGTCTTTGTTCATTGCATCAAGTAACCAGGATTTGATCAAGCAATTGTCATCTTCCCACGCTTCATATTCTTCAGAGTTGGTATCATTAGGTGCAACTTTTGTACCTGAAATAAATCCCCAGCGTTTTCGACCTCGAATTTTATTTTGAGCATTCAAAGCCCATTCCACGTAATTGGTGCCATCAAGTTTATCTGGAGTAAGCAATGAAGAGACATCTTGCATATGGAGTGATGGTAGAGTTACCGTTGTATTCTTGACAACAACCCCATCATCATTGGTAGGAGTAGTCATGGTGAGTAAAAAGAATTATGATCAGAACAGAGGAAGTAAAAAAAAACAGCCTCCAGTTCCTAAGACAAATAAAGGAAATATGGAGGCGGCTCTGATACCATGTAAACCGTAGGGTTAATAGAATGTATTCTGATATCTCATTAATCAAATTAGCAACAAATATATTTACAAGAGTCAACTGCTAAACTTACGCTACTGATACAAAAGATATATTCTATTTCTATATTTAAATCATATCTCTAATACTAGCTGATAATCACTCCGTTATTATAGGAGAAGATTACTTTCAATCACATATTCTAACAATTTGTTCTGGTTAATTTAAGGAATTGTTTTTTTTATTTAATAAGTTATATGAAATAAATGTGTGATGTAAAAAGTCTATCCATAAAACATATTTATTTCTCTAACTCATAAGAATATATTTTATTCAATCAAAAATATATTTTAAGTAAAACAATCGGCCATATATTGATGATTATGAATGTTAATAATGCTATCGTTAACTTTGAATACAAACACCGAGCCCTATGTATTATAAACTTAAAAGTCCAAAAGTATTGTTGATCTTAAATGTTAAAAAAAAAAGAGCACGCATGGATGGACAAAACATGCATAATTTATGGCAGATTCTAAATAATACGGACAACCTTGAATAGCCAGCTCTTAGTGTTGGTGAATATTAGTAATAAAACATCAATGTCACCAACAAGGTTATCAAAATCATGAGTTGATTTTTAAAATTTTATTTTACGAGTCAACATGTATTTACGTGCTAAATCTAACTAAACTCGAAAACTAGTAAAATCTGATTTGACTAGTGAAAAATCAGTAAAATTCACGGTGGTTCTGAATCTAGATGAATAGTGAAAATCATTGTTCATTAATGTTGAAAACCCTGACCTCTTTTAGCTATTGTACTAGTTAAATTACCCGCACTACGTTGCGGGCCGAGTAAATAATTTTTATAACTATTGAGATTAAAACAATTAACAGGATTTGCTAGTTCAAAATAAAATATAATAGATATATACATGCAAAGTTTGATATAATGAAACCGATCAACACACCTATTAAAACAACAGTAACATTAAAATCTTAACATTAACTACTATTACTGCCAAAACAATAAAAATTATAAAATTACCCTGAGAAAAAAAAACTAACAAAAGAGTAAGTAAGAACAAAAACTAAAATTATTATTATTATTATTATTATTATTATTATTGCGTTAATAATGAAAAAAATAATCAAAGACTAAAAAAAGCCTACAAACTTTAACAAAAGAGCAAATAAAAAAAATGATAATACAAAAATAAAAATTATTAGCTGAGAAAAAATCACCTGACTTGAAAATTAAAAAAAAAACTAATAAAAAAACTAAAAGAAAGAACAAAGAGAAAAAAACTAAAATATCAATTTCCAAATTATCACAAACACACTAAAATTTACGAACTAAATCTTTCAAAAAAATACCACCTCAATAAATAAGAAAGTAGAAAAAATTAAAAAAAATTAAAACTAAGAGTACATATATAAACATGGACAAAAAGAGGGACTATTACAGAAATAAAAAAAAAAGGAATTAAAATTAAAAGTATAAGGGTCAAAATGAAAACCAAATATATTATCAATTTCAATCAAAGGACAAAATTGAAAAAATCAAAACCTCTGTATCGATTATATTAGGGATTTAAAACCAATCCAAAAAATTAAAAGAATAAAGACCGCATTGAAACCTAAATATATAATTAATTTCAATCGAAGGATCCAATCGAAACAAATAAAAAATTATACAACCAAAATAAGGAATAGGCAAAACAATTAAATATTCAGGGACTGAAATGAAAACACCATAAAACCGGGGGCTTACCTTGTACTTTATCATGCAGGAGAGAGAAAAGGGGAAAACAACTTTCAATCGACCACCATCACTGAACCGACCACCTTGGATCACGACATGGCAGCACATTCGTGGGGATGTCGGATGGGCATTTTCCGACACCGTCAATGACTGCACACGCCTCCTGAAGCGGGTGTGATGCTGAATACCGTCGACCGCGTGTGACCCATGCGTGAACAATATTCGGCAGATAATAATAAAAAAAAATATGGTCAATTACCGGAACACTCCTACATCCAAATCTTCAATTTTGTCTTATTGGGGGCATATTGGTATTGAGTCATTTTTAAAAAATGAGAAATTACCGTTGCGCCCCTCACAACCAAAATTGTTTTTTGTCTTATTAGGGGGTATATTATTATTTAGCCATTTTACAAAACTATGAAATCCCCGTCGTATCCCTTCCAGCAGCAATGGTTTTTTTTATGTTTTTTGAAGGATAAAATGATTATTTTACTGTAGAGATGACCTCTGGGTTTTTTTTGACTTCGTTGAAGAGGAAAAAGGAGGGCTTAACTTTGAAGTTCCATCACCAGAAACCCACTCCTTGAATTTTAGGACTCTTCTCCTGAAAATCAAGAAAAAGAGGACAGAGACGACAACAATGCCCGAAACAGCAGCGCCAAAAATGGTGACTGTTCTTCTTCGACTGTGTTTTTGTAGTTTTTAAGTGAAGAGTAATGTAGAAGAGAAAGCACGGCAATGCCAATTTGAGCAATTGCGGAATGTATTATTTGATACTTTTATTGAAAAACAGGCTTACAATATATAGACCAGAAAAGAATCATGGTGTCAGATTGTTAATCCATGAACTTGAATAAGTTGCAACGAAACTAACTCCCTAAACACCAGGACAAGCTGACGACTAGGAAAAACAGTAACAAAAAAGAATTACGATGAAATGAAATTGCAGCCCTAAAATATAATCAACTACCAGTTTTGGCTTTGATGATGTCGCGCTAGTGGGGCTATCCTCATATGCGCCAGGATTTGGTCCGGAAAGATTGTCTGAATTGCTCAATTTGAAGATTTCAACTCCATTCAACATTGCATCAAGGGCTTTTCTAGTCTCAATAGGGTGCAATGCAATCGACAAATTCTGTACCTCCTCGTTTCTGATAGAGTATGCAGTGGCAATGTATGCATACCATGAGTATGCATACATTACAGCACATACATACATAGACTCTTGTCTATAAATAGCTCATGATTGAGCATGTATTGTGTGTGAAAATAAATCAAAACAGAAATAACAGATTCTGGTTCTCTCTCTCTCTTCTCTCTCAAAATATCTAAACACCTTACCTTTACAAATCCGTACATGGTATCAGAGCTGATATGCTCACGCAAGAAAATTAATTGAGATTGATCCAAAAGTTGATCTCTCACGCAAGCAAACTAATTGATCCGAAAAGTTGATCATCTCTGCTGCGATTTTTTTCTGCAATTTTTCTGCAGATTATTGAAGAATTTTTCATCGATTTCATTGATTCATCGATCCTCTGATGCAATCTTCACAGCTTTCACCTCTGATTATTGAAGATTTCTTCATCGAGTTCATTGATTCATCGATCCTCTGCTGCAATCTTCATAGCTTTCACCTCTGATTTTTTGCAGATTCTGGAATTTTGATTGTTTGAGTTGTGCTTTGCGTCTGCAGTCTTTGACACATTCTGCAGATTGAATTTCTGAGCTGTGATTTAAACAGCTGCAGATCATTGCAGATTTTGTGAATTCGCGATTTCCAGATTTTCTGCAGATTCTGACATTGTTTTTGAGCTGTGCTTCTCGGCAGTAGAAGTGTTAAATCTGTGAGGCAGCAACATTGTGATTGATTTATGACCTGCTGCGACCTCTCTACAGATTATTGAAGCTCAATTTTTGAGTTGAGATTTTCGGCAGCAGAGAGTTGTTCTTGCGTCTGCTGTCTTCTAATTTTTCAGAATTTGCGTGTTTGAATTTCTGATCATCAGCAGCCATGGTGACTGCCTCGCAACTCCAAATCCTCCAATCTCCAATTGCAGGTCTGATTTCCACAATCTCCACAGCTGTAAATGTGAAATTGGATGATTCAAATTACCTTAATTGACATTTTCAAATGCAATTATTGCTAGAGAGTAATGGCATAATTGGTTTTGTGGATGGTTCTCACTTATGTCCAATTGATGAGAGTGAATTAAATATTTCAACCTCATCTTCAAGTGATGAATCCGAGAATGTGTTGATATGGAAGATGCATGACAGAGCGGTCATGCAGTTGATCACTGCTACCTTATCCCCTATAGCCATATCCTGTGCTATCGGTAGCAGAAGCTCAAGAGACCTGTGGAATAGATTAAAGGAGCATTTTTCCACAGTGTCCAAAACCAGCATATTTCAGCTGAAGTCTGATCTGCAAAATGTGAAGAAAGGCACTGATTCCGTAAGTCAGTACCTGTTAAAAATAAAGGAGGCCAGAGACTATCTAAGTGCAGCTGGAGTATTCTTTGCAGATGAAGATATCGTGATCTTGGCCTTGAATGGCTTACCTCCTGAGTACAACACGTTCAGGTGTGTGATACGAGGAAGGGAGAGTGTAATTCCTTTGAAGGAATTCAGATCACAATTGTTGGCCGAAGAACGAATTGTGGATAATTCAATTTCGGCCACCCCTGCGTTTCTAAGTGCTATGCATACTGTTGCAAAATCGGCACCACCAATGCATTTTCAACAGTCCCGTGGAGTGCATAGTTACAATTCATCTGGAAATGGTGGATATAAACCATTTCACAGAAACAGGGGAAGGGGAAGATTTGGCTCGCAGCAGCGGGGTTATCAGCAGAAGCATCAATTTCACACCAGAATGCATGATATGGCAGTCATGAATTCTGGTGGTGTTGGCCCGTATCAGTCTGCTCCATCAATGTCTAGCAATTTGGTGTGCCAATTGTGTAATGGTACTGGACATGCAGCTCCGATGTGTGCACTGAACAGAAGCCAGAGGCTTCAGTGCAATATTTGTGGGAAGGATAATCACAGTACATTGTATTGTTTTTACAATAACAATGGTCCAAATTACTCGGGCAATGCAGGCTACTCTTCGGCTCAGGGGTTTCAGCCTAATTATCAAGCATCCCAGGATCATCATGTGCAGCAAAATGCCATCCACGCAATGAATACTGTTTTGCAACCATCACAGAACAATTTTCATGTGCAGCAAGCTCAGAATTCAGGTCTGCAGCAACCTCAGAATTCAGCTCCTGTGTGGATAGCAGATACGGGTGCTACAAACCATATGACAGCAGATTTGAACAATTTGTCATCATCCACCACGTATCTCACAAATGATACAGTCCAAACAGCAAACAGTGAAGGTTTGCTAGTATCCCATGTTGGAAATTCTATTATTCCAACACATACAGCACTCATTAAGCTAAATTCTGTTTTACATGTGCCTCAATTGACTCAGAATTTATTGTCGGTCCATCGTTTATGTTTGGATAATCAGTTTCGACTAATCTTTGATGCTTTCTATTTTTGGATTCAGGACAAGGTCACAGGGAGGATTATATACAAAGGGCAATGCAGTAATGGACTCTATTCCTTACCTTTTGCTCCTCATCGCCAGTCCTTCCGGTCATATCTTGGTCAGTTAGTTCTCTCGTCTACTTGGCATCATCGCTTAGGTCATCCATCAAATAAAATTGCTACGATGACGCTAGATAAATCTCATATTAAAATTCCCATTGATTCTAATCATTCTGTGTGTCGTAGCTGTCTTCAGGGAAAATTTTCGAAACTTCCCTTTCAGTCCAGTAATCATAAATCTGTAATCCCTTTTCACACTATACACAGTGATGTTTGGGGTCCATCTCCTTGTGTTTCAATAGATGGTTACAAATATTATGTGACTTTTATTGATGAGTTTTCACGTTATTGCTGGTTATTTCCACTAGTCAATAAAAGTGATCTTTGTGCTGTGTTTGTCAAATTTTATTTCTATGTTCAAACACAGTTTTCTTGTTCCGTTAAAATTCTGCAAAGTGATGGGGGTGGTGAGTATGTCAGTACACAACTCCAAAAATTCTTAATTTCTAAAGGAATTGTCCATCAAAAATCCTGCCCCTATACACCTGAACAGAATGGTCTTGTGGAACGCAAACATAGGCATTTAATTGAAACTACAATTACATTGCTTCAAAATGCCAAATTGCCAGCTTCATTCTGGACCTATGCAGTACATACGTCTGTATATCTTATCAACCAAATGCCGTCTGTGGTCTTACAGAATAAATCTCCCTACGAGATTTTATTCAAAACTACTCCTTCTGTGTCTCACTTACGCATTTTCAGTTGTGCCTGTTTTCCACTTTTGCGACCTTATAGGCTTCATAAATTACAGCCTAAAACAATTATGTGTGTATTTTTGGGATATGCCTCTCAATATAAAGGCTATCTTTGTTATGAAATTGACAGCAAACGCACATATATATCTCGACATGTCATTTTTAATGAGCATGTCTTTCCATATGTTGATTTAGCGACTCGTGTTAAGGGCACTACTGCATCTCCTTCCTTGTCTTCACATGTGCCCTTTTCCGTTGTTACCAATGACAACATTGTAGTTTTTCCTTCTGCTATTTCGCATATTTCGGGTCACACGTCTTCGTCTTCACACTCTTTGTCCAAACCTGTGTCCTCCGCGTCCGAGTCTACTACTGTTGTCCCTTTGCCATTATCATCCATACCTGCTGATCCTAAATCCAATTCTGGAAAGTCATTGGAAGGTAATCAAGGCCCAATTGATTCTTTCAGACCTGAGTGTATTTCAGTGGTTCTTCATATTCCAGATATGAACTTACATCCTATGCAGACGAGGAGTAAGAGTGGAATTTTTAAGAAGAAGGTGTGCCTTGCCACTTCTACTTCCACAACCACGGCTGATCTGAATTTGGTTGAACCGAGCAGTTACAAAGTTGCTTTGACCATCCCTGTTTGGTTGAAGGCCATGAATGATGAAATTGCTGCTTTGCAGTCACATCATACATGGAGTTTAATGCCTCTGCCATCTGATAAAAATCTGGTTGGATGTAAATGGATTTTTAAAATCAAGAGGCATGCTGATGGGACTATTGCCAGGCATAAGGCTCGACTGGTTGCTCAGGGTTTTAGTCAGGAGCCTGGTTTGGACTATGGGGAGACATTCAGTCCGGTGGTCAAACCAACTACAGTGAGGATAGTATGGTTGGGGTTTACGGCAACTTGATGTTAAGAATGCGTTTTTACATGGCATTCTTAATGAGGAAGTGTTTATGTCGCAACCCCCTGATTTCATTGATCGAGCACAGCCTCAGCTGGTATGCAAATTGCATAAATCTCTTTACGGTCTGAAGCAGGCCCCTCGTGCATGGAATGACAGGTTCACATCTTTTCTGCCATCCTTGGGATTTCATCACACGTATTCAGATTCTTCCCTCTTTGTGAAATATCTGGATGCGGGGATTATCATCTTGCTGGTGTATGTTGATGACATTATCATCACGGGGAGTGATAGTATTGTCATCAATCAGGTCATTGCCTTCCTCACTGCAGAATTTCAGATCACAGATATGGGAGACTTGCATTTCTTCTTGGGAGTTCAAATTATTCATACTTCTGCTGGCCTGGTTCTCTCCCAGTCCAATTACATACAGGATTTGCTACTTAAGACTGACATGCATGCTGCCAAGCCATGTGCTACCCCTTGTCTTCCATATCAGCGTTAACTCAAGGATGATGGAGAGCCTTTTGATGATCCTTCCTTGTATCGAAGTGTTGTAGGTGCTCTACAGTATCTCACTTTTACCAGGCCAGACATTGCGTTTGTTGTTCATCAGGTGTGTCAATTTATGCAGCGTCCTATGGTGGATCATTTTGTGGCTGTGAAACGCATTCTCAGGTATCTTAAGGGCACTCTCTCTGTTGGGATTACTTATCAGAAAGGCTCTTTAGATCTCACAGCATTCAGTGATGCTGATTGGGCTGGTGATCCTAATGATCGACGATCAACAACTGGCTTGGTTGTGTTTCTTGGTGCCAATCCCATTTCTTGGTCGTCTAAGAAGCAGCAGACTGTGTCCCGATCCTCCACTGAGGCTGAGTACAGGGCTTTGTCTTCGGCATCGGCTGAGCTTGATTGGATCAAGCAGCTACTGCAATTTTTACGTATTACACTTCATCAGCCTCCTGTTCTTTTCTGCGACAATTTGTCTGCGATTGCATTGTCTTTTAACCCTGTGCAGCATCAGCGCACAAAGCACATTGAAATTGATGTGCATTTTGTCCGTGAGAGGGTGGCCAACAAGCAGCTGGAGGTTCAGTTTGTCTCATCCCAGGAGCAGTTTGCAGACATTCTTACCAAGGGGCCGAGTTCTCCTCTATTTCTTGCTCATTGTCGCAATCTCAGGCTAGGTTTATGTGCGCCTGTGATTGAGGGGGGATGATAGAGTATGCAGTGGCAATGTATGCGTACCATGAGTATGCATACATTACAACACATACATACATAGACTCTTGTCTATAAATAGCTCATGATTGAGCATGTATTGTGTGTGAAAATAAATCAAAACAAAAATAACAGATTCTGGTTCTCTCTCTCTCTTCTCTCTCAAAATATCTAAACACCTTACCTTTACAAATCCGTACAGTTTCCTCTGGCATCCATCATTACTGAGTAATCTCTGTATATGGGAACCCCATATCCACCAGCCCACTCAATAATATCTGCGTAACGTTCTGCAGTTTGATTAGCGATATATATTTGAAAGACTAGGTCGCCTTTTTGCAATAATATCGGTATAAACTGACAGAAATGAAGCCTAACAAGATAGGTGAATGTGGAGTGCACCGGAAATTCCCAAGTCATGTTGTATTCTGCATTTACAGTAGCATTATTGGGCCCCATGGTCCTAGCAGTTCGATACAGGACGTCAGGTGCAGCATAGCGAGTGTCGTTATTATACTGAAGTTGAATGCTGTAATTACTTTGGAAAGCGCTTGGTCGAGCATCCGTCAAGTAATTTGTATCTTCTAACCACCTTCGAAACATGCCAGTTGTGTCTTTGGGCGGTGTGATCTCCGCCCCACCCACATTTACTCGGTACATCATCTCCAAAGCAGTTTCATTTTGAAGGGGATCACCAACATCATTCATCCCTCCTGCAGTGTAGTATAGACTGGTGGGCATGGATACGATTTCAATCCCGTTGATGAAAGCATATGCATCGGCAACATGGGCACTCGGCGTGAACGTTATGCTCAGATTTTTCCGCTCATCTTCGACATTCAGTATGAATTCTCTGGCGTAAACTCTGTCACCAAGAGGGTCAGTGTAATGGACGCCACTGAAGTTGCTAAGAAAGGTATAGCGACCTGTTGTGACAGAAAAAGATGCCTTCGACCTGTTGAATCCAGGGTAGGAACCCGGATAAAAATGAAGGCGAACAAATTAGGTCCTGCTGTTTTGACGGGAAATGTGTAGGTGAATTGGGAGCGAGAGACTCGTGCAGTATCATATGGGGCTTGATTTGCAGTGGATTTTATTGAGCCGCTGTCTTGATCTAGAAGGGCCACTTTTGAGCTGATGTCTGCAGTCCAGTTTCTATCGTTTACAAAACTCTCGGAGGATGAACCACAATCGAGGGCTATGTTATCGAGAGGAAGGTAAGGTTGCGGTGAATCCCCGGTTACAAGGATGGTGAGATGGAGAAACAAGAAGGTGAGGTACAGATATTTGTAGCTGCTGCTACTCATTTTGTTTTTGGACGGAGAAGGAGAGATGAAGAAATCAAGAGGAGAAGCTGCGTTTAATTCTATGCAGAGAGGAGTTACTTTAAAGTACTTTGAGTTGATTGATTATTTTATTTTTTAATTTATCGGTTTTCCTAATTATAAAAGGAAAATTAGGAATTATATTTATTTTTTCATGAATTGTTTTTATTTATTTTTAATTTTCGAATTTGTAAAATAAAATTTACTTTCCCACTTTTTTTCATGGGATCTATGAAATAAAAAAAACTTTTAGAAAAAAATACAAGAGAAGAATTTCAGATACTTCATTAGTTTTATTTTTAGATAAATAAATTACAAATTTAATATTCACATGTATGCTCATTAAGAGGATGTTTGAGAATATTGTTGCAGTTACTTTTCAAAGTGCTAGATACTTAAAAATATATTAAAATAATAAATTTTTTATTTTTAAAAAAATATTTTTGACATTATCACATCAAAATAATTTGAAAACACTAATAATAATTTCATTTAAATCTGCATACACATCAAAATTATTGTTGAAGAATATTCATTGACTTTTCCTTTTCAATTTAAAATCCATTATATGATTCTTATTTTCTTTTCCCCGCCATAACCAGCACGGGAACATCTCACAACAAATTTGCTTATAATCTCAGATGCTATACATGGATGCTAGTGTTTTAATTTGTTTCAACCGGACGTGTATCATGTTTCTATGTTGAACAATATTCATTGACTTTTCCATTTCAATTTAAAAATCCATTATTTGGTTCTTATTTTTTTATTTATATACTAAATGGTAGTTTCACATGCATACATAGAAACTCACAACCACATACCCAACCATATTATACGAGAAGGAGGATGGTGGTCGTTGCCGGGGGCGTGGGGTAATAAGGAGGATATGGACCACCCATATATGGTTGAAAACAAACATTTAACAAAGTGTTGAGCTAAACTATCTATAAACCACCCATATATGTTTGAAAACAAACATACTTATCTACATTTTTTTTAGTGGTCATCACGGCACACGTACATCTCAATAAAGAAATCTATTGAGTTTGTCTCGCATCCATGCATCATAGCCTACAAGATAGAAATGTTTTCATTTAAATATATTTATAAGAAACAATAAACTAAAAAATGGATATAATAAAAAAATCTTATTATCCACTTTGTTTATACTTTGTACATTTCAGTTCTTAGTCTTTAAATTTCTGATTCGTCTTGATTTCTTTTATAAAAAAATTGATTTATTTCAATTTTATCCTTCAATTAATTGGTCATATGTTTTGTTTTTCATTTAAACCATTATTCTTTTAATTTTTTTAATTTGATTTTATTTCCTTTAATTGTTTCAGTCCTTCTAAAGCAATCCCTATTTTTTTTGTTCATATTTATGTGTTAATCTTCTTAGTTTTGGTTTTGATTTTTTATCAAAATGTTCACTTAGAAATGCATTAAAATAATATATTTTTATTTTTGAAAAATTATTGTTGACATCATCACATCAAAATGATCTAAAAACACTAACAATAATTTCATTTAAAACAAAATAAAAATTTATTGTTTTTCCAAAAGCACTTTTGGAGTGATTTCCAAACACCTGCTAAGTTTTGTTGTGTTTTTTATATTGTTAATGTCATTATAGTTTTCACATGCATCAACCATGCTTTGAGTTGACTAATTATTATAATTTTTTTCTTTCATATTAAGCATAAAGAGGTAGATAACGAATTATACAGAATTAAACAAAAAATAAAAAAGGTCAATTTTTAAAATGGGATGCCCACTCCAGCATGAAAACTGGAATATATATATATATATAAATTAATATATATATATATATATATATATTAATTTATATATATATATATATATATCATAATTAATATAATTGTAAGGTTCGGCACATCAACACATAAATATCTAAATTTGTTTACGTAAAAGAAGTTGGCCTAATTTATTAACGAAAAGAAAATCAATACTCGGTAAAGCAAACAATAATTCGTTAAACGTCAGTGTAAAGAATACATTAATATTAATTTTTTCTCCATGATATTTTTCGTCAACGTAATTATTTGTAAATAATTATTTTATTTTAATTCTAGAGCTATAAAAGATGAGAACTAAAATGCAAACATAGAATCATATCCTTGTATTTCATTATTACAAGTTAAATATTTTTTTATAATATTTTCTTACCTGTGATATATTGTGGTCAAATAACTAGTAAAATTAAAGAGAGAAATAGAGACCTAATTTTTTTATTTGTAATGTCATTTTTATTAAAAAAAAAAAAACAAATAAAAGACGTCGATGTTTTACTGTATACCTAGACACATATTACTATGGATTTCGACATTAAAATTACTATTTTACCTCTCGGGCTGAAAAATTTAACCCTCGGTACCAAGGGCATTTTAGACATTTACAGGGGACATGTTTGGTATTTTCATATTGTTTGGGATTTTCTAGTAGTTTTTGTTTTAAATTGCATAGTAAAACTATTCTTTGACTCTTGGGAGCTAACAAAAAAACAAGGAACAATGGGGGGTGTTCGATGTTGCGATGTTGTGGTCGCACAAATTAATTACCGTAGCTTAAAACAAATCAAACAAGATAGTATAGGCAAGCAAGGGGTCGATCCCACGAGGACAATTTAGTTCAGATTTCATGCTATATGTTATGCAATTGGGGGGGTTGAAAGTTGTCTAGGCTAGGCTAAAGCAAACTAAGCGAAAATTATATAAAACTGAAATTTATTAATAAAGCAAACCTTGGTCGCAAATCAACATCCACCTAAAGAAATCAGAACTGATCATGGAAACGACACATCAATTTATATTCTGAATATTTATCTCTTCTTAAAATTGGTTCGTTAACGGATCCGCCGTATAACTTACCCTAACCATCAAACAACCACAGTGTCCGCACTAGTAATTTGATTCAATGGCAGCATTAAAATCTAGATAAATTGATCAATTAAGAAACATAATTGTCCACAATATATGTTTAGTTCAATTGAATGTTCTCCCTAAGATTAATAACATAGATCCGCTACAATTATTAACTTAGTTGCTTCATAAGTTCATATACCACAACTCCGGTTTTGATATCAAACTTAGCAATCGATTGTCTACAATAATAACTTGCAAGATTTGACTTTGAAGGCTGCGATTTCCATGATCTTCCTTATTTTATTTCTTTTTCCTTAGCTTTCCATAAATTTATGGGTGTTAGTTTTTTAATATCACTGGATTCACTTCATTTCGATCTCTAAAGCTTCCACTTTGCACAAAACACCGACTGAAGGTCAAATCTATCAATCAGCTCCAATTACCTCCTTTTTGCATCTTTTCATCCAAAAATGCCTTCAAAACATAAAACAAAGAGTATCAAGGTATTTTATACACAAAACATATGCAAAACACTAGGTAAATATGGATGAAACTATCAAATAATATGGTCGCATCATTCGGTTTTGCACATATTCGTGCACAGTGAAACTACGCAAATACCCACAAAAAAGAAGTCCTAGAGCTAGGGGCATTGTGGCACTTTCATCCCGGGTTTTTTTATGGTTATCGCTAGCTCCAAAGGTGCATAGATAATTTACCATTTTTTTATTATTTTGTTTTCGAAAACACTACAGAAGCGTTGTACGAACATGCCAATAGTATTTCATGAGCACGCGCACGCGCCTTTTAGGCTGCGCGTGCTGCATAATTTGGCAATGGAAATTGCCTGTCGGTTTCTGGTGGTCGATGAATCGCCTGTGGATGGTTTTTAGTTTTTTCTCTCTCCTGCAACCGGAAATTACACGTAAGTCCTTCATGTTTGTGATTTTTTTATTCAGTCTCTGTTCTTTTGATTTTGGTTTTATTCCTAATTTCTTCAATATAAATTTTGATTTTTTTTCAGTTGTACCCTTTAATTGAAACAGATATATATGTTGGTTTTTACTTCAGTCCTTATTCTTTTGATTTTTGGTTTATTTGGTTCCTTTAATTTTTCTGGTATGCAGGTTTTAATTTTGTTTAATTTTGTCCTCCAATAAAAATTGGTCATATACGCTCATTTTCATTTTGGCCCTTATTCTTTTAATTTTTAAACAAAATTACACTATATTTTTTTAAATGCCTTTATTTGTTTCAATTTTGTCCTTTGATGAAATTAATTATATATTTTATTTATCATTTCAGCCCTTATTCTTTGAATTTTTTTAAATTGAATTAAATCCTTTTATTTTTTTGTTCCTTGTTGGACAGTGTTTATTTTTTACCCGTTTTATGCATCTATGCTTTTAGATTTGTTTTAAATATTTGTAGTTTTCTTTTTTATTGGGGTTTTATTTTTATTCGGTTCAGTCTTGAAATTTTAATTTACATTGGTAATCATTTGAGAATTAATATTTCTCAATTTTTTTCCTTTTGTTCTTTTTTTTGTGCTTTTTATTTTTTGTATATGTTCTTCGGATCAAATGATTTTATGATTTCATTGTTTGTGCAATAATAATGATAATTTTAGTGATTCTTTTATTGTTTTTCTGTAAAAATGTTTTTTTTTTTTATTCTTTGGGGCAATTTAATGATTTTCATTGTTTGGGAAATAATGTTGATAATAATTTTAATTGTTATAGTCATGATAATAATGGTAACGTAGGGATGGATTTTCAAAAATGTTTTCTTCTTTTTGTAGATATAAAATAAACTATTTATTTTTGTTATTTGATTATTGCAGGTGTTTTTACAATTTATATTTTGTTTGTTGTGTTAAATTTAAATTGGATTATAAAATGAATTAATCCTAATTCAATGAATTCGATAATTCAGGTATCTGAATCTTCTTGCTTTTTTAATGATGATGATAATTTTATGCTGGTTATTTCGTTGAAATCTACTAAACAGATAAATTTATATCGATAAAAAATTCATTTACTTGTTTAAGAGAATAAAAAAAACTCAGAAGAAATATGAATGAGTCATATTTAACCTTAGTGAAGCTAAAAATGTTTACTTACTTTCATGTTAATTCAAACTTGTTTAAGAGAATAGAAGCAACTTATAATATAGATGACACGCTACTTAGGATCATAAATGAAGTTAGTAGGGTAAAGTTACAAGTTTTGTGATTGGTGATGATGATGTGTTGACATATAGAAATAGGCTTTTAATACCTAATGAAAATGAGCTAAAGAGAGAATTGAAGACATAGACACATTAAACAATTTACACAATACTTTTGAATTTCACAAAGATGTATAAAGATCTTAAAGTGTGTTATTGTTGGAATAAAATAAAGGCTAATATAACAAACTTTGTTTTTAGGTGTTTGAACTGTTAGAGGGTAAAAGGTGAAAACCAGAAAACTCCAGGATTGCTACAACCATTGTTGATTCTATAATAGAAGTGGGAAAAGATCACAATGGACTTTATGACAGGATTGCCTAGGAGTCAAAAGGGTTATGGGTGATTATCGATAAAAAAAAAAACAAAATCAACCCATTTTATAACAGTTAAGATTACTTATGGGTATATGAAGTTGGCAAAAATTGTTTATTAGTGAAGTTGTACAATTATAGGGAGTGTTAATCTCGATAGTTTCAAATAGAGGTCTACTGTTCACATTGCGGTTTTGGGTGAAGTTTTAAGAAGCAATGAGTATTAAAGTGCAATTAAGTACAACTTTTACCCTCAAATTAATGATCAATCTAGTTGGACTATTTAGATCTTAGAGGATATGTTAAGAGCTTATGTTATGGGTTTTGAAGTTAGTTGGAGTAAGTTCCTATAATTAGTGGAATTTGCTTACAACAATAATTATGAGGCTTTGTATGATTGGAGGTGTAGATTATTGGTTTGTTGGTTTGAGGTTAGTAAGAAAAGGCTAATAGGAGTAGAGCTAATTTAGATTACCTTATAGAAGATAAAGATGATTAAAAATAAGCTTTAGACATCTTAAAGTGGACTAAAGAGTTACACAGATATAAAGAGGCATGGCTTGGAGTTTTTAGTGGGTGATTGTGTGTTTTTAAAGGTTTCACTGACTAAAAATATATTCAGGTTTGGAAGCAAAGACAAGTTAAGTCCTTGATTTGTTAGGTCATATGAGATTGGAGAGAGTGTTGGGATAATTTCTTATAAGTTGGCACTCCCACCAAACTTGTCATCTATACATCTTGTATTTTGTGTTTCTATGTTATGAAAATATATGTTGGATTTATCTCATGTGCTAGAAGTTCATCTAGTTGAATTGTTAGATAATATGACTTCTTAGGTGCAATTCCTCATCTTTTCTGTAATCTCAGTATGTATTCAATCATTTCCATTAAGTTTTTAGGACAAAACAATTATATGGTTAGAAGATTGTGATGTTTAAAAATATATAGGAAAAGGCAACAATACCCTAGAGGTTTAGAATTAGGTATGAATGATGAGGGGTATGGTGGTAATTGGATAAAACTAGATAAATATAAATAGAAAAAAAAAAGATTTGATTTTAAGAGAGAATAGGAAGATGGGTAAGAAGGGAGAAGAAGGACAAGGAAAGAGGATTAAAAGAAATAAGTTGTAAGATAATGTTTATATATATATATATATATATATATATATATATGTTAATGCTGTAAAATTTTGGAGGTTTTTGTTTAATGTTTGTTTTAAGACAATCAAATTATATTATAAAGTTAATTTTGTTATAAGTGTTGCATTGAAATCTGATTAATTTATTTAAGGTTAAGTTTGTTTTTAAATTTGAGTTCACATATGAATAAAACATTGGACAAAAACCTTGCCAATGTGTCGGTTATAACTGATTTTCATCATTTACACAATCCTAAAGTTGGGTTATGCCTCCTTTACTTGGTGATCATTCAAGCGCTTCTTTCTTGAGATCATGGTGTTAGTTTTTTCTTCTCCTCTCTACCTAAAAATGATTTCAATAACTATCTTTCTATTTCTTTTCCTACTTGTCTCACTTTATGTTCCATAATATTTTTCTTTTCCTTTTTGCTCCATCACTATCTTTGTGTATATGTTGCATCCCTATTTCTTTGTTTCATCATTAACTCTTTGTATTGGGGTTTGTATTAAGACCCACCATGCATGTTTTGTGTGTGTTTTTGTGTCTTTTATGTTTCATATATAGCTTGAGGATTGCTTGATCACAAGTAATTTGGTTCCTACTTGAGTCTACTTGCATAAATTGAACTTTATTTACTAGCATGTTGGATCATTAATCCAACATTAGGCTTATATGAGAATAATTATGTATTTGTGGATTGTTAAATAAAATAAAGTCTAATTAAAAATGATCTGCTAGGTATTTTAGGCAATTGTGTTTTTGGTGTATCTAATAGGATGTAGACCTTTAATTTGTAGAGATTAAAAGATTATTTCTATTTCAGTGATGGGCTAAAATAGAAATATTAAATATATACCAAGGGAATTTATGACACTCATACCTACCCAAGAGATGTGAATATGGTGAAAAACAAATAAATAGTCTTATTATAATGGATGACCTGTCCAAGAGATGTTATGGAGATGAAAATGATGCTGTTGTAATGGATGAACTACCGAGATGTAAAGTATAAAGATGAAAATTATAAAGATTATCTCATTATTATGGGTGACCTACCCAAGAGATGTGAAGATGGTGAATAACACAAAGATGATCTCATTGTAATTGGTGACCTATCCAAGTGAAAAGGATAAAGATGGTCTTATTGTTATGGGTGACCTACTAAGGTGAGAGTGATGAAGACAATCTCATTGTTATAGGTGACCTACCAAGGTGGAAACAATAAATGATGATGCAAATTTCATGAAATGAGAGATAAGGCTAGATAACACACTATTTGGAATGTTGATTGAGGGCTAAGAAATACTTTCAAAAGAGGAGAGGGATAAAGATAGAAAATACACTATCTAAGTTGATGATTGAGGGTTAAAAAAACACACTTAAAATAGAAGGAGGATATGACTGGAAAACACACTATTTAAGTTGATGGCTGAGAGCTAGAAAACATGCTCAAAGAAAATGAATGATAAATAGGGCTGGAAAATACATTATTTAGGTTGATAGTTGAGAGCTCACAGGTGCACTCAAGGTATGATATATAGATAGGGCCGAAAAGTGCACTATTTGAGATGATGATTGAGTAATGAAAAGGCACTCATATAAGAATGAGAGAAAAGGTTAGAGATAGGGTCAAAAACACACTATTTGAGCTGATGGTTAAGGTCTATAAAATGAACTCAAACAAGGAGAAAGATAGGGTTAGAAAATACACTATCTAAGTTGATGGTTGAGGGATGGAAAATGCACTCAAATAAAAAGAGAGATAGGACTGAAAAATATACTATCTGAGTTAATAGTTGAGCTTATAGGAAAACAAAAAACAATAAAAAGATGAGTGCTCGAACAGGCACTCAAATAATGAGAGAGGTGAGGGCTTGATGGAGCACTAAAAAAAGGATGTGAGAGGGCTTGTAAATAATAAGCCCATTAAAAATTCTTTTCTTAAATTCTCACCAAGGATTCAAGTGCAATGCATTATGATGCATGTATACTTACCTAATAAATGTAGGTCACATTTTGTTTTATGGGCATCTCAATTTGGAGTTGGATTTTTATAACAAGCTTTTATGGCTTCTCAATTTTACTTACTCAAGCCGCAACTTGTGATCTTGACCTCTTGATATGAAACCTTTTACACTTGTATCTATATGCCTCGTACTTAAAAACCTTTAGTTATGTTCAACATTGTCTATCTTCTTAGAAAGAGAATGAAGCTAGTTTAGTCATTAGCAAAGCCGAAGTCAACAAAGGTGCTACTATTAAAAAATTGAAACCTCGGGCTTGAGGATGAAGTTATCTAATAAAAAGACAGACTTTCCAAATAAGTATTGTGGTGGAGGATATATCATATGAAGAATATAAATAAGATTTTCTATGAAGAATATGAAAATATAACATATACTTAAAAAAATCAAGAAGAATAAAGATAAATAAAACTAAGTACACACGTATGACATCAATCTTATCATTACCTTAAGTGTTATGGGCTTTCATTTTTTATAAAGAGGATACGTATGCAATAAAGAGGATTTTCAAAGTCATTTTGAGCATAAAATGTATTTTGATTTTAGTTTAAGTACAAACTTTTTATAAAAGAATTCAAGTAATCCCCATTGTCAAGCTTTCACAAAGGTCCAAAAGAAATTTTTTTTAGTGAAGTCATGTTTGTTTCATGTTTTGGAGGGTTTAGAGGGGTTTAAACCAAGTCTAGTGAAGTGTTCATGAGGCTTGTTTTGAATGGAAAAACATTTCTTATCAATCTAAGGTGTCTGCCTTTGATAAAAAAAAAAAAAAAAAACTTTATTAGACATGTAATGTAGACTTCCATTATTGGTTATGAAGAAAAATGATATTTTTAGGCTAAAAAAATGTAAGGGTTTGAGGACTAAGGGTTATTAGTGCTTGCTCTTAGACCTCTATCTGGTCCATGAGCTTTGGTGCCTCATAATTGATTTTCATAATGATTGACATGCTCCCCAACATTTTATTTGGACTTTTCATCTCAGTTTCGATCTCTATCATCGCTTTTTTTTGTTATAATGTGCTCAAACTTGTTGATGTTTTGCCCCTAGCTTTGTCTGAGTGTCTCTAGTCAGTGAGGATTTAAACTGCTTCTTGATCCTCATATTTTATTTTTAGTATAAGGTGTGATTCAAGTCGTAGTTAATTCTCAAGAAAAGCTTATTAAGCTTAAACAAGGGACTGCAAGGGATATTTAAGAGTTGTGAAGGGATAATCCAAAATGGCTTCCCTCATTTTAAAAGCATTCATCCAAGATAAGTAAGCTTTACTTTTCCATGCAAAATAATTTCTAATTACATGAAGATAGTTTAGGGGTTTACAAGAAATGGTTTGGGCACGGTGTGATTGTCATTATCAAGTAAACGCTTAGTTCATAGTTGGATGTTTCATGAATCTCAACCCCGACTGAAAATCATGAGGCAAACCGCTACTGCACACCTAACCTAGAATTGGGTTTGCTTGTAAAATTAAAATGCATGAGGGCATTAATCCATACTAGATGTGCTTAGGCGTGAATTGGAAGTAAAGATGCTTGCTAAAACAGAAAAAACACATGCTAAAATTGAATAGACCAACAAAAGTAATCATATAAACAATTAATCAAGTAAAGCTCATTCCACCCAAACAATTTCCTATTGGAGTTGCCATCAATCATGATGATGTTTTTCCCAGGCCTCTTAGGTGATGGGAGATGCATAGAAAAAAGATTTGTATAATCATAAAATTATGATTTTAATTTTCAAAAGTCACTACTTAGTATTAATGTTACTAAGAAACCTAATGGTCTGCTAGAGTTTAGGTAAGATGACTTGTTGTGCAATGTTAAATCACATCACCCTTAGTTTACCATACCTAAGATAACTTGCATTGTTGTTTAATTGTTTTCGTAGGTCAGAATTCTATTTGTTAGTCTTTCTTAAGGTTCAAGATAGATCTTTCTTCTAGAGGGAATCTCTACCTTATTGGATATAAAACCTAACTGTTTTAAGGACTTAATTTTAGCATTGCATTTGTTTTTTCATATCTTTAATACATGAGTGTATACTCTATAATATAGTTCTACATACCGAAATATTAAAGTATACAACTAAATTCTAATAAATAAAATTAACAAAATGATAGGTGAAAGATTTTTGATATTTTGGTCAAACTTTAACAGATAATCCTAAACTGGTGATGATATATTTTTTGCATTTTAAAACATGCATTTTTTTTGTGTGAAAATATGCTTCAAATTTTTATGATGTAGCCATATGCATGAAAACAAAACATTTCCTTTCGTTTTCAAATGAGGATTTTTTTTATTATTAAAAAAAAAACAATTCAAATAAAATTTGATATTTTATATTGAGTTCAGATATTACCGTGTAAAATAAAGACTGATATTGAACGAAATTGATGAAAAAACATGCAAAATTATTAGCTTTTTGAAATGGTCGTTGGATTATTTTTTTGAATTTTTAGAGAAATTTGAGTATTTTTAATACTGAATTTGTAACTTATAGTGTATGTATACAACCTAATATTATGTGAAAGTATTAGAAAAATATGCAAGAAAATCATACAGTTTTTTAAATACCCATTAAAACTTTCTTTTTGGATTTTTTTGTTGTTTTACTATTATTTTAATATATTATTATAATATTAATTATGTGTTAGGGCCGACCCAACAAGTCTAGTCTAGGTCGATGGCTTCCTAATCCAAAAGAAAAGAAATATATATATATATATATATATATATATATATATGTGTGTGTGTGTGTGTGTGTGTGTGTGTGTGTGTGTGTCATATGCCTATCAATAGTGTTCACATACACATGATCAATGAAGAATGAATTAACTCTCCATAGTGTAGTACAACAACGCGGGGAGAGGAAAGAGGAAGAAGAAAGTTAATAGCCTTTGAGGGTACCAGCTTGGAGAAGACTCCTTCTTGGTGGCGTCTGTCGCGACGACCATTTTTTTCTCAACTTGCACGCTGCCTTCCCTGGAAAAGGGGACTACGTGTGGAAAATGATTTTTCTTATAATTGTAAAATTATGACTGTAATTTTTAGCAGTTGTCATCTAGTATTAAGGTCACTAGGAAAACTAATAGTCTGCAAGAGTTTGGGTAAGGGGACATATTGTGTAAGGAGAAGACGCATCATCCCCAGTGCACCCTACCTAATGTAAGCTACATTGTTGTTTGATAGTTTTTCTTAGTTAACTTCTTCTTTTTTTGGTCTTTTCTAAGGCTCGAAGTAGATCTCTCTTTGTGAGGGAGTTTCTAAATCGTTGGGTCGAAAGGCTAACCATTCTAAAATCTGAATTTTAGCACTACATTTGTTGTACTTGTAATATCTATGGTGTACTTTACAATGCAATTTACCCCCTCATAATTAAAGTTTTGCTGAAAGATTTTTGATATTTTGGCTGCAATCTAACAAATAATAATAAATTGGTTACGATATCCCTTTTTTGTTTTAAAAATATGAGAAAATATGCTATTGTTTTATTAAAAATATGCTTAAAAGTTTTTTAGAATTCGATTGTATGCACGAAAACTACATATTTTCTTTGTTTTTTATTATTTTTCTAAAAATGAAATTTTATATTTATATTTTCATTTTATGAGGTCGGGCTAGTGGTGGCGCTGGGAATGGTGATCGTAGGAAAAGGAGAAAGGTGTTGCAATGGCTGTTGTTAATGCATGCAGCTGCTGTGTGGCCGAAGGAGAAGAAGAAAGTTGTTGGAGGAGAAGAAGAAGCTGTCAGTGTTGGGGAGGAAGAGCTGCTACAAGTCTTGCCAACGAGAAGTGCGACTGTTGAAGGAGAAAAAAGGTTATCGTTGGGGGCTGCTTCTAAGGAAGAATAAGCTACTGCTGTTACTGGAGGACACCGAGGGGCTGTCGTCGGTGCCAAAGAGATGTTGCTGGTCAGCAGTCGCATGTGTAGACCATGCTGATGAAGATGACGGGGGAGTTGCTGGTTTAAAAGGATTATGGCTGACAGTTGAAGAAAAAGGAGTTGGGGTTGTTGCTGATGGTGGAGAAGCTGGGTTTGTGGCTGACGGTGGAGAGGAGGATTGTTGGTGCTGACAAAGTAGGTGAAGGTCCTATTACTGATCGATGTTGTCACTGTTCTTCGCTCATCTCTGCGTTCGTCCCTTGTTTTTTTTTGTTTTCCCCTGTTTGTGTTATGTGTTTCTTGTTCTGCTCCTCTCCCCATTTGCATGTTCCAGTTTTTGGTATTTATAGAACGAGAATGACGATTCAATTGCTAATTGCATGCATACACAGGTGATCTCCTAAACTTCTTCAATGGTATGACTGTACTGTTCAGGTCATGCCTGGAAATCTTTTACAGTGGCCCAAATACCTCAATTTATAAATTTATAATTGTTCTAATTGCACTCCTAATTGGTTTTAAACTTTTAATTTTTTACAATTCTATCCCCGCTAAAATTTCAATAGAAGCCTTAACTTTACATGTCTTTTTTACTTTGGTCCTTGGTTTTAGATTCATGCAATTGGACCCTCAATTAACCATTAAACTCTCAATCTCCTTCAATTTCACCCTGATTTCAACCAATTGACTTGGAAAAAAAATCAATTAGGTCTTTGAAAATTCCAATCATCCTAAATTATGCTCAAGAACTTGATTTTTCATCAATTAAGCCCTTAATAAAAATTAATTTGACCAATTTAAAGCATAAATAAGTCTTTGCACTTAATTAAATCCTTAAATTGGACCCTAAATTAATTCTTAAACATAACTATACTTTAAATTGACCCATGATTAAATCAAATTGGCCTCTCAAAAAATATAATTATGCCTTCTCACTTATTTTTATGTAGATTTATCAAATAATAAATTATTTTAGCCTTTAATTTACATTTTCCTTCATGTTTAGGCATAATAGAGGTATGGTCGGACTCTCGATTCTGTCTAAAATTTCTACCTTGATTTTTTCCCCAACACAAGCCCCTTTTTATTTTATTTTTATTTTATTCCTTTTAGAGTTTTGTCTTGGATTTATGCAATTTGACTTTCGATTGGCCCTTAAACTTCCAATTTCTTTCAATTTCAACCCTGATTTTGGTCAATAGAGTCCCTAACATGCTTTATTGAAAGCCATACAATTTTTCCTTTTAGAGTTTCATCTTGGATTTATGGAATTTGACACTTGATTGGCCCTTAAACTTCCAATTTCTTTCAATTTCACCCCTGATTTTGGTCAATAGAGTCCCTGACATGCTTTATTGAAAGCCATAAATTTTTTCCTTTTAGAGTTTCATCTTGGATTTATGCAACTTGACTCTCTACTGGCCCTTAAACTTCTAATTTCTTTCAATTTCACCACTCATTCAATTGAGTCCCCATAGTTTGAAGCGTTTTACAAAATGATCTTTGGCTATATATATCTTCAATTTAGCCCTGAATGGACTCCAAAACTTTGATTTTCTTGCATTTTTCCACCTAATCAACCCATTGTTTTTGTAAAAAATCAACTTTCGATATTCAAATCTTTTCAATTAAACCTAAATTTGGCGCCCAAACTTAATTTTTAACCAATTAAGCCTTTAATAAAATTATTTTTACCCAATTGAAGTATAATTAACTTTTTGTACTTAGTTAAATCTTTCAATTTGACCCAAAATTAATTTCTGAATATAATTAAACGTTAGTTTGTCCCATGATTAAATCAAATTTGCCTATTAAAATATAACTATGCTCTTAAACTTAATTTTTATGCAGGTTTTATGATAATTATTTATATTGACATTAATGTACATTTTTCTTCATTTTTTTTGGCACAATAGAGGTATGATCGAGCCCTTGAATTTGTAAACAATTTTTTACTTGATATTTCCATTCCCTTTTATTTTTTTTTATTTTTTATTTTGGATGAAATTTTAGAAATAACCCAGAAATAGATTATGAAACTAACCATGATGTGGTATATGTGAAGTGCATACACAAGCATCTCATTTCAATCCTTACATGTGGCCACCATATTGTGAATGGTATTTTTGGATTCCTATTAGATGTTCTGACATCTCCATTTATTTTTTGTTTGTAAGGAAAATAATTATAGTATTTAACCTTTCATTTAATTTAGAGCTCATTCATCAGCTTCCTATTGAAATTACAAGCATTATCAGTAACTAATCTTGTTAAGACATAATAGTATATTAGGTCTCTCTTAATGAATCTATTTACTAATTTCTATGTCACATGAGAATAAGAGTTGACTTATACCCATTTAGTGAAGTAATTGATGGCCACCAAATTAAGCTCGTGTTCATTCCTAGCCTTCAAATAGATTGGCCCTATTACATCTAAACCCCTTATATAAAAAAGATCAAAGTGAGGGCATAATAAAGAATGATATTTCAGGTATGTTTATCTTATCACCCAGAAATGGGTTATGATAGTGTCGATGGTTGCAGTGGTGGTTGTGGTGTCAATCTACCAAAATCAACTATACTATACTGTAGGTGAATGTCAATTCATCATTTTTATATATGATTTGTCAAATTTGGTTTAGGATAGAGACATCAAATGCACATACAAAAGTAGACCAATGGGTTGTTTTTTCAGGTAAAAAGGAAAAAAACAATGAGCAATAACTGTGTGGCGTGTTGTTTGGTTCCTTTTTTATTTTTCTTCTCTTTAACACTAAAACAATGTTTTTTTGGTGTGCTCGACCTTCAATTAGGTACTCCAATGTTTAATTACTCTAATTTCACCCTTAATTGACCCCAAATTTTGAAATTCAAGCAATTCTTCCCCTAACATACTTCTTTGAAAGCCATACAATTTTTCCTTTTAGAATTTCATCTTGGATTTATGCAATTTAACTCTCGATTGACCCTTAAACTTCCAAGTTCTTTCAATTTCACCCCTAATTTTGGTCAATTGACTCCATATAGTTAGAAGTCTTTTACAGAATTATCTTTGGTTGTATATATCTTTAATTTAGCCCTGAATTGAACCAAAAACTTTGATTTTCTTGCATCCCCCCTAATTTCAACCAATTTTCTTAGTAAGAAAATCAAATTTGGTTCCCAAAATTCAAATCTTTTCAATTAAGAAAATCAAATTAGGCTCCCAAACTTAGTTTTTCACCAATAAAGCCTCTAATAAAATTAATTTTACCCAATTAAAGTATAAACAAGTCTTTGCACTTAGTTAAATCCTTTAATTTTATCCCAAATTAATTCCTAAATATAATTAAAATTTAGTTTATGACATGATTAAATCAAATTCGCCTCTTTAAATCTAACTATGCACTCACTTAATTTTTGTGCAGGTTTTTCTGATAATTGTTCATATTGACATTGAATGTGCATTTTTCTTTATTTTTTGGCATAATAGGGCTACAATCGATCTCTCAAATTTTTCTACATTTTTTTACTTGATTTTTCCACCTTGCAATTCCCTTTTATTTATTTTTTTGTTATTATTTTTCATTTTGGATGATTTTTTAGGAATAAACTAGAATTGGGTTGACACTAACCATGATGTGGCATATGTGAAGTGAATATATAAGCATCTCATTTCAATCCTTATATGTGACCACCATATTGTGAATGGTCTTTTTAGATTCTTATTAGTTGTCTTGACATGTGCATTTATTTTTTGTTTGTAAGAAAAGTAATTATGGTGTTTAACCTTTCATTTAATATAGAGCTCGTTGATCAACTTCCTATTGAAATTACAAGCATTATTAGTTATTAATCTTGTTAAGTCATAATAGTATATTAGGTCTCTCTCAATGAATCTCTTTAATACTTTCTATGTCGCATGGGAATAAGAATTGACTTATACCCATTTAGTGAAGTAATCGATGGCCACCAAAATAAGCTTATTTTCATTGCTAGCCTTCAAATATATTGGCCTTATTACATCTAAATCCCTTATACCAAAATATCAAAGCGAGGGCTTATTAAAGATTGATATTTCAGGTATGTTTATCTTATCATTGTGTGTGTGTGTGTGTGTGTGTGTGTGTGTGTGTGTGTGTGTGTAGCACTTATGATACTTTCTGACATAGTTTATATAGTCTTTTTCCATGGTAAACTAGAAGCATCCAAATCTTTTCATTTCTCATACCATTGTATAGCCATTGGTATGAGTGTCATAAATTCCCTTATTGATTACTTTTAAGTCTTGTTAAATCTCATTTTGCATTCAGGAACCTTTGCAAAATCCCATCAAACGACCTTTTATAAATGATTTTTTCTTAGTGAAAATTCATAATCATTCTCCTCAAAGTCTTTTCATCTATCCTAGAAGTCCTTTAAGAGTATTCCTAGAGATAGATAAACCTTTTAATGTCACTGTACCATGGTTTTACATGTGGTGATTTTTTTATTATGCAGTAATGAGTTTAGTGGTTTTTTACTTTGATGTTTGTTGGTCTGATCTTGCCCCAATAATGATTTGTATCATGAGAGCTAAAATTGCCAATACATCAACAAATTGATTCTTATCTCTATTTATATGGTGGATTTTATTTCCTTGAATTCATTAACTAATTTCACAAGATAATTCTAATAGGGCTTCAACTTCTCATCCTTGGATTGCCACTCTCCTTTCACTTGGTAAATGATTAATAAGGTGTCCCAAAAAATCTCAAGCCTCCTAACTTTGATTTTTAAAAATCTTTTAGACCGATGATGCATGCTTTATATTAAGTTGTATTATTGTAGCATTAAAGTTGTAACCTTACTAAAATAAGGTATTACTTCTTCTTTAAAGAAATTATCACAACTATAGCCCTATTTCCTAATACATTCACCACCCTATCAAAGTACAAGGTCTGTCAATCCTTCA
Organism: Salix brachista; assembly: GCA_009078335.1. Lineage (NCBI taxonomy): Eukaryota > Viridiplantae > Streptophyta > Magnoliopsida > Malpighiales > Salicaceae > Salix > Salix brachista. The sequence goes on from VDCV01000024.1 coordinate 343,693, forward strand.
CCCCACTATCATCTTTGACTAATAGCACATCCTTATTAGGAAGGTCAAGATTTAATGGGTTGTAGTTTTCCACATTGTAATCTACAAGATGGTCGATCATCATACTTTTTTTTACATCTTTTTGTCATAAACACAATATTATATTCTACCAATAACAATTGCCACCTTTTTATCCTCCTCGACAAGTAAAGCCATTCACAAATGTACGTGAGGGAATCCAAGTTTTGTTAAACCTTACGAGGATTGATATATTGTGACTTGGTTAGCTTGTTAGGTTCAAAGGCAATACAAACAACCAATAAAATAATAGTTTGATTCAAAATAAATGTTCAAAATGACATCTTTTATAAATATTAACATGCAAATATATTGGATTGATTTGGGTCATGAAACTTTAACAACCTTGTAAAGAACAAATCAAAAAAAATTATGAAGTCTAATTTCTAATAAATCCAATGTTGAAGGATAAAATTGAAAAAACATATATCAATTAAAAAAAAAAATGACCCATGCCAATTTAGTTTAACTCTTCACACCCTCAACCTAGGTCAAAAGATCAAGATAACTCATAAAAAAATTAAAATAAATTATAAAACCTAATTCTCAATCAATCAAGTATTAAAAGATAAAATCAGAAACAAAAATTGATTGAAAGAAGATATAAAAAAACAACTGAAGTTAACTTAGGTTAGTTTGCCAAACTTATAACCTAGGTGATGAAATGAGGATAAACTCATTAAAAAAACAAAACAAATAAAAAAAATCATAATTCCTAATCAATCCAATATTGAAGGATGAAATTGAGAAAAAAAATATGGAAAAAGCTAAAAAAAAAACTTGAGCTAACCAAATTAAACTCATGATCTAGGTTTTCCTAACTTAAACCCCCCCCCCCCCCCAAAAAAAAAAAAAAAAAAAAAAAAAAAAAAATATGAAGAAGGAACTCATCGTCAAGTTTAGACCGTGATTATAAAGCATCCTTCATCATGAATATCCATATTTATAAACATGTAATGTCAAGCAGATGCAAGTCTTTGCAAAGAAAAGGATTAAATATAAATATTCTCTAGAAAAGGAAAAAATGATTGGAATAATTGGGCGTGTGCGGTGAGCTACAATTTCATACACTCTACCAACTAATTAAATCATGGCATGTGTACGACCATAATTTGAGCCACCAATCAACACACCGAATAAATCTTTTTCCGAAATCGTGAAACCTGACTAAAAAAATTCTGTCCAAAAAATCTCAATGATGGTTTATCACAATGCCTAAAAGGTACTTAATTGCTACTGAAAAATATCAAAATTTCTTCAATCACAAATTGATATCTCGGAGTCCACGGGCTGCGAACTTTTGTCGCCGCTCTAGCTCCATTTAATTTTCTTCAACGACTTCGGACGCTTTAGGGGTTCCCTTAGGCGAGGTTTATTTGTGAGATCTTGCCGTGCTGGTAATGTCCTGGATCTCGACTTCTTGACTTTTCAATTTATGTTTATGTTGACGAAAGAAAAATCAAGAGAGGCAATAATGATGTAGTAGAGTGATTAGGACAAGTGATTAGAGTAAAGAAGAAATAAAAAGTTACCTCACACGCAGAACTTTGTAATGTTGATTGAATACGGCCAACGACTTGGAAGTCTTTCATGCGCCACCTTTCACTGCTATCGAAGGTCTTTCATGGTCCCTTTCCCAAGTTGCTTCCATCTATTTGTGCCCTAATGACACGCTTTTAATAATCTATCTTTTTATTCATTTAAAACTCCTCTCCGAATGGAATTAAAAGCATCTTCTCCACTTGATTTCTTCATCTCCCCTTGTCTGGCCAAAAACAAAATGAGTAGCAGCAGCTACAAATATTTCTGTCTCCCAAACTCGTCTATTTTCACTCCTTTGTACCTCACCTTCTTGCTCCTCCATCTCACCATCTCTGTAACCGGGGATTCACCGCAAACTTACCTTCCTCTCGATAACATAGCGCTCGATTGTGGTTCATTAATCTCCGAGAGGTCTGTAAGCGATAGAAACTGGACTGCAGACATCAACTCAAAAGTGGCCCTTCTAGATCAAGACAGAAGCTCAATACAATCCACTGCAAATCAAGCCCCATATGATACTGCACGAGTCTCTCGCTCCGAATTCACCTACACATTTCCCGTCACAACAGCAGGACCTAAGTTTGTTCGCCTTCATTTTTATCCGGCTTCCTACCCTGGATTCAACAGGTCCAAGGCATATTTTTCTGTCACAACCGGTCGCTATACCTTTCTTAGCAACTTCAGTGGCGTCCATTACACTGACCCTCTTGGTGCCAAAGGTTACGCCAGAGAGTTCATTCTAAATGTCGAAGATGAGATGAAAAATCTGAGCATAACGTTCACGCCGAGTCCCCATGTTGCCGATGCATATGCTTTCATCAACGGGATTGAAATCGTATCCATGCCCACCAATCTTTATTACACTGCAGGAGATGACAAAGGACTGCATGATGTTGGGAAGGACGGCGCCCAATATGCCCTTCAAAAAGAAACTGCTTTGGAGATGATGTACCGAGTAAATGTGGGTGGGGGGGAGATCATACCGCTCCAAGACAATAATGGCATGTTTCGTAGGTGGTTATCCGATATAGATTACTTGACGGATGCTCGACCAAGCGCTTATCAATTTAATGACACCATTCAAATTCAGTATAATAACCACACTCGCTATGCTGCACCTGAAGACCTCTATCGAACTGCTAGGAGCTGTTGAAATCCAAGGTTGATTCCAGAACTGCCCAAGTGAACCGGTCGACCACTTGGAAGAAGAATATCAACCGGTCGACCGCCTGAGAAGTTGAACAGATTGCACCTGCGTAGAAGAATCGAAGAATGAAGAATTGAAGGTTGAAGAATCAATCGTTGTGATTGAGTTTACATTGTAATTAGTGTGTTGAAGTGTTCTGAGTCAATGTTTTTAGTTAATTTCAGTTTATAGTCAACAATTGTCAAAATTGGAAAATATTACCGTTGGTAGTGGTTGGTTATAAAGTTTGTAGCCGTTGTAAGTTTCTGGTTATATAAATAAAATGAGTGGGATGGCAGTAACTATATGACGAAATTCTGCCCATGGTCATGTTCTCTTAATTCTCGAAGGGGTTGAAGTTCTTTTGTTCTTTCTTTTCAGGAAAATGTTCATCAAATTCTGGAAATTTAACCATTCCCAGAATTCGATTGCTACAGTGCGTGTTTGTGTTCTTTGCAGTAGCTGTTCTTTGATTTTCCAGAATTCAACCCCAAATTCCAACATGGTATCAGAGCGATTAGATCTTTGAGAAGGGATTTTTTTTTGAGAGAAATACATGAGTGAAAAAGATTGCACCTTCTCCAGAAATTCCAGAATTCGTCAATCAAGAAATCAGTCTTGATTTGTTCTTTTAAAGGACTAGTAATTGAAGAATTGATCAATTATAGTTCGTGTTCTTTGTGAGTATATTACTCCTGTTCTTTGTTCTGTGGAATTCTTGGAAGGAAAAAAGTGCAAGAAGCAAGTAAAAGGGAACTTGTTCGTGAATGGGCAGATTTTTGAAATCAAGAAATTTAACTTGATTTGTTCTTTAAGAGGATAATCAATTGACAGTGACGATCAATTGATATCCCTGTTCTCCAGTATTGTGAAGTCTTGGAAGTAAAATACAAGGAAAAGAAATTTTTCGAGCAAGACTGTTCTTGACAGACAATTCGAAGGCTTAAAGATGTGTATGTGATAAATGTGGGTGATAGCAGGGCAATCGTTGCCCAGAATGAGCCACAAGATGTTGGTTCCAGTATGTTTCCAGGAAAGTGAAATGGCTGGCGGAAGGGTTGCTCATGTGACCTTAAAAGGACCAAGTGTTGTCAGGAAGATTTGTATTGGGATTGCACTTGGCTTGGCTGCTGGTAGTCTTTGGAAAATGCATCACTCTGCTAAAGAAAGGAAAGGAGTTTACTGCGAAGAATGTGGCAGAGGGTTTCTGTCATTAAAATCTCTAAGTAATCACAAGAGGCTGCATCATAAGAAGTCGAGGGTCTCAAGTTCAGGGCCTAATCCGGTTGCTATGGCCTTATCTGGTACTGAGACAGTGAATCTCGTGAGAAGAAAGCGATCTAGCAGAATGAGAATCTGTAATAGAAACTTCATCAGTTATCGACCACTTGGGTGTACCGGTCGACCACTTGGGTGAACCGGTCGACCGGCAGTAACAACAAAGCTGGCAGATTTTGGTAGAGATGATGATGATGATGATGATGATGATGATGATGATGATGATGATGATGATGAACCCATCTTCTAAAAGATCCCTGCTTCCAAAACTGATAAGTGATTTGTTTTTTCATTCCTTATTACGTGTGTTCTTTTTCTAAAAGTTGAAGTTTTTGGTCTTGTATTTCATAAAGGTGTGGATTTTATAATTTTTTGCTCAGTCCCTGTGGCTTGCTGACAGATAGAAGTAGTGTGTGGAAGCAAATCTTTTAATTTCTCTGATAGAGGAAATGTTGACCCGGCTATAGAGACTCAGGGTGTTTTGAAGCCTACCATGTTAAGGCAAAGTGGATGGCCTAGGAGAAATGTCAAAGAAGAAGGAAACAGAGTTGTTGGTTTCAAAATTAGAGGAGAAAATGGACGCCTTGTCAGAAGGATCGAGGTCATCTGAGAATAAAATGCAAGATTTGTTGTTGAAAATTTCAGCGTTAGAAATTGAAAACAAAGACAATGCAAAGAAGAATCAAGGAAGCAGATAATGTATGTTTAGGGGGAACATGCGGCTCTGGTCTTAAGCTTCAGGAGGAGCTGGATCTCCAAAAGTCAAAGGAAGACAGGCAGAGGGCTTTATTGCAATTGCAGAGGAAAGTGATGAGTGACAAGCAACAATGAAGACGAGAATGGTGGAGAATGTGCAGCTCAGGAATCAAGGGGGAGTGTTGAAATCCAAGGTTGATTCCAGAACTGCCCAAGTGAACCGGTCGACCACTTGGAAGAAGAATATCAACCGGTCGACCGCCTGAGAAGTTGAACAGATTGCACCTGCGTAGAAGAATCGAAGAATGAAGAATTGAAGGTTGAAGAATCAATCGTTGTGATTGAGTTTACATTGTAATTAGTGTGTTGAAGTGTTCTGAGTCAATGTTTTTAGTTAATTTCAGTTTATAGTCAACAATTGTCAAAATTGGAAAATATTACCGTTGGTAGTGGTTGGTTATAAAATTTGTAGCCGTTGTAAGTTTCTGGTTATATAAATAAAATGAGTGGGATGGCAGTAACTATATGACGAAATTCTGCCCATGGTCATGTTCTCTTAATTCTCGAAGGGGTTGAAGTTCTTTTGTTCTTTCTTTTCAGGAAAATGTTCATCAAATTCTGGAAATTTAACCATTCCCAGAATTCGATTGCTACAGTGCGTGTTTGTGTTCTTTGCAGTAGCTGTTCTTTGATTTTCCAGAATTCAACCCCAAATTCCAACAGGAGCATGGGGCCCGATGGTACTGTAAATGAGAAATACAATATGACTTGGAATTTCCGGTCCACTCCTCGTTCACCTATTTTGTTAGGCTTCATTTCTGTTCGATTACACCGAGTATATTTAAAGAAGGCGATCCAATCTTTGAAATATATATCGCTAATCAAACAGCCGAGCTTAACGCAGATATAGTTTCTTGGGCTGGTGGAAATGGGATTCCCATATACAGAGATTACGCTGTGATGATGCAATTTTTAAGCATAGCTAGGCACAAATTCAGTTTTGGGGGAGTTTTGGGGGGTTTAGGTTTGTTGGTGCCGACCCACTTACATGATTCACACTCATTATAGCATCCACAAACCCGTGATTCCCATGTATGTGTTTGTGCGTGTGATTTTGTTGGGATTTGAATTGGGGGTTAAGATTGATGTGGGATTTGCTCTGATGGGCTGTTAAGATTTTGGGATGATGAGGCGGTGTTGTTGTTTTTATTGGTTACGTTTGGATTTTCAGAGGATTTATGAGTTTATTTATGGATGAATAGGAATTGTTTTAGTGGTTTTTGAATGAATGTGATTAGTTTGGTTTCTAAAGAGGATCGTGCCTGTTCTTGCTAGATTACTTGATTGTAATAGTTGTTTGGATATCTTCGGGATCTTTAGCAACAAGCAATGAGCACTTGGGATTGGCTAATAGGTCCTGCAAAAGCAGCAATTCTTCAAACATATAGGGACACCAGGACCTCCTAAGGAACCCCCCCAAATAGGTTAAAGAACAAAATTAGGCAAGGAGAATTCATCTTAGTCTAGTGGCTCCATGGAACAAAGATGAAAATGTAGAAGATTGTTACAACAACTATTTTGAACCAAACATTATGAGGTCAATCAATCATGCTGACCAGACTTATATTTCTCAAAAGCATTCAGTGAAATTCACTTTTGAGCTAACAGTTTCCAATAGGCTTCACAAATTTTAAGCATAAAACATTATCAATGTATAAGTCACAGTCTAAGAGAATCAAGCCTGTCATTTTGACAGTGGTAAATCTCTGAAACCTAGATGTCACAATTGGATTTGTTCTTTTATTTTTTGATTACATAAACTGTTTTCACAATTAAAGCATATGTGAAAAAGATAGACAGTAATCAAACCATAACTTAGCATGAACTGCCAAGCTGTTAACTACTAATATTGGAGATCCACCAGCATCACATGCAAAATCAACCATTGACCCTGACGGATAACCCTCATGCTTCTGTCATATCAAAAGAAATTTCAGCAAGTTTCAGTGAATATGTAAAAAAGTAGTCTAAGAAATGAATCTACACTCAAATGCAAACCTCCTGCTGTCTTTTCCATGCCACTGATTTCAAAATTCAGCACCTAATGAACTCGGTATTTGATAAGAATTTACCTTAGATTCACCATATAATTTATAGCAGCAGCTGTCTTTTCCAATATTTCAGAAGGGCCAAAACATTGGACCAATAGACATGAAAAAAGCCTAAAACCTGACCTTGACACAGTTAATGAACCTTCCAACCAGTTCTAATTTAACTTCAGTACTTCTAATTTAATCACCACAAACTAAGATTGTCCATGAATGCAACTTTTATAAAGTTAGTAAAGAAGCAGTAGGCATAAAGAAACTTCCATCCTAGGATTATGAGCAATCTTTATAGAAGAGAATGCTGTTTTTGTTCTTATTGGGCTTGCAGCTTCTGGAACTGCATTAGCTCAAGAAAATGCAATCGGTTGTTTGTGCAATCTGCATTAGCTCAAGAAAATGTGATGATGATGCTGATTAGCATGCTGCTTGTATTTCTTATATTTAATTGATATATTAACTTATGATATTTAATATTCTTTTGTTCATATTTCTTATTATTGTCATATTGATTAGTTTTTACCAACAATACTTATTGACGACAATCCAATTGTTGTAGGATGTCTAAACGTGCAACTATATTACAATATTCCAGAAGTGATAGGTCCGCATCCAGAGCGAATAGAACTCCATCTACCGTGGATAAGAACGCATCATCTTCTCACCAACCCAAGCCTGATCAACTACATGATTATTATACACACAGAGTTGCAAGTACATTTCCTCATCAAGAGGATCAAGTGAGGTTAAATGCACATGAAGCTTTCGGGTTTCAAGATTTGTTAGCAACACAAGGTGTCCCGCGAGATGATACAAACATGTTCAGAGAATTTAATGTACATCAAGGTTATGCGGGAGGAGTTGGAGATGAAGTTGATGAAGATGGTAGTGACGAGAGAGAATTCTATGAGTCAAGAGAAGGTAGTAACATGAGATGTTCGGAGGATCCGGATTGCCTCCATTCAATCCATGGTTCAAGTTGTTCTCGAAGCAGTGTAAGCATTAAACGGAAGAGTTTTGACACGGCAATCGATCCAGTGTCGGGAAAAAAAGAACTGAGTTTGTATGGAACATCCGAGTAAGTATAATATTTTTATTACATAGTTATCATTTGTGTCATTATTGTTCCATGAACGTTTGTTACTTTAATTTTTCAGGTTCAATAACGCTTCATGTGGCCGAGAAATCGGAATAATTTTGAGAACTAATTTCAAGGGGCCATGGCACTCTTGGGATAAAGTTGATGCCATGTGTAAAGATGAACTGTTTAAGGAGTTCAAGGTATGAATATTTTTCTAGTAATACAGTTTCTCTTCATTATGTGGATGAAACATGTCGAATATACATTTACTGAAGGGTAAGTTTCAATGCTGTCCTGCTGCTTCCCTCTCTGAGACTGCTTCTTCTATTTGAGCGTAATTTGCAGAATATATTGTGACAGAGCATTTATTAATTGTCATATGTATTTGATAGAAAAAATATGCCTTCCCGGAAGAAGATGAATCAATTGTTTGTAAAATATGGGAAGATAAAGCTCGAATTTCCTTGAACCAACAATTGGCAAGAGCTCGAAATAAAGCTATGTCAATAATAGGTACAACAAATATCATCGATTGTCTGGATAAAGGACCTGTTTGGATCCAAAATGAAGATTGGAATACGATGATCAACGATGTTTGGTCCACCGATAGATTTTGCAAACGATCCAAAACTTCAAAAGAGAATCGATTGAAGAAAACAGATGGGAAAATAAGTACCCATTCTGCTGGCTCGGTGTCATTTGCATCATATCGAGCTAGTATGGTACGAAATGTTGTTGTTCAACACTTGTAATTTAATTTGTTTAATATTTTTGTTGCTTACTTTTTTTTTTCATGTTCGTAGCAAGAACAGGCCGGGGGGAAAGAATTTCCCTGGGATGAGGTCTTTTCTGCTTTGCATCAAAAATCAAATGAGACCGGCACATTTGTAGATAACCGGTCTAAAATAGTGGTGGTACGTACTTATATTTTATTTTATATATATATGAAATATCATTCATATTCAAATTAATATATTTTGACATGGACTTGTCTGTTTGCATGAAAAATATAGAAATGAGATGGTTGCAAGATATGGACCTGATCAGGACAATCATCCCTCTTTTGATGGAGCAGCTTGGTGTGAGGCTTCAGGGGGAGTAAGCAAGGGTCGAGTATATGGTGCACCCCGTATGCCTAAATCTAAAGTTGATGTGAGTTCTTCTTCACATACCTACTCAGTAAATTCATCATATCCAAGCACAACAACTACTAGACGGTATCAAGAGCAATTGGATGAAATGCAAACTCAAATTTCTTCCATTCAAGATTGTCTTAAGCTCTTGGTAGGACATATGGGTCTAAGTATGCCAACACTTGTGGCTCCGTCGATGCCATCACCTATGGCTCCATCGATGCCATCACCTACAATGGCACCAGGACCTCGACCTCGACCTCGACCTCAAATGCCATATAATGGTCCATCTTCCTCTCATCAACAACATCGTAGATCATTTCCGCCTTAAACACTTTAAAATATGTATTTTTAAGTTTCATGTTTATTTACTTAGTCATGTAAATATAATCGAATCTATAGTGTATTAAGGTTCCACGTTTATTTACTTAGTCATGTAAATGTAATCGAATCAGTAGTGTATTAAGAATTTTAATTTATAATAATTTTTATTTCCACCATATTTATGTTATTTTCAATATTAATAATATTTCAATATTTGCTAGTGCTTTTAAAAGATTTAGTTACAATTAATTAAAATTAAAATATATTAAAAATAGAATTTAAAAATATAAATATTTAAATAATATTCCGTCCGTTGCAATTGCAACAGCATATCCGTAGCAAACTGTGTATTTGCAACGGGAGAAATTGCAACGGTTTAGCCGTTGCAAATTATTTTGCAACGGCTAATCCGTTGCAAGCAAAATTTGAAACGACTTTTTTCTAACGGATTGTGTCCGTTGCAAATGCCGTTGCTAATTAATATTAGCAACGGCTTTCTTTGTTATTTGTAACGGATCGTGCCGTTGCAAATAGGCCTGTTTTTTTGTAATGATTGCATTGCACCCTAGTCCACGGACATTTGATACCGATGATGCAATATTGAATGGAGTTGAAATCTTCAAATTGAGCAAATCAGACAATCTTTCCGGACCAAATCCTGGAGCATATGAGGATAGCCCCACTAGCACTCCTCCTAGCGCGACATCATCAAAGCCAAACAGTCGAAGAAGAACAGCCACCATTTTTGGCGCTGCTGTTTCGGGCCTTGTTGTCGTCTCTGTCCTATTTTTCTTGATTTTCCGGAGAAGAGTCTGGAAATTCAAGGAGTGGTTTTCTGGTGGTGGAACCTCAAAGTTAAGCCCTGCTTTTTCCTCGTCAACAAAGTCAATAAAGACCCAGAGGTCATCTCTACCTTTTGATCTATGCCACAATTTCTCGCTAGCTGAGATCATAGCTGCTACGAAAAACTTCAACGATTCATTCATTATTGGTGTTGGTGGCTTTGGTAACGTGTACAAAGGATTATTTGATGGTGGAGTCACTCGTGTTTGTTAATGAACCATCTCACCTAAAAGCTTAAGTTTATAGGTGAGGCTCCATAATATGATTTATATTATTCTCTAACACACCTCCTCAAGTGAAAGCCCTTTGGGCTTGAAACTTGCACAGGCCCACATCACCTTGTGCTTAGTTTTTTATCAAATAGAATGAAAGTGGTGAGATTCGAACTCGTGACCGCTGGGTCAACAAGGCTCTGATACCATGTTAATGAACCATCTCACCTAAAAGCTTAAGCTTGTAGGTGAAGCCCCATAATATGATTTATATTATTCTCTAACAGTGTTGCGATAAAGCTCTTGAATCCAAGTTCACAGCAGGGTGCGACCGAGTTCAAGACAGAGATTGAGATGCTCTCCCAGCTTAGATTCCGCCATCTGGTTTCTCTAATTGGTTACTGCAATGAGAATAACGAGATGATCCTGGTGTATGATTATATGGCTCGTGGGACGCTTCGTGATCATCTCAAAAGAACTGATAATCCTCCGCTTTCATGGACTCAACGCCTAGAGATTTGTATCGGTGCTGCCCGTGGGCTGCACTACCTTCACACAGGTGCAAGGCACACTGTCATTCATCGTGATGTGAAGACAACAAATATCTTGCTGGATGAGAAATGGGTGGCCAAAGTTTCAGATTTCGGATTGTCCAAAACAGGCCCCACGATCTCATCGAAGGGACACGTGAGCACCGTTGTGAAAGGCAGCTTAGGGTACTTGGATCCCGAATATTGTCAACGCATGCAATTGACAGAAAAATCGGATGTCTATTCATTTGGGGTCGTGTTGTTCGAGGTACTGTGTGCTAGACCACCATTAAACCGATCACCAGTGCCAGCAAGTCTAGCAGAGTTGGCTAGACAAAGCCACAGCAATGGAACGATCAATGAAATCATTGATCCGTATCTGGATGGAAAGATCTCACCAGATTGTCTGAAAAAATTCGTTGAAGTTGCAGTGAGATGCTTGCACGAAGATGGAATCGAACGACCATCGATGACTGATGTGGTGTGGGGCCTTGAGTTTGCATTACAGCTGCAAGAGAGTGCGGTAGAGTATGTGAAAGGATCTCAAACCAAGAAAGAAGTTAACATGGAGAGTCCTCTGAAAGGCTGCTCCTCAATCGACAGCAGCAGTGATTTGTTTAGTGCTGGCAGTGAACTTGTTGTCAATTCCCGTATTTTGGAAATGGCAACAACAAGCTGCAGCGACGAACAAAGTTTTCAAAGCAGCGAGTCGGACAAAATGATGTCTGGTGCTGTGTTCTCTGAGATCATGAACTCAAAGGGACGATGAGAAGACTGCCAAGTTAGTTTATTAGCACAAATTAAGGTTTCTAGCTGAAATACCTATTAATTTATGCAAATATAGATATGGCAAGTGATAATTAGTGTTTCTGATAGAATGATTTTACTGTAGTAGCTGTTCAATAAAGAATGAGAAATTAATGGTTTGTAGTCCTGATCTGCATATTCAGCATTAATTGGAACCGTCCAGTTTTTCTTGCTATTCGGCCACTGATCAGCTGCAACATCACCACTCTTTCAGGCTAACAACATGAACAAGTGCTAAGTCATTAATACTCTGTTTAAAACAAACAATTTCACCTAGCACAAGTGTTTTTAGGGTTTCTCAAGCTATATGATTTAAAATTCGGCTCAGATGGATGGATGGAAGGAAATTAATGGACAGAGAAGATTCTCTCTATACAAGCAACTCTTTATTTACAAAATAACAATGCTGCCCAAAAAATTTGGTTCTTACTCCCTTCACAATATGTTTAATCAAAATGTGAAAAAATAAATAAAAAATTATTCTACATATAAAAATTATTGTACATATAAAAACAAAATTTTATTTGTAAAAAAATTGTCCAAAATTGTATATTCGTCAAGAACAAAAATGGATTTGTTGTTACTTTAAAATACTTATAGAGGCTATAGAAATTAAAATAATAATAGATGGTGAAAAGAATCTATAAAGAATATTTCACCAATGAAAAAATAATTAAATCAATTAATAATTATTTCAGATATATAGTATTGCTAATGTTATAAGAAATGCAAACAATTTCTAAACAATTTCACTGCAAATTAAAAATATTGTTTTTTTTGGAAATGCCTTTTAGACTTGAGATATTTGGAGATGAATTATTGATTGAATAATGCCAACGACTTGGAAGTCTTTGATGCCAAGGTCACTATAGACGACCTTTCAAAGGTCTTCTCCATGGTCCCATTTCCAATTGGTCCACTCTATTAGTTGCCTTATAAGGTGAATAAGATATTTAAACTAGATTATTTTCAAAGATTTTATTTTTGTTGTTTTATATGAACAATTTTGATGGAAAGCAAAAAACTAGATTGCTTGCTGAGGGTTTTCAATTTTCAATTAGAGGTTTCCAATTTTCAAACAGATCATTTAAAAATAAATGAACTTTTTTATTTTTTATTTTTTTTAATTTAGTAATCTTTGTTGATGAATTAGCTTTTTTGTTGTGTGTTGTGAATGACAATAAACTTTATGTAATATTTATATACCTACACTAGTGATCTTTTAACTAACCAAACTTTTTACTTTTATTCATAATAAATATGTCAATCTTGTGAAGTTCAATGAACTCTCTCTCTCTCTATATATATATATATATATACTAGCTACTTAGCCGCGCCTCGTCGCGGTCGGGACCAAAATTTTTTCAACGCAAAAAAATATTAATTGTGTGAGATATTTTTATTATAATATAAATTTGGGCAAAATAATAAATGTGTGTAGAGTTCTTGTGAAGTGCAATTTTCTTATAAAATAAACGAATTTTAAATTGATATAAATTTATCTGTTTAGTAGGTTTTAACAAAATCACCAGCATAAAATTATCATCATCAGTAAAGAAGCAAGAAGATTCAGATACCTGAATTATCGAATTCAATGTACTAGAATTAATTCATTTTATAATCCAATTTAAATTAAACACAATAAAGAAAATATAAATTGTAAAAACACCTGCAATAATCAAATAACAAAAATAAGTAGTTAATTTTTTTTCTACAAAAAGAAGATAACATTTTTGAAAATCTATCCCAACATTACCATCATTATCATGACTATAACAATTAAAATTATTATCAACATTATTTTCCAAATAATTAAAATTATTAAATTGCCCCAAAGAATAAAAAAAACATTTTTATAGAAAAACAATAAAAAAAATCACTAAAATTATCATTATTATTGCGCAAACAATAAAATCATAAAATCATCTCATCTGAAGAACAAATACAAATAATAGAAAACACAAAAAAAAAAAAGAACAAAGAGGAAAAAGGAGAAATATTAATTCTAAAATGATCACCAACATAAATTAAAATTTCAAGATTGAACCAAATAAAAATAAAACCCCAATAAAAAAGAAAACTACAAAAAAAAAAAAAAAAAAAAAAAAAACTAAAAGCATAGATGCATAAATATGGGTAAAAAATAAACACTGTCCAACAAGGACTGAAAAAATAAAAGGATTTAATACAAATTTAAAAATTTAAAGAATAAGGGCTGAAATGAAAAATAAAATATCTAATTAATTCAATCGAAGGACAAAATTGAAACAAATAAAAATCTTGGGACCGAAACAAATAAAGGCATTTAAAAAAAAATACAATGTGATTTTGTCAAAAAATTAAAAGAATAAGGACCAAAATGAAAATGAGCTTATATGAGCAATTTTAATTGGAGGACAAAATTAAACAAAATTAAAACCTGCATACCAGAAAAATTAAAGAAACCAAAAACAAACTAAAAATCAAAAGAATAAGGACTGAAATGAAAATGAACATATATAATCAGTTTCAATTGAAGGGTACAATTGAAAAAAATCAAAATTTACATTGAAGAAATCAGGAATAAAACCAAAATCAAAAGAATGGGACTGAATAAAACAATCACAAACATGAAGGATTTACATGTAATTTCCGGCGGCAGAAGAGAAAAAAGGGAGAAAAAACTAAAAACTATCCACCGGCAATTCACTGACCACTAAAAACCGACGGGCAATTTACACTGCTAAATGACGCAGCACGCGCCGCCTGAAAGGCAGGTGTGCATGAAACGCTGGTTACACGTTCGTACAATGCTCTTATAGTGTTTCCGAAAAGAAATAATAAAAAAATGGTAAATTACCTATACACCCGTGGATCTAAATGATAACCACGAAAAAATCCAGGATGAAAGTGCCATAATGCCCCTAGCTCTAGGACTTCATTTTTGTCTTTTTTGTGGGTACTTGCATAGTTTCACTATTCACGAATATGTGTATAACCGAAAACACCCCCCATTGTTCCTTGTTTTGTTTTTAGCTCCCAAAAGTCAAATAATAGTCTTACTATGCAATTTAAAACGAAAACTACCAAAAAACCCTAAATAATATGAAAATACCAAACATGTCACCTCTAAATATCTAAAATACTCTTGGTACCGAGGGTTAAATTTTCCAGCACGAGAGGTAATTGAATGTTGCTATTGCCAAAAAAAATTTAATAAAATTTGTTAAAAAAAAATTTCAATGTAGAAAACTGATTGTAAAATTTATTGTTCATATTATTAGATTTAAAATATTTTAGAATAATAATAAAAAGATCATATATATATACACACACACACACACACACATATATATATATATATATATATATGAAGGTGTTGATATTAAATAAATATCAAAATATATAATTAGTTTCACATATTGATAAGGGAAAAAATATTACAAATAATAATTATTATTATTTTGAATGTATTATCTATAATAATAAGAAATTTTAAGACCTAATAATATTAATACAAAAGCAATTAAAAAACTAAATAAATACATGACAAAATAAAAAATATTATTAGATTTTAAAAAATTATTTGAACCGAAAAATAAAAACAGCTAAAATCATTTTTGAAATGATCACGAACAGAAATTAAAATGTAAATATGAAAAACAAATAACCTTAATAACAATGGAAATAATAAAAATTTGTGAGACCATAATTATTGTTAGAGAAAAAAAATCCATATTTTTTTAACTTTTATATTATTATAGCAAAACTATTGCAGAACAATGATATTTTTTTTTTTCAAAACAACTTAGGTTATTTATATATATTAAAGCTCTAATATTAAATAAATACTAAAATATATAATTAGTTTGATATATTTAAAAGAAAATATAAATCACAAATTTGGACAGAAATTACTTTTACAAAATTCAATACCTAACTATATTAACAGAAAATAAATATTATTATATTTAAAGAAATTACTTAACTCGAAGAATAAAAAAAAGAGAAATAATAACAAACATTATTTCGTTAAAATTTGGACATTAAATAGAAAAACTTAATAACATTGGAAATAAAGGAAAATTGGAAAGAAAAAACGAAGAGCATATACATATAAACATGGACAGAAATAAGAACCATGTAAGAAATATGTATAAAAAATAAATGAACTAAAATAAAATCCAAGATTAAAATTATAAGGGATGAAATAAAAAAAACACATATGTAATAAATTTAATTTAAAGGAAAAAATTCAAATAAATCTAAATATTTAAATTAAATAATTTAAAACAAATCCGGAAATTAAAAGAATTAGGACCGAAATGAAACTGAAATTAGTTATTTGAATATTAAATTTAATTGTAGTTAACCTAGGTAAATTTTTCTACTTTTTTTTGTGAGTTGTTTTCCCCCCCCCAATAATATTAGATCTGAAATATTAAAAATAAAAATATTGTTATTTTTTTTAAGAAATATACTTAAACAAAAGAGCATAGAATTAAAATTTGAAAGCCAAATTTTTTTAATTTTATAAGATTTATTCATCATATTATTATATTAAATGTATTTAAGAATACTAATTTTTTTATAAAAAAAATCCTAGGTCATTTTTTTTTTGTCTTGATATATATTTTTAGGCGATAATATTCAATAAATATCAAAACATATAATTAGTCTTACTTACTTTAATTCGTTGAATATATATATATATATATATATATAATTAACTTGACATATTTTCAATAATATATTCAAGTTAAAGGACAAAATTGAAGTAAATCCAAATATTGGAATTAAATAATGTAACACAAAACCGGAAATTAAAAGATTTGAGACCGAAATGAAACTGAAATCCATAATTAACTTGCATAGAAGGATAAAATTGAAAGAAATCAAAATTTGATATCGAAAATATTAAGAATTTATAATAAATTTGCATGGAAGGATGAAATTGAAATCAATCAAAACTTTGATACCAAAAATATTAAGGATTACAGCCCAATTCGCAAAATTAAAAGACTGAGGATCTAAGTGAAACTACAATATATAATCAATTTCAATTGAAGGACAAAATTGAAACAAATCAAAACCTATATAATAGCAATAAGGGTCAGAAAAACAAATTACAACGTTCAGGGACTAAAATGAAATTTGACAAAAAACAGTTGCGCTGACGTCAACTTGCACAGGAGGAGAGAGAAATGGGGGGGAAATTTCAACCTATATAAACCATTGACACGTCTACGGACACCTTACCGTCACATGCGCCACACCATATGGAAGAGAACATGCCTTAAAATCATTCTAGACGCCAGTTGGGGGTTTTTGGACGTCGTAGTAAGCTGCACGCGCCGTCCGAAATACGCGTGGGCGCGGAAACAGACGGCGCGTACGAAGACGCGCCTACAGTACATTGCCGGAAAAATTTTTTGGGTAATTACCGGATCGCCCCTCGCTGCAACGCCTGTTTTTTGTCCTTTTCTAGGGACGAAATGGTTATTGAACTGTGCAAGTAATTATTAAAAAACAAAATAACCGGCCGGACAAACCGGGCCGGACTGAAGACGGTCAATGACCGTTGAGCCCCTGAAACCGGCGGCTTTTTCTTTTCTTTTTCGGGGCGTTTTTTCGTTAATACACCGTTCACTTACTAAACAAAAAGGCAAACGTCCACGCGCGATGCACCGAAGCAAACATCCAGTCTACAGTGCGAATAGGTCTTGAACTACAGCGAACGACGAACCTCTTTTATGTTCTTTGTAATTTCTCTTTAATTTTACTAGTTAGTTTACCAGAATATTTCATAGGTAAGAAAATATTTTAAAAAATATTTAACTTGTAATATTTAAATAAAAGGATATGATTCTATGTTTGCATTTTAGTTGTCATCTTTTACAGCTTTAGAATTAAAATAAAATAATTATTTATATATAATTACGTTGAAGAAAAATATCATGGAGAAAAAAATAAAATAATTAATTACGTTTAATGAATTACTATTTGCTTTATCGAGTATTCATTTTCTTTCCGTAAATAAATTAGGCCAACTTCTTTTACGTTAAAAAATTATATATATTATGTGTTGATGTGCCGAACCTTACAGTTATATGAATTAATTATTATATATATATAAGTTTATTTTCTCGGAAAGTGCCTTTTAGACTTGGAATTTTTAGAGATGAATTAATGATTGAATAACGCCAACGACTTGGAAATCTTTGATGGCAAGGTCACGACCACACAACACAGACTACCTTTCAAAGGTCATCTCCATGGTCCCATTTCCAATTGATCCACTCTATTTGTTACCACATTAGAAGAAGACTAGTTAATTTCCCGTACTACATTGCGAATTGATCAAATAATTTTTATAATTATTGGAATTAAAATATAATATTTATACATGTAAATTTTAATATAATAAAACAGATCAACATATCCTATTATAACAACAGTAACATCAAAATCTTAACATATAAAATTATCACCAATATTACTGTCAAAATAATAAAAATTATTAAATTACCTTGAGAAAAAAACACAAAAAATTAACAAAATGTAAGTAAGAACAAAAAATAAAATAATAATAATAATAATAATAATTATTATTATTATTATTATTATTATTATTATTATAATTATTATTATTATTATTATTGCGTTAATAATGAAAAAAACCAAATTTAAATCAAAGACTAAAAAAAAGCCTAAAAACTTTAACAAAAAAGCAAAAAATAAATAAATAAATAAATGATGAAACAAAAATAAAAATTATCAGCTGAAAAAAATCATTTGAGTTGAAAAAAAAAAGAAATAACAAAGAGGGAAAAAAAAGAAATATCAATTTTTAAATGATCATAAACACAAACAAAAATTTAAGAACTATATTTAAAAAAAAAAACAATATTACTTCAACAAAAGAGAAAATAATAAAAATTATTCGATTATCTTGTGAAAAAAAAAACTAAACAACATTAACAAAAGAGTAAGCACGAAAAAAAAGCCTAAAATTATTATTATTATTATTATTATTGTTATTGTTATTATTGTGTTAATAATGAAAAAAAAACAAAATAAAATCAAAGACTTAAAAAATCATAAAAACTTTAACAAAAGAGAAATAAATAAATAAATGATAAAACAAAAATAAAAATTATTTGCTAAAAAAAAATCATTTGACTTGAAAATTAAAAAAATTGCCCGCACTACGTTGCGAGTTGATCAAACAATTTTTATAATTGTTAGGATTAAAGAAATTAATTGGATTTGTTGGTTCAAAATTACAATATAATATCCATATATGAGGTGAAAATAAATGAAAGACTCAAAAAATCATAAAAACTTTAACAAAAGATCAAACAAAAAAATAAAATAAATGATAAAATAAAAATAAAAATTATGAGGTGAAAAAAAAATTCATTTGACTTGAAAATTAAAATAAATAAATAAAAAATGAATAAAAAAACTAAAAGAAAGAACAAAGAGAGAGAGAAAACAAAAATATCATTTTTTAAATGATCATAGACACAATAAAATTTAAGAGCTAATTGTTTTTTAAAAAAATATCACCTCAACAAATAAGAAAATAATAAAAATTAAAAATGAAAGCTAAGAGCACAATTATATATATATATATATATATATGGACAAAAATAGGGATTATTCTAGAAATATAAAAAACATAAAGGGATTAAAATAAAAAAATTAAAAGTATAAGGGTTGAAATGAAAATCAAATATATTATCAATATTAATCAAATGACAAAATTGAAAAAATCAAAACTTCTGCACAGAATATATTATGGTATTTAAATCCAATCCGGAAATTAAAAGGAGGACTGGACTGAAACCTCAATATATAATTAATTTCAATTGAAGGATCCAATTGAAATAAATCAAAACTTATTTAACAGAAATCAAGATGATACAAAAAATTAAAAGTATAGGGACGAAAGTGAACAAATCATAAAATTAGGGGTCTCTCCTTTACTTTATCGTACAGGAGAGAGAAAATAGAAAAAAATAAGTTTAAACGGCCACCATCACGGTGATGACCACCCTTTGCCAAAACGCACCCCACCATGAGGAAGATCACACGGCGGCGCATCGTCGGAGACGTCGGAAGTTTATTTTCCCCTGTTAGAGGACACCGCATGCACCGCCTGAAGTGGGCGTGAGGCCCAACACCGTCGGTCGCGTGCGGCACAGGTGCGCACAATTTTCAGCAGATAATAAAAAACAATGTGGTCAATTACAGAAACACCCTTACAACTAATTCTTTATTTTTTTTCTTATCTGGGGCATATTAGTATGTAGCTATTTTCAAAAACTGGGAAATCCCCGTGGTACCTCTCCCTACCAGATACGTTTTTTATCTTACATGGGGGCACATTAGTATTTAGTCATTTTCAAAAATTGTTCAATCCCCGTGAAGCCCCTCTCGAAAACAACGGTTTTTTGTCTTTTATGAGGGCCAAAACAGTTATTTTACAGTCCAAATAATGATAAAAAATCAATAAACCGGTAAACCGACCGACTCGACTGACCCGAAAACCAAACCAACCCAAAAATACTCTATTACAATCTACGTTGTTTTTTCTCACAATCAATAGCAAATTCCGGATATCTTTTAGTTTCTTTTATAATAATTTAAAAAAGTGGTTAAGATTATTTTGAAAAGTGTTTTTTTATTTAAAAATATATTATAATAATATTTTTTTTATTTTTTAAAAATTATTTTTAACATCAACAAATATAAATATCTAAAAACATTAAAAAATTTAATTTAAATATATATATATATATATATATATATTTTTAATTTTTTTCAAAAGACAATATCAAACAGGGCATTAATACTAAGAGAAAAGCACGACTCTCGTTTGATGGTTGTCGAAAATCAAAATAGTTGTGATAGGAAAAAAAAATATTTTGTATTATAAAATAAAAAATATTCTAAAAATATATTTAATACATATCTCTAGAAGAGTGTTTTTAAGAGAGAAAAAAAACTATCCATTGTGCTAGGATCAGATTTTTAATATCCTTAAAAAAAAAATTATTTTCCTGGTAATAAACCTGTAAAACGGAATCGGTGGTGAGGAGTCGTCAATTAATTTGAACCTTGTTATAAGTAACAATAAAATCTTGATCTCTACGATCAAGAAATCATCTAGGCAATTGTCAGCAACCAATGAAATGATTTAGCATAATCTAGTTAACATACCCTTCATAATTTTTTTTAAAATATATTTTTTTATTTTTTATTACATGAAATTATTTCATTATTTATTTGGAATTAATTCTTTACTATAATAAAATTCAATTATAATATTTGACTTGAATTGAATTGATAAATATATAAAATTTACATGTTGGAAAAAAATATTTTTTTATCAAACCTCTAAACTTACCTTGGGTAAGTCATCCATTACAATAAGATCATCTTTGTCACCATCTTCATCACATTTCCTAGGTAGGTTACCCATTACAATAAGATATCTTTAACTTTCCATCTGGGTAGGTTTGCTAAAGTAACTAGATGACGAGTCATGTGGTTATTGTTCATTTTCTTCTTCCCTTTTACCTGAAAAGAAAACCCAAAGGTATATTTTATAGGTGCATTTAATATTTTTATCCTACACCAAATTGACAAATCATATATCAAAATGATGAAGTGACATTCGCCTATATTATGGTATGACAAGTTCTGACTTATTGATACCACTATCACCATCACCACACCACCAAAAATGTCCTCTTCATGTTGGTAACTTTCTTCCTCATCCTCATCTCCCTTTCTCCTTGCACTGCTCTAATACATTATGGAGAGTGAATTAATTCACATTCCACAGTTCATGTGCATGTAAACACACACTTTGTTTTGTTTTTTTAGGTTAGGCTTCCAGTGGCCCAACACCCTTCTAGGCTACCATTGAACCATACCAAACTTGTTTAAGAGAATAAAAACAACTTAGAAGAAAGATGAATGAGTCATATTTAACCTTAGTGAAGCTAAAAAAATGTTACTTACTTTCATGTTAAGTCAAACTTGTTTAAGAGAATAAAAACAACTTATAATAAAGATAACTCGCTACTTAGGATCAGAAATGAAGTTAGCAGGGTAAAACTGCAAGTTTTGTTGTGAAACCCTAAAAAAAAATAGGACTAAAGTCATTGTTCAGCAGAAATTAGAAAAAAGAAGGGAGAGATAACCTAAGTTTTTCTTCATAAAAAACTAGGATTAAACACCCAAAAGCTTGTAAACCCATAAAAGTCTAGGAATTCTAAAGTAGAGAAACACAATTTGAGGGAGGATTAACAACAAGAAAGTGAAGAATTTGGGGAAAAAAGAAGCGGATGGTTCTTAACAAGGAGAAGAAGGCTAAGATTCTTCCAAAGTTGTGACCTAAAGTCAAGATTTCATCCAAGTAAGGAGTTCTAATTCCAATTTCTATGAAATTAACCTCAATTTGATTAGAAGTTCATGATTTTTCTTGAATTTGGAATTAGGGTTTTTAAATACAAAACATTGGGGAATGCATAAATGAGTAGGTTTTTCATGAATAAAGGAAAAAACATGGTTGTGATTGATAAGGAAGCAAGGATTGAAGATGAATTGGTTAAGTTTCCTTCAATTTTGCATAACAGGGCAGATTCGTTTCCCTGTTTCTTAGGAGAATTTGGACCTGCAAAATACATAATTCAGGGGGGGTTTCTTCATAGAAGTTGTAGCTGGGAGTGTTAGCTTTCCAACGAGTCTAACCTCGTCTAATTTGGAGCTCTGGAACTCCAGATATGGGTAAAACTCTGAGTAAAGGTCAAGCTGTCACTTGTGTTGACAATTCGGCCAAGTTGAGAAAATAGCAAGACTTTAACCATGTTAAGGGTATAAATTGTTCCTTGCCTTTCATAAAGTGTGTCTTGATATTCAGAAAATAAAAGAAGAGAATAAACGGTGATTAAAATTGAATTCGTGATGTCCACTTGGACTACAAATGAGTTGAAAAGTTAAAGGATGATAATGAGGAATGTAAGTCAGAAAGTAAAGATGGGGTAAAAGAGAAATGAATATTATTACCATTGTAATTGTTGTGTGTGTGATATGTGTATTAATATGGAAAAATGGTGAGTGTTTGTGGTTTCAGGAGGGAGCGCGGGAGGAGGTTCACAACAGGTAGGTACGTGGTCCCTATATCTTCTTTATCTAATAATTATTTTCTTTACTAGTTATTGAACTATAAGTTACAATTTGGGTGCCTATTGATGAGGAAAAGAAAAGGGGTAAAGGAAATGTTAGGGGATGGAAAAGAAAACGAAAAAAAAATAGTTAATGATATCGGCGGGAGACGTCGATATCGGCATAATTTATAACCTCGATTAGCTATTCGGTTTTAGAATAGTTAATGATATCGGCGGGTGACGTCGATATCAGCATGATTTATAAACTCGATTAGCTATTCGGTTTTAGAATAGTTAATGATATCGGCGGGTGACATCGATATCACATAATTTATAAACTTGATTAGCTATTCGGTTTTAGAATAGTTAATGATATCGGCGGGTGACGTCGATATCGGCATAATTTATAAACTTGATTAGCTATTCAGTTTCAGAATAGTTAATGATATCTGCGGGTGACGTCGATATCGACATAATTTATAAACTTGATTAGCTATTCGGTTTTAGAATAGTTAATGATATCGGCGAGTGAAGTCGTTATCGGAAAAATTTATAGACTTGATTAGCTATTTGGTTTCAGAATAGTTAATGATATCGGCAGGTGAAGTCGATATCGGCAAAATTTATAACCTTAAAAGGGTGTATATGGTTGTGTTTAGAATCTCATATGATTTAAGTAGATTGATGTATATGTTGTTTAAATTCTTCTGTAAATTGCTAGTATTTACTTAATTGTTTTACTTATATGGAAAATCTATATTTTGCAGGTTCTTCCCTTTCTCGTCAGAAATAGATTTTAAGACTTAATTTCTTCAAAATTGTTTATTAGTGAAGTTGTATAATTGTAGGGAGTGTTAATCTCGATAGTTTCAAATAGAGGTCTACTGTTCACATTGCGGTTTTGGGTGAAGTTTTAAGAAGCAATGAGTATTAAAGTGCAATTAAGTGCAACGTTTTAGCCTCAAATTAATGATCAATCTAGTTGGACTACTTAGATCTTAGAGGATATGTTAAGAGCTTATGTTATGGGTTTTGAAGTTAGTTGGAGTAAGTTCCTATAATTAGTGAAATTTGCTTACAACAATAATTATGAGGCTTTGTATGATTGGAGGTGTAGATTATTGGTTTGTTGGTTTGAGGTTAGTAAGAAAAGGCTAATAGGAGTAGAGCTAATTTAGATTACCTTATAGAAGATAAAGATGATTAAAAATAAGCTTTAGACATCTTAAAGTGGAATAAAGAGTTACACAGATATAAAGAGGCATGGCTTGGAGTTTTTAGTGGGTGATTGTGTGTTTTTAAAGGTTTCACTGACTAAAAATATATTCAGGTTTGGAAGCAAAGACAAGTTAAGTCCTTGATTTGTTAGGTCATATGAGATTGTAGAGAGAGTTGGGATAATTTCTTATAAGTTGGCACTCCCACCAAACTTGTCATCTATACATCTTGTATTTTGTGTTTCTATGTTATGAAAATATATGTTGGATTTATCTCATGTGCTAGAAGTTCATCTAGTTGAATTGTTAGATAATATGACTTCTTAGGTGCAATTCCTCATCTTTTCTGTAATCTCAGTATGTATTCAATCATTTTCATTAAGTTTTTAGGACAAAAAAATTATATGGTTAGAAGATTGTGATGTTTAAAAATATATAGGAAAAGGCAACAATACCCTAGAGGTTTAGAATTAGGTATGAATGATGAGGGGTATGGTGGTAATTGGATAAAACTAGATAAATATAAATAAAAAAAAAGATTTGATTTTAAGAGAGAATAGGAATATGGGTAAGAAGGGAGAAGAAGGACAAGGAAAGAGAATTAAAAGAAATAAGTTGTAAGATAATGTTTATATATATATATATATATATATATATATATATATATATATTAATGCTCTAAAATTTTGGAGGTTTTTGTTTAATGTTTGTTTTAAGACAATCAAATTATATTATAAAGTTAATTTTGTTATAAGTGTTGCATTGAAATCTGATTAATTTATTTAAGGTTAAGTTTGTTTGTAAATTTGAGTTCACATATGAATAAAACATTGGACAAAAACCTTGCCAATGTGTCGGTTATAACTTGTTTTCATCATTTACACAATCCTAAAGTTGGGTTATGCCTCCTTTACTTGGTGATCATTCAAGCGCTTCTTTCTTGAGATCATGGTGTTAGTTTTTTCTTCTCCTCTCTACCTAAAAATGGTTTCAATAACTATCTTTCTATTTCTTTTCCTACTTGTCTCACTTTGTGTTCCATAATATTTTTCTTTTCCTTTTTGCTCCATCATTATCTTTGTGTATATGTTGCGTCCTTATTTCTTTGTTTCATCATTATCTCTTTGTATTGGGGTTTGTATTAAGACCCACCATGCATGTTTTGTGTGTGTTTTTGTGTCTTTTATGTTTCATATATACCTTGAGGATTGCTTGATCACAAGTAATTTGGTTCCTACTTGAGTCTACTTGCATAAATTGAACTTTATTTACTAGCATGTTGGATCATTAATACAACATTAGGCTTATATGAGAATAATTATGTATTTGTGGATTGTTAAATAAAATAAAGTCTAATTAAAAATGATCTGCTAGGTATTTTAGGCAATTGTGTTTTTGGTGTATCTAATAGGATGTAGACCTTTGTTTGTAGAGATTAAAAGGTTATTTCTATTTCAGTGATGGGCTAAAATAGAAATATAAAAAGATAGGGATACCAAAGGATGGGAATGCCAAAACGCATGAATACCAAAAGGTATATTTTATTTATATATATGGTCATGGTCCCCAGATTACACAGCCGTCTTCATTCTCATTTTTACATCCCATCATCAAAGAGAAAGTAAGGTTAAGGTAGAGAGAATCAAAAGGATAAGAATGCCAAAACGCATGAATACCAAAAGGTACCTTGTTATCTATATATATGGTAATGGTCTCCAGATTATACATCCGACTTCATTCTCATTTTAACATCCCATCATCAAAGAGAAAGTAAGGTTAAGGTAGAGAGAATCAAAGGGCTCTCAGAAAAGAATGTGTTAATTTGGAAGATCATCCACATGACTCTATAAAGCGACTTCGCTGAAGAGGAAAAGGAGGGCTTAACTTTGAAGTTCCATCACCAGAAACCCACTCCTTGAATTTTAGGACTCTTCTTCTGAAAATCAAGAAAAAGAGGACAGAGACGACAACAATGCCCGAAACAGCAACGCCAAAAATGGTGATTGTTCTTCTTTGACAGTGTTTTTGTAGTTTTTAAGTGAAGAGTAATGTAGAAGAGAAAGAACAGCAATGTCAATTTGAGCAATTGCGGAATGTATTATTTGATACTTTTATTGAAAAGCAGGCTTACAATATATAGACCAGAAAAGAATCATGGTGTCAGATTGTTAATTAAGCCATGAACTTGAATAAGTTGCAACCAAACTAACAACTCCCTACAGACCAGGACAAGCTGAAGACTATGAAAAACAGTAACAAAAAAGAATTACAATGAAATGAAATTGCAGTCCTAAATATAATCAACTAACAGTTTTGGCTTTGATGATGTTGCGCTAGGAGGAGTGGTGCACTGGTGCTAGTGGGGCTATCCTGAAATTGCAGTCCTAAATATAATCAACTAACAGTTATGCCAGGATTTGTTCCGGAAAGATGGTCTCTTTTTCTAAATTTGAAGATTTCAACTCCATTCAACATTGCATCAAGGGCATTATTAGACCGAATAGGGTGCAATGCAATTGAAAAATTCTGTACCTCCTCGTTTCCTCTAGCATCCATCGGTACTGGGTAATCTTTGATTGGCGATATATATTTTAAAGGCTAGATCGCCTTTTTGCAATAACATCGGTATAATCTGACAGAAATGAAGCCTAACAAGATAGGTGAATGTGGAGAGCACCGAAAAATCCCAAGTCATGTTGTATTCTATATTTAAATTACCATCTTGCCCCATGGTCCTAGCAATTCGATAGAGGACGTCAGGTGCAGCATAGAGAGCATCCGTCAAGTAGTTTGTATCACCTAACCACCTTCGAAACATGCCAGTTGTGTCTTTGGGCGGTGTGATCTCCTACTCGGTACATTAACAAAAAACCTAAAATAGATCGGTGTTTTACTGTTGGTGCACTGTACACACACACTCATACGCACTATTCATTGGCCATTTGTCTCGGTGCTTCGCAGGTGCACATCTACCTTTTTTTTCTTTTTGAACAGTGTATTAACGAAAAAACCCTCGAAAAAGACAAAAAAAACACCGCCGGTTTCAGGGGCTCCGCAGTAATTGACCAATTTTCGGTCTGGTCCGACCCGGTTCGTCTGACCGATTTTTTAATTTTTTAATATTTCATTGAACAGTGCATTAACGATTTTGTCCCTCTAAAAGGACAAAAAACACGCCTGTGTGGGAGGGGCTTCACGTTAATTAGCCACTATTTTATTATTTCTTTCGTCGGATTACTGTTGGTGCGTCGTCAGACGTGCTGTTCGTTTCTGCTGTCACGCGTGATTCAGGCGGCGCGTGCGGCTTCATACGGCATCCAAAAATGACCACCTGGCGTCGAGAATGATTTTCCGGCATATTCTCTTCCACCTGGTGTGGCGCGTGTGTGACGACGATGTCCACACACGTGTCAATGGTCGTTTGAATTTCCCCCCAATTTCTCTCTCCTGCCTGCGCCAGATGACGTCAGCTAAGCTGTTTTTTGTCAAATTGCATATCAGTCCCTGAACGTTATAATTTGTTTTTCTGGCCCTTATTGCTATTATATAAATGATTTCTTTCAATTGAAATTGATTATAAATTGAAGTTTCAATTCGGTCCTCATGCTTTTAATTTTGTGGGTTGGGCTGGAATTGTAAATATTTTTGGTATCAAAGTTTTGATTGATTTCAATATCCTTCCATGCAAATTTATTATAAATCCTTAATATTTTTGGTATCAAAGTTTGATTTCTTTCAATTTTATCCTTCTATGCAAGTTAATTATGGATTTCAATTTCATTTCGGTCCCAAATCTTTTAATTCCAGGTTTTGTTTTAAATTATTTAATTTCATTTTTTCGATTTACTTCAATTTTATCCTTTAAATTTCAAATATGTCAAATTAATTATATATTTTTATATTTATGTCAAATTAAAATATGTTAAACCAATTATATTTTTTAATATTTATTGAATATTATCGTCTAAGAATATATATAGAGAGAGAGAGAAATGACCTAGGATTGTCCTTTAAATTAAATTTGTTATTGAAAGTATGTCAAATTTAATTCTATATTTGTATATTTATGTCAAATTAGAGTATGTTAAACTAAGTATATGTTTGAATATTTATTGAATATTATCACCTAAAAATATAGAGAGAGAGAGGAAAAATGACCTAGGATTTTTTGAAGGACAAAATTCATATCAGTATTCTAAAATACATTTAATATAATAATATGATGAATAAATCTTATAAAATAAAAAACAAATTGGATTCAAAATTTAATTTTGTGCTCTTTTTTTTAAGTTTATTTCTTGAAAAAAATTTAATATTGTAGATCTAATATTACTGGAAAAAAAATACATCTCAAAAAAACAAAAGGTTGACACATTTACCTACATTATCTACAATTAAAAAATATACAAATCACTTCCCGTTTCGATTAAACTGTTCTTTTTAGACGGCAAATAAATAATTATAGCACGAAAAAAAATTAAGTTTATTTTTAAAAACAAATTACAATATTTTTATTTTTAATTTGTCAGATCGAATATTACTAAGGAACAAAAGCAACTCATAAAAATAAATATTGACAAATTTACCTAGGTTATCTACAATTAAAAAATATACGAACCACTTCCTATTTCGATTACTCTATAAAGTATGTGAGACTAATTATATGTTTTAATATTTATTTAATATTATCGCCTAAAAATATATAGAGAGAGAAAAAAATGACCTAGGATTTAAAAAAAAATGAATATCAATATTCTTAAATACATTTAATATAATAATATGATTAATAAATCTTATATAAAAAAAATTTGGCTTTGAATTTAAATTTGAAACTCTTTTGTTTAAGTTTATTTCTTAAAAACGAATTTAAAATATTTTCATTTTTAATATTTGAAATCTAATATTACTGGGGAAAAGAAACAACTCAAATTTTTTTTTACAAATTTACTTAGGTTATCTACAATTAAAAAATATATGAGTCACTTCCCGTTTCGATTACACTGTTCTTTTTATACGGCAAATAAGTCATTATAACACGCAAAAAAATTAAGTTTATTTCTTCAAAAATTTACAATATTTTTATTTTTAATGTGTCAGATGTAATATTACTAGGAAAAAAAACTATAAAAAAGTTGACAAATTTACCTAGGTTATCTACAATTAAAAAATATACGAACCACTTCCCATTTCGATTATACTATTCCTTTTAGGCGGGGAAAAAATTAATTTGTTACATATTTTATCTATTATATTATTGCTAATTAAATATTTAAACAACTAATTATAGCATGTAAAAAATCAATTAGTTTTCTACATAGAAAAAACCCTAACGCAATGCGCGGGCAAGCATAATAATTATACCACGCAAAAAACTCATTTCTAACATATTTGATCTATTGCAATTTTAGTAATTGAACATTAAAATAACTAATTATAGCACGCAAAAAATATAAGTTTATTTGTGGAATTTTTTTATTTATTTATAATGTGTCAAATCTAATATTACTGAGAAAAAAATGCAACTCGGAAAAAAAAATTACCTGCGTTATCTGCATTTACAAAATATACAAACCACTTTCCATTTCGATTATACAGATTTTATCAATTATAATTATACTAATTAAATATTTAAATAATAAAATACAATACATATAAAAGCAACCAATTTTCTACATAGATAAAAACAACCCGGCATATCGCTCGTCATCTCTAAAGTTGGTCGTTGCCGGGGTCGTGGGGTAATAAGGAGTATATGGACCACTCATGTATGGTTGAAAACAAACATACCACAAAGTGTTGAGCTAAACTATCTATAAACCAACCATCGAGTCTATCGCGCATCCATGCATCATAGCCTACAAGATAGAAATGTTTTCATTGAAATATATTTATAAAAAACAATAAACTAGAAAATAGATATAATAAAAAAAATCTTACTATCCACTTTGTTCATACTTTGTACATTTCAGTCCTTAGTCTTTAAATTTGTGATTCGTCTTGATTTCTTTTATAAAAATTTTGATTTGTTTCAATTTCATACTTCAATTAATTGGTCATATGTTTTGTTTTTCATTTAAATCATTATTCTTTTAATTTTTTAATGTTACTTTAATTCCTTTAATTGTTTCAATCCTTCTAAAGCAATCCCTATTTGTTGTTCATATTTTTTTGTCAATCTTCTTAGTTTTGGTTTTGATTTTTTATCCTTTTCTCTTTTATTAAGGTTTTATTTGTTTTCAATTTAGACCTTCAAATCTAATTTATAGGTCTTATAAACATCTAAGAGGAAATACTTCATTAGTTTTATTTTTAGATAAATAAATTACGAATTTTTAAATTCACATGTATGCTGATTAAGAGGGTATTTGAGATTATGATTGTGGTTGCTTATCAAAATGTTCACTTAGAAATGCATTAAAATAATATATTTTTATTTTAAAAAAATTATTGTTGACATCATCACATCAAAATGATCTAAAAATACTAACAACAATTTCATTTAAAACAAAATAAAAATTTATTGTTTTTCAAATAGTACTTTTGGAGTGATTCCAAACACCTGCTAAGTTTTGTTGTGTTTTTTTATATTGTTAATGTCATTATAATTTTAACATGCATCAACCATGCTTTGAGTTGACTAATTATTATATTTTTTTTTCTTTTATATTAAGCATAAAGAGGTAGATAAAGAATTAAACAAAAAATTAAAAAAAAAGGTCGATTTTGAAAATGGGATGCCAACTCCAGCATGAAAACTAGAATATTAACGGGATATACAAGGCATTCCTGGAAACATCTTTTTCTAATGAGGCAAGAAATAAAGTGAACAATTGGAAATGGGACCATGGAGATGACCTTTGAAAGGTATTTTGTGTTGTGTGGTGGTGGCCTTGGCATCAAAGACTTCCAAGTCGTTGGCGTTATTCAATCAATAATTCATCTCCCAATATTTTAAATGTTTCACCATCTATTATTATTTTAATTTCTATAGCCTCTATAAATATTTTAAAGTAACAACAAATCCATTTTTGTTCTTGACGAATATACAATTTTGGACAATTTTTTTACAAATCCCTATCTCTTAATAAAATCTTGTTTTTATAAGTAGAATTATTTTTTTATTTTTTTTCACATTTTGATTAAACATATTGTGAAGGGAGTAAGAAACAATTTTTTTGGGCAGCATTTTTAATTTGTAAATAAAGAGTTGCTTGTATAGAGCGAATCTTCTCTGTCCATTGATTTCCTTACATCCATGTGAGCCGAATTTTAAATCAGATAGCTTGAGAAACCCTAAAAACACTTTGCTAGGTGAAATTGTTTGTTTTAAACAAAGTATTAATGACTTAGCACTTGTTCATGTTGTTAGCCTGAAAGAGTGGTGATATTGCAGCTGATCAGTGGCTGAATATGCAGATCAGGACTACAAACCATTAATTTCTCATTCCTTATTGAACACCTACTGCAGTAAAATCATTCTATCAGAAACACTAATTATCACTTGCCATATCTATATTTGCATAGATTAATAGGTATTTCAGCTAGAAACCTTAATTTGTGCTAATAAACTAACTTGGCAGTCTTCTCATCGTCCCTTTGAGTTCATGATCTCAGAGAACACAGCACCAGACATCATTTTCTCCGACTCGTTGCTTGAAAACTTTGTTCGTCGCTGCTGCTTGTTGTTGCCATTTCCAAAATGCGGGAATTCAGAACAAGTTCACTATACAGATCATTGCTGCTATCGATTGAGGAGCCTTCCAGAGGACTCTCCATGTTAACTTCTTTCTTAGTTTGAGACCCTTTGACATCCTCTTCCGCACTCACCTGCAGCTGTAATGCAAACTCAAGGTCCCACACCACATCAGTCATCGATGGTCTTTCGACTCCATTTTCGAGCAAGCATCTCACTGCAACATCAACAAATTTTTTCAGACAATCTGGTGAGATCTTTCCATCCAGATACGGATCAATGATTTCATTGATCGTTCCATTGCTGTGGCTTTGTCTAGCTAACTCTGCTAGACTTCCTGGCTCTGCTGATCGGTTTAATGGTGGTCTAGCACACAGTACCTCGAACAACACGACCCCAAAGGAATAGACATCCGATTTTTCTGTCAATTGCATGCTTCGATAATATTCGGGATCCAAGTACCCGAAGCTCCCTTTCACAACGGTGCTCACGTGTCCCTTCGATGAGATCGCGGGGCCTGTTTTGGACAATCCGAAATCTGAAACTTTGGCCACCCATTTCTCATCCAGCAAGATATTTGTTGTCTTCACATCACGATGAATGACAGTGTGCCTTGCACCTGTGTGAAGGTAATGCAGCCCACGGGCAGCACCGATACAAATCTCTAGGCGTTGAGTCCATGAAAGTGGAGGATTATCAGTTCTTTTGAGATGATCACGAAGCGTCCCACGAGCCATATAATCATACACCAGGATCATCTCGTTACTCTCATTGCAGTAACCAATTAGAGAAACCAGATGGCGGAATCTAAGCTGGGAGAGTATCTCAATCTCTGTCTTGAACTCGGTTGCACCCTGCTGTGAACTTGGATTCAAGCGCTTTACCGCAACACGATTGACTCCACCATCAAATGATCCTTTGTACACGTTACCAAAGCCACCAACACCAATAATGAATGAATCGTCGAAGTTTTTCGTAGCTGCTATGATCTCAGCTAGCGAGAAATTGTGGAATAGATCAAAAGGTAGAGATGACCTCTGGGTCTTTATTGACGAGGAAAAAGGAGGGCTTAACTTTGAAGTTCCATCTTTGAATTTTAGAACTCTTGTCCGGAAAATCAAGAACAATAGGACAGAGACGACAACAATGACCGAAACAGCTGCGCCAAAAATGGTGGCTGTTCTTCTTCGACTGTGTTTTGGTTTTGATGATGTCGCGCTAGGAGGAGTAGTGCTAGCGGGGCTATCCTGATATGTGCCAGGATTTGTTTCTGAAAGATTAATGTCTGATTTGCTCAATTTGAAGATTTCAATTCCATTCAACATTGCATCAGTGAAACTAAATGTCTGTGGACTAGGGTGCAATGCAATCGACAAATTCTGTAACTCCTCGATTCCTCTGGCGTGGATCATCACAGCGTAATCTTTGTATATGGGAATCCCATTTCCACCAGCCCAAGAAACTATATCTGCGTAAAGCTCGGCTGTTTGATTAGCGATATATATTTCAAAGATTGGATCGCCTTCTTTAAATATACTCGGTGTAATCGAACAGAAATGAAGCCTAACAAAATAGGTGAACGTGGAGTGGACCGGAAATTCCCAAGTCATATTGTATCTCTCATTTACAGTACCATCAGACCCCATGGTCCTAGCAGTTCGATAGAGTTCTTCAGGTGCAGCATAGCGAGTGTGGTTATTATACTGAAGTTGAATAGTGCCATTAAATTGAAAAACGCTTGGTCGAGCATCCGTCAAGTAATTCGTATCTTCTAACCACCTTCGAAACATGCCAGTACTGTCTTCGGGCGGTGTGATCTGCCTCCCACCCACATTTACTCGGTACATGATCTCTAAAGCAGTTTCGCTTTGAAGGGGAGAATATTGGCCGTCCTTTCCAACATCATACAGTCCTTTGTCATCTCCTGCAGTGTGATAAAGATTGGTGGGCATGGATACGATTTCAATCCCGTTGATGAAAGCATATGCATCGGCAACATGGGGACTCGGCGTGAACGTTATGCTCAGATATTTCATCTCATCTTCGACATTTAGAATGAACTCTCTGGCGTAACCTCTGGCACCATGAGGCTCAGTGTAATGGACGCCATTGAAGTTGCTAAGAAAGGTATAGCGACCGGTTGTGACAGAAAAAGATGATTTGGTCCTGTTGAATCCAGGGTAGGAAGCCGGATAAAAATGAAGGCGAACAAACTTAGGTCCTGTTGTTGTAACGGGAAATGTGTAGGTGAATTCGGAGCGAGAGACTCGTGCAGTATCATATGGGGCTTGATTTGCAGTGGATTGTATTGAGCTGCTGTCTTGATCTAGAAGGGCCACTGTTGAGTTGATATTGTCTGCAGTCCAGTTTCTATCGCTTACAGACCTCTCGGAGATTAATGAACCACAATCGAGCGCTATGTTATCGAGAGGAAGGTAAGCTTGCGGTGAATCCCCGGTTGCAAGGATGGTGAGATGGAGGAGGAAGAAGGTGAGGTACAAAGGAGTGGAAACAGATGAATTTAGGAGACACAGATATTTGTAGCTGCTGCTACCCATTTTGTTTTTGGCCGGAGAAGGAGAGGTGAAGAGATCAAGAGGAGAAGCTGCGTTTAATTCTATGCAGAGAGGAGTTACTTTAAAGTAATTTGAGTTGACTGATTCTTTAATTTTTTGGTTTCCTAATTATATAAGGAAAATCAGGAATTATATTTATTTTTTCATGAATTGTTTTTATTTATTTTTAATTTTCGATTTTTTAAAATAAAATTTATTTTTCCCACTTTTTTTTTCTTTGGATCTATGAAATAAAAAAACATTAGAAAAAAAATACAAGAGAAGAATTTCAGACTACGCGAGTACAAATAAAGGAAATCATTTTATTTCTCCTACAAAAAAACACAAAATTATATATATACATAGAACCTAGTATTAATAAAAATACTTCACTTATCCCTATATTACCAACCTATATTTCATTAAGAAAAAAGCTAAATCATGTCGATAATTCACTGTAGCTAAAGACACATTTCACCATAGATTACAACAGTGCACTTACTATTATTCCCTAAAAATAAAAATTAATAATTAGCTTTTCATATTCTTGATTAAATAATTGTTTGGGGATATGCATCTTTTCCAATTTATAACAGTAAAATATGGTTTTGCCCCTGAAATCAGGAAAAACAATGTCTCCTAGGCAAGGGTATTCTAGGCATTTTGGTTTTTATGAGAAGTTAAATAATATTTTTATCCTCAAATAAGACAAAAAATAAGAATAGTCGGCAAGAGTATTTTTGGTGTTTCTATTTTTATGAACATTAAACCCTTGGAAAAGAAAAGAAAAAAACAAGAGCTATTAAGTATTTTAGTATTTTGATATGTGTTTTTTTGTTATTAGGACGGGCTTCAGCGGGTGTTTTGATATTTTGATATTTTTTAAGTAATTTTTTATTAAAAAAATGTTGGAGTTTGTGCCTAACACGCCAATGGTTTTGAGTTGTTCGAGCAATACAAGTGGTGCATGACTCTCCATGTGGTGGCTAACATAGTCGATCATCATCTCACTAGATGCGCCACCATGTGAACTTCCCCATGGTGGTTCGCGTATCAGCACCCAATGGTCTGAGAGTTATCGTGGTTGATTTCTCTCTCTCTCTCTCTATCCTGGAACCTAATATCCATTCAAGTCCTCTTTATATATGCTTTGTACATTTGAGTCCTTGGTTTTTTAATTTCTAATTTTGTCTTGATTTCTTTTATAAAAGTTTTGATTTGTTTCAATTTTTCCTTCAATTGAAATTGGTCATATGTTTTGTTTTTCATTTCAACCCTAATCTTTTAATTTGATTTTAATTCCTTTAATTGCTTCAGTCCTTCTAAAGCAATCCCTATTTTTTGTTCATATTTATGTGTCAATCTTTTTAGTTTTGGTTTTGATTTTTTATCCTTTTCTCCTTTATGAATATTTTATTTGTTTTCAATTTAGACCTTCAATTCTAATTTATAGGTCTTATAAACATCTAAGAGGAAATACTTTATTAGTTTTATTTTTAAATAAATAAATTACAAATTTAATATTCACATGTATGCTCATTAAGAGGATGTTTGAGAATATGATTGCTGTTGCTTTTCAAAATGCTTTTCACTTAGAAATGAATTAAAATAATATATTTTAAAAAAAATTATTTTTGATATCATCACATCAAAATGATCTAAAAACATTAACAATAATTTCATTTAAAACAAAATAAAAATTTATTGTTTTTCAAAAAGCACTTTTAGAGTGATTTCCAAACACCAGCTAAGTTTTGTTGTGTTTTTTATATTGTTAATGTTATTATAGTTTTCACATGCATCAACCATGATTTGAGTTGACTAATTATTATAATTTTTTTTCTTTTATATTAAGCATAAAGAGGTAGATAAAGAATTATACAAAATTAAACAAAAAATATAATAAAAAAAGGTCAATTTCTAAAATGGGATGCCCATTCCAGCATGAAAACTGGAATATTAACGGGATATAGCTTTTCATATTCTTGATTAAATAATTGTTTGGGGATATGCATCTTTTCCAATTTATAACAGTAAAATATGGTTTCGCCCCTGAAATCAGGAAAAACAATGTCTCCTAGGCAAGGGTATTCTAGGCATTTTGGTTTTTATGAGAAGTTAAAT
This sequence comes from Salix brachista, assembly GCA_009078335.1. Classification (NCBI taxonomy): domain Eukaryota; kingdom Viridiplantae; phylum Streptophyta; class Magnoliopsida; order Malpighiales; family Salicaceae; genus Salix; species Salix brachista. The sequence goes on from VDCV01000024.1 coordinate 380,238, forward strand.
AATATTTTTATCCTCAAATAAGACAAAAAATAAGAATAGTCGGCAAGAGTATTTTTGGTGTTTCTATTTTTATGAACATTAAACCCTTGGAAAAGAAAAGAAAAAAACAAGAGCTATTAAGTATTTTAGTATTTTGATATGTGTTTTTTTGTTATTAGGACGGGCTTCAGCGGGTGTTTTGATATTTTGATATTTTTTTAAGTAATTTTTTATTAAAAAAATGTTGGAGTTTGTGCCTAACACGCCAATGGTTTTGAGTTGTTCGAGCAATACAAGTGGTGCATGACTCTCCATGTGGTGGCTAACATAGTCGATCATCATCTCACTAGATGCGCCACCATGTGAACTTCCCCATGGTGGTTCGCGTATCAGCACCCAATGGTCTGAGAGTTATCGTGGTTGATTTCTCTCTCTCTCTCTCTCTATCCTGGAACCTAATATCCATTCAAGTCCTCTTTATATATGCTTTGTACATTTGAGTCCTTGGTTTTTTAATTTCTAATTTTGTCTTGATTTCTTTTATAAAAGTTTTGATTTGTTTCAATTTTTCCTTCAATTGAAATTGGTCATATGTTTTGTTTTTCATTTCAACCCTAATCTTTTAATTTGATTTTAATTCCTTTAATTGCTTCAGTCCTTCTAAAGCAATCCCTATTTTTTGTTCATATTTATGTGTCAATCTTTTTAGTTTTGGTTTTGATTTTTTATCCTTTTCTCCTTTATGAATATTTTATTTGTTTTCAATTTAGACCTTCAATTCTAATTTATAGGTCTTATAAACATCTAAGAGGAAATACTTTATTAGTTTTATTTTTAAATAAATAAATTACAAATTTAATATTCACATGTATGCTCATTAAGAGGATGTTTGAGAATATGATTGCTGTTGCTTTTCAAAATGCTTTTCACTTAGAAATGAATTAAAATAATATATTTTAAAAAAAATTATTTTTGATATCATCACATCAAAATGATCTAAAAACATTAACAATAATTTCATTTAAAACAAAATAAAAATTTATTGTTTTTCAAAAAGCACTTTTAGAGTGATTTCCAAACACCAGCTAAGTTTTGTTGTGTTTTTTATATTGTTAATGTTATTATAGTTTTCACATGCATCAACCATGATTTGAGTTGACTAATTATTATAATTTTTTTTCTTTTATATTAAGCATAAAGAGGTAGATAAAGAATTATACAAAATTAAACAAAAAATATAATAAAAAAAGGTCAATTTCTAAAATGGGATGCCCATTCCAGCATGAAAACTGGAATATTAACGGGATATAGCTTTTCATATTCTTGATTAAATAATTGTTTGGGGATATGCATCTTTTCCAATTTATAACAGTAAAATATGGTTTCGCCCCTGAAATCAGGAAAAACAATGTCTCCTAGGCAAGGGTATTCTAGGCATTTTGGTTTTTATGAGAAGTTAAATAATATTTTTATCCTCAAATAAGACAAAAAATAAGAATAGTCGGCAAGAGTATTTTTGGTGTTTCTATTTTTATGAACATTAAACCCTTGGAAAAGAAAAGAAAAAAACAAGAGCTATTAAGTATTTTAGTATTTTGATATGTGTTTTTTTGTTATTAGGACGGGCTTCAGCGGGTGTTTTGATATTTTGATATTTTTTTAAGTAATTTTTTATTAAAAAAATGTTGGAGTTTGTGCCTAACACGCCAATGGTTTTGAGTTGTTCGAGCAATACAAGTGGTGCATGACTCTCCATGTGGTGGCTAACATAGTCGATCATCATCTCACTAGATGCGCCACCATGTGAACTTCCCCATGGTGGTTCGCGTATCAGCACCCAATGGTCTGAGAGTTATCGTGGTTGATTTCTCTCTCTCTCTCTCTCTATCCTGGAACCTAATATCCATTCAAGTCCTCTTTATATATGCTTTGTACATTTGAGTCCTTGGTTTTTTAATTTCTAATTTTGTCTTGATTTCTTTTATAAAAGTTTTGATTTGTTTCAATTTTTCCTTCAATTGAAATTGGTCATATGTTTTGTTTTTCATTTCAACCCTAATCTTTTAATTTGATTTTAATTCCTTTAATTGCTTCAGTCCTTCTAAAGCAATCCCTATTTTTTGTTCATATTTATGTGTCAATCTTTTTAGTTTTGGTTTTGATTTTTTATCCTTTTCTCCTTTATGAATATTTTATTTGTTTTCAATTTAGACCTTCAATTCTAATTTATAGGTCTTATAAACATCTAAGAGGAAATACTTTATTAGTTTTATTTTTAAATAAATAAATTACAAATTTAATATTCACATGTATGCTCATTAAGAGGATGTTTGAGAATATGATTGTTGTTGCTTTTTAAAATGCTTTTCACTTAGAAATGAATTAAAATAATATATTTTAAAAAAAATTATTTTTGATATCATCACATCAAAATGATCTAAAAACATTAACAATAATTTCATTTAAAACAAAATAAAAATTTATTGTTTTTCAAAAAGCACTTTTATAGTGATTTCCAAACACCAGCTAAGTTTTGTTGTGTTTTTTATATTGTTAATGTTATTATAGTTTTCACATGCATCAACCATGATTTGAGTTGACTAATTATTATATTTTTTTTTCTTTTATATTAAGCATAAAGAGGTAGATAAAGAATTATACAAAATTAAACAAAAAATATAATAAAAAAGGTCAATTTCTAAAATGGGATGCCCATTCCAGCATGAAAACTGGAATATTAACGGGATATACAAGTCACTCATGGAAACATCTTCTTCTAATGAGGCAACAAATAGAGTGGACCAATTGGAAATGGGACCATGAAGATGACCTTTGAAAGGTATTTTGTGTTGTGTGGTCGTGGCCTTGGCATCAAAGACTTCCAAGTCGTTGGCGTTATTCAATCAATAATTCATCTCTAAAAAATCCAAGTTTAAAAGGCACTTTCCAAGAAAATAAACTTTGAAAGGTCATCTATAGTGATCTGGCATCAAAGACTTCCAAGTCGTTGGCATTATTCAATCAATAATTCATCTCTAAATATCTTAAGTCTAAAAGGCATTTCCAAAAAAAAAACAATATTTTTAATTTGCAATGAAATTATTTAGAAATTGTTTGCAGTTCTTATAACGTTAGCAATACTATCTGAAATTATTATTAATTGATTTAATTATTTTTTTTCATTGGTGAAATATTCTTTATAGATTCTCTTCAAGTTAAGAAAATAATAAATCAACTTCTTGTATTTTATTTGAATCTAAGCCCAATATTTTAAATGTTTCACCATCTATTATTATTTTAATTTCTATAGCCTCTATAAATATTTTAAAGTAACAACAAATCCATTTTTGTTCTTGACGAATATACAATTTTGGACAATTTTTTTACAAATCCCTATCTCTTAATAAAATCTTGTTTTTATAAGTAGAATTATTTTTTAATTTTTTTTTCACATTTTGATTAAACATATTGTGAAGGGAGTAAGAAACAAATTTTTTGGGCAGCATTTTTAATTTGTAAATAAAGAGTTGCTTGTATAGAGGGAATCTTCTCTGTCCATTGATTTCCTTCCATCCATCTGAGCCGAATTTTAAACCAGATAGCTGGAGAAACCCTAAAAACACTTTGCTAGGTGAAATTGTTTGTTTTAAACAGAGTATTAATGACTTAGCACTTGTTCATGTTGTTAGCCTGAAAGAGTGGTGATGTTGCAGCTGATCAGTGGCCGAATAGCAAGAAAAACTGGATGGTTCCAATTAATGCTGAATATGCAGATCAGGACTACAAACCATTAATTTCTCATTCTTTATTGAACAGCTACTACAGTAAAATCATTCTATCAGAAACACTAATTATCACTTGCCATATCTATATTTGCATAAATTAATAGGTATTTCAGCTAGAAACCTTAATTTGTGCTAATAAACTAACTTAGCATGTTTCTCATCGTCCCTTTGAGTTCATGATCTCAGAGAACACAGCACCAGACATCATTTTCTCCGACTCGCTGCTTTGAAAACTTTGTTCGTCGCTGCAGCTTGTTGTTGCCATTTCCAAAATTCGGGAATTGACAACAAGTTCACTGCCAGTACTAAACAAATCACTGCTGCTGTCGATTGAGGAGCCTTTCAGAGGACTTTCCATGTTAACTTCTTTCTTCGTTTGAGATCCTTTCACATACTCTACCGCACTCTCTTGCAGCTGTAATGCAAACTCAAGGCCCCACACCACATCAGTCATCGATGGTCGTTCGATTCCATCTTCGTGCAAGCATGTCACTGCAACTTCAACGAATTTTTTCAGACAATCTGGTGAGATCTTTCCATCCAGATACGGATCAATGATTTCATTGATCGTTCCATTGCTGTGGCTTTGTCTAGCCAACTCTGCTAGACTTGCTGGCACTGCTGATCGGTTTAATGGTGGTCTAGCACACAGTACCTCGAACAACACGACCCCAAATGAATAGACATCCGATTTTTCTGTCAATTGCATGCGTTGACAATATTCGGGATCCAAGTACCCTAAGCTGCCTTTCACAACGGTGCTCACGTGTCCCTTCGATGAGATCGTGGGGCCTGTTTTGGACAATCCGAAATCTGAAACTTTGGCCACCCATTTCTCATCCAGCAAGATATTTGTTGTCTTCACATCACGATGAATGACAGTGTGCCTTGCACCTGTGTGAAGGTACTGCAGCCCACGGGCAGCTCCGATACAAATCTCTAGGCGTTGAGTCCATGAAAGTGGAGGATTAGCAGTTCTTTTGAGATGATCACGAAGCGTCCCACGAGCCATATAATCATACACCAGGATCATCTCGTTATTCTCATTGCAGTAACCAATTAGAGAAACCAGATGGCGGAATCTAAGCTTGGAGAGCATCTCAATCTCTGTCTTGAACTCGGTTTCACCCTGCTGTGAACTTGGATTCAAGCGCTTTATCGCAACACGAGTGACTCCACCATCAAATAATCCTTTGTACACGTTACCAAAGCCACCAACACCAATAATGAATGAATCGTCGAAGTTTTTCGTAGCTGCTATGATCTCAGCTAGCGAGAAATTGTGGCATAGATCAAAAGGTAGAGATGACCTCTGGGTGTTCATTGACTTTGTTGACGAGGAAAAAGCAGGGCTTAACTTCGAAGTTCCACCACCAGAAACCCACTCCTTGAATTTTAGGACTCTTCTCCGGAAAATCAAGAAAAATAGGACAGAGACGACAACAAGGCCCGAAACAGCAGCGCCAAAAATGATGGCTGTTCTTCTTCGACTGTTTGGCTTTGATGATGTCGCGCTAGGAGGAGTGCTAGTGGGGCTATCCTCATATGCGGGAGGATTTGGTCCGGAAAGATTGTCTGAATTGCTCAATTTGAAGATTTCAACTCCATTCAACATTGCTTCAAAGACTTTTAAAGTCTCAATAGGGTGCAATGCAATCGACAAATTCTGTACCTCCTCGTTTCCTCTGGCATCCATCATTACTGAGTAATCTTTGTATACGGGAACCCCATATCCACCAGCCATATCAATAATATCTGCGTAACGTTCTGCAGTTTGATTAGCGATATATATTTCAAAGACTAGATCGTCTTTTTGGAATATCATCGGTATAAACTGACAGAAATGAAGCCTAACAAGATAGGAGAATGTGGAGTGGACCGGAAATTCCCAAGTCATGTTGTACTCTGCATTTACAGTACGATTGGGCCCCATGCTCCTAGCAGTTCGATAGAGGTAGTCAGGTGCAGCATAGCGAGTGTCGTTATTATACTGAAGTTGAATGGTGTCATTATAGAGGTAAGCGCCTGGTCGAGCATCAGTCAAGTAGTTTGTATCATCTGACCACCTTCGAAACATGCCAGTAGTGTCTGTGGGCGGTGTGATCTCCGCCCCACCCACAGTTACTCGGTACATCATCTCTAAAGCAGTTTCGTTTTGAAGGGGATTATTGAACCCCTTGTCAAAATCATTCATCGCTCTTGCAGTATAATAAAGATTGGTGGGCATGGATACGATTTCAATCCCGTTGATGAAAGCATATGCATCAGCTACATGAGGACTTGGCGTGAACGTTATGCTCAGATTTTTCCGCTCATCTTCGACATTTAGGATGAATTCTCTGGCGTAATAACCTGTGTCACCATGAGGGTCAGTGTAATGGAAGCCACTGAAGTTGCTAAGAAAGGTATAGCGACCGGTTGTGACAGAAAAAGATGCCTTCGACCTGTTGAATCCAGGGTAGGAAGCAGGATAAAAATGAAGGCGAACAAACTTAGGTCCTGCTGTTGTGACGGGAAATGAGTAGGTGAATTGGGAGTGAGAGACTCGTGCAGTATGATAAGGTACAGTGCTAGTGGAGGCTTCATTAGCAGCGGATGGTATTGAGCCGTTGTCTTGATCCAGAAGGGCCACTTTTGAGTTGATGTCTGCAGTCCAGTTTCTATCGTTTACAGACCTCTCGGAGATTAATGAACCACAATCGAGCGCTATGTTATCGAGAGGAAGGTAAGGTTGCGGTGAATCCCCGGTTACAAGGATGGTGAGATGGAGAAACAAGAAGGTGAGGTTCAGATATTTGTAGCTGCTGCTACTCATTTTGTTTTTGGACGGAGAAGGAGAGAGAAAGAAATCAAGAGGAGGAGCTGCGTTTAATTCTATGCAGAGAAGTTACTTTAAAGTAATTTGAGTTGACTGATTCTTTTATTTTTTATTTTTTTATTTTTTTTAAAGTCATTTGAGTTGACTGATTCTTTTATTTTTTATTTTTTTGCTTTCCTAATTATAAAAGGAAAATCAGAAATTATATTTATTTTTTCATGGATTTTTTATATATATTTTTAATTTTCTATTTTTTACAATAAAATTTATTTTTCCCAATTTGTTTTTCTTTGGATCTATAAAATAAAATAAAAAAACATGTGGAAAAAAACAAGAATACAAGAGAATAATTTCAGACTAAGCTAGTACTAATAAAGTAAATCATTTTATGTCTCCAGCAGAAATAAGAAAAAATCCAACATTATATATATTGAAACTAGTACTAATAAAAATATTTCACATATCCCTATATGTTTCTGGAATTTAAAATTAATAAAAAAAATCGACTTGATCATTGATAGAGAAACTCATATTGTCCAATGAATCAAACCGTAAGCAATGAATTATGCAAATTGAAATCACCGCAATGAATTATGCAAATTGAAATCTCCACAATGAATTATCAATCTATATTTCATAATTTTCGTGACTTTTCTTTGGTCAACATAAATATAAGCACTCCTATTAATGTATTTAACAATTAGGTTGAAAAGTCGAGATCCCGGCCATAACCAGCACGGCAACATCTCACAACAAATCTGCTTATAATCACAGATGCTATACATGGATGCTAGTGTTTTAATTTGTTTCAACCGGACGTGTATCATGTTTCTATGTTGAACAATATTCATTGACTTTTCCTTTTCAATTTAAAATCCATTATTTGGTTCTTATTTTCTTTTACTTGTATACTAAATGGTAGTTTCACAATGCATGCATAGAAGCACACAACCACAGACCCAACCATATTACACGAGGAGGAGGAGGTTGGTCGTTGCCGGGGTCGTGGGGGTAATAAGGAGTATATGGACCACCCATATATGGTTGGAAACAAATATATAACAAAGTGTTGAGCTAAACTATCTATAAACCACCCATGTATGGTTGAAAACAAACATACTTATCTACATTTTTTTAGTGGTCATCACCAAAGTTATTGATCCCGTTCCGTTCCGGCCGGAACGACCCGTCCCGTTGCAAAATCCGGGACAAAACGGCGACGTTTTTGTCCCGGTAAAAATCCCGGCCAGTTCCGGAAAATCCGGCCAAATTCCGGCCGGAACGCCCCGGTTCCGTACCGGGCGTTCCGTTCCGGGTTCAAAAAATTCCAAATAAAACTCTAAATTAAAATAAATACATTCTGCCGCCGGTTCAAACTTCAAAACGGAGCCAAGAAAAAACAATGGAGAAGAGGATGAGGAGATGAGGAAGAGAGTAAAGGAGATGAGGAGGAAGAGAGTAAAGGAGATGAGGATGAGGAGGAAAAAAAATAAATGGAGAAAAGAAGATGACTGATGAGGAAGAAAAATAAATGGAGAAGAAGAGATGATGAAATGAGGGTGGGCGGCGGCTGGGAGAAGGAGATTGGGGCTTTAGGGTTATGTTGGATTTGCCTTTTATACTTAGTTATTATAATAATAATAATAAAAAAAAAAAAGAAAAGAAGAAGGAGGTAGTTACGGGGGGGTTATGTTATATAAATTAATAATAATAATAATAATAATAATAAAATAGGTTTATACGGGGGAGGGGTAATAATAAATTAATAATAATAATAATAATAATAAATAACTAAATAAAAATATGTTTCTAACTTTTTAGGGGGGGTTATAAATTATTAATAATAATAATAATAATAATAATAATAATAATAATAATAATATTTTTTTTTGGAGGGTTAATTTTTTTGTGGGTCTTTTAATTATATTTAAATTTATTTTTTTAATTTAAATATAATTAAAAATAATAATTTTATTGTTGGAGGATTTTTCAAAAGCAATTATTTAATTATATAACTTACTCCTATTTATTATATAATTAATTGTATCATTAAACTATATATAAAATACTTGAACTTTATTTAAAATAAGATAAAAAAATGGTTCTTTTATTAATGACGTAGAAGATGTTTGATGTATTTTTCTTTTATTTTAGAACATTTTACTTTCATAATATTTTGGAATTTCAAAGATGTTTCTAATTTTGAGATTATGTTTGTATTGTATAATTTAAATTTCATTTATCTTGAATTTAAATTATATTTGTTAAATTAATATTTTATTTTTTTCATATATATAATTAAATAAAAATGAACAGTACAAAACCGGAACGGTACCCGGAACGGTACCGAAACCGGAACGTTCCGTTCCAAACACAAAACCGGAACGGTACCCGGGACGAGATCAATAACTATGGTCATCACGGCACACGTACATCTCAATAAAGAAATCTATTGAGTTTGTCTCGCATCCATGCATCATAGCCTACAAGATAGAAATGTTTTCATTTAAATATATTTATAAAAAACAATAAACTAAAAAATGGATATAATAAAAAAAATCTTATTATCCACTTTGTTTATACTTTGTACATTTCAGTTCTTAGTCTTTAAATTTTTGATTCATCTTAAAGAGGTAGATAAAGGGAGATTAAGAATTATACAGAATTGAACAAAAAATAAATAAATAAACATCAATTTCTAAAATGCCCACTCCAGCATGAAAACTAGAATATTAACGGGATATACCTTTGAAAAGTCATTCATGGAAAATGAGGCAACAAATAGAGTGATTAATTGGAAATGGGACCATGGAGATGACCTTTGAAAGGTCATCTGTGTTTGTGTGGTCATGACCTTGGCATCAAAGACTTCCAAGTCGTTGGCGTTATTCAATCAATAATTCATCTCGCGCGTATGTGTTCTTTTTTTTTTCTGTCTATGAACAGTGCATTAATGATTATGCCCCTCGAAAACGAAAAAAACATGACGCAGGGACCAGGGGCTGTTTCGGTTTTGTCAAAAAAAATTGCACAGTGCACCGACAGAAACAACCCTCGAAAAAGACAAAATAGAGTGCAGTAAACGGGGGTAGGTCCATATTTTCCCCTCAGGTTTTTTCGTGAATACCAGTGGGTTCAGGGGGGTGTCGGTAATTATCCAATATTTTTTTTGCATGAACTGCAGGCGCGTGGTCCATACGCACCCGCAGTGTTTCACGCCAACGCTCCCTTGAGGCGGCTCGTGCGGGTCCTTCAAGAGGTCAAAAATTCACTTCCGTCGTGTCGGGAGGTGCGCCGTCATGTCCTCTGTCTACCGCCACGGCGCGTTCCGATCATATATGTTTAGGTAAACGGCAGCGAACGGTTTTGTGTCGATAATCGGGTTTCTCTCTCTTGCCGCCGCAAACTATGTAGAGGTCCCTGATGTGTAGAAAGTTTAGTTTAGTCCCTGGTGTTTTGATTTCGGTTTTATTACTGATTTCTTTAACTGAAAATTTTATTATTTTCAATTGTACCCTTCAATTAAAACTTATTATATAAGGAAGTTTTTATTTCAGTCCTTATTCTTTTGATTTTTGATTTCTTTTTAGTTCCTTGAATTTGTTCGGTACGGAAGTTTGACTTTGTTGTGATTTAATCCTCCAATTGAAATTGGTTAATATGTTACTTTTCATTTCAATCCTCCTTCTTTGATTTTTTTATTAAATTACACAGCAATTATTATTATTATTCTATTATTTATTTTGGTCTCAAAGTGTTTATTTGTTTCAATTTTATCCTTCAGTTGGAATTAATTATATATTTTAGTTTTCATTTCGGTCCTTATTCTTTGAATTTTTTATTTGATATTAATTCATTTGTTTTTGTTTTTTGTTTTTTTATTCTTGGACAATGTTTATTTTTTATTAGTATTTATGCATTTATGCTTTTAGTTTTTGTTTTTAATTTTTGTCTTTTTTTATTTGGGTTTTATTTTTAATCGGTTAAATCCTGGAATTTTAATTTATGTTTGTAATCATTTTAAAATTAATATTATTCTCTTTTTCCCTTTATTTATTTTTTTGTGTTTTTTGTTATTTTTATTTGTTCTTTGGATTAGATGATTTGTATAATTTTATTATTTGCGCAATAATAATGTTAATTTTTGTGATTATTTTTTTATTGTTTCTTTATAAAAAGCTTTTGATTTTTTTAATGATTCTTCTGAAATTTTAATTTATATTAGTGATCATTTTAAAATTAATGTTTCTCCATTTTTTCCTTTATTCATTTTTTTTGTGTGTTTTCTGTTTTTTTATTGTTCTTTAGATTAGATGATTTTTATGATTTTGTTATTTGTGCAATAATAATGATAATTTTAGTGATTATATTTTTAATTTTTTTATAAAAATCTTTTGATGTTTTTTTAATGATTTTCCGGAAATATTAGTGATTTTTCAGGGCAAATTAATTATTTTAATTGTTTTGACAGTAATGTTGATAATAATGTTAGCTGTTATAGTAATGATAATGACAATAATGTAGGGATGGATTTTTAATTTATGTTTTTGTCTTTTTGTTGATAGAAAATTAACAGTTTATTTTTGTTATTTGATTATTACAGGTATTTTCACAATTTATATTTTATTTTTGTTTGATTTAAATTGAATTATAAAATAAATTAATCTTCATACAATGAACTCAATAATTCAGATATCCTAGTTTTCTTGCTTTTTTAATGATGATGATAAATTTATGCTGGTTATTTCTTTAGAAACTACTAAACAGATAAATTTATATCGATTTAAAATTCATATATTTTATAGAAAACTTCCACTTGACAGGAATTCTACACAAATTTATTATTTTTGCAAATACACACAATTAATATTTTTTATGTTGAAAAAAATATGGTGCCGCCCGCGACGAGGCGCGAGGGCATTTGCTAGTTATAATATAAATTTGGACAAAATAATAAATCCTTACAAAAATTCTTGTGGAGTGCAAGTTTTCTATAAAATATATGAATTTTAAATCAATATAAATTTATTTGTTTAATAGGTTTCAACGAAATGATCACCATAAAATTATCATGGTCATTAAAAAAACAAAACTTTTGGATAATCGAATTTACTATATTAGAATTAGTTCATTTTATCATCCAATTTAAATTAAACACAACAAACAAGATATAAATCGTGAAAATACCTGCAATAACCAAATAAAAAAAATCAGTACTTCATTTTCTATCTACAAAAAGAAGAATACATCATTGAAAATCTATCCCTATATTACCATTATTATCCTGACTATAACAGTTAAAGTAATTATCAACATTATAGCCCAACAATTAAAATCATTAAATTGCCCCAAAGAATAAAAAAGCAAAATATTTTTACAAAAAAACAATAAAAAAATAATCACCAAAATTATCATTATTATTGCACAAACAACGAAAACATAAAATCATCTGATCTAGAGAACTAATAAAAATAACTGAAACCACCAAAAAAAGAAAACATGGAAGAAGGAAGAAATATTATTTTTAAAATGATATCCAACATAAATTAAACTTTTTGGATTGAACCAAATAAAAATAACACCCCAACAAAAAAAATTACAAAAATAAAAAAATAAAAAATAAAAGCATAGATGCATAAATATAGGTAAAAATAAACATTGTCCAAGAAGGACCGTAAAAACCAAAGGAATTAATACCAAAATAAAAAATTCATATAGTAATGGACGAAATGAAAACTAAAAAATATAATTAATTTCAATCAAAGGATAAAATTGCAACAAATAAAAATCCTGAGATTGAAACAAATAAAGGGATTTTTAAAAATATTATAGTGTAATTTGGTTAAAAATTAAAATAATAAGTACCGAAATAAAAAGTAGCATATATGACTAATTTTAAATGGAGGACCAAATTAAAACTTGCAGACCCAAGAAATTACAGAAACCAAAAACAAATCAATAATCAAAAAAATAAAGACTGAAATGAAAAATAACATATATAATCAATTTCAATTGAAGGGCACAATTGAAAACAATCAAACTTGTCATTTGCCCTGCGCTCCGCCACAAAGATTTTTGTTTTGGACTCGTTTCAACATATATAATTTTTTATTTTGTATTTTAGTCCTTATTCTATATTGTTTTTGTTTAGTTTCAATCTATGTAATTTTTTCAATCTTTATGTGATATTTTTTATTTCTTGTTCTTATTTATGTATTTATACTCTTAATTTTGACTTTTATTTTTTATTGTAATTTATTTCTGTATTAAATACAATTTGCGCTAAAAAACAGGGTAAGTTTAAATTTGTTGGTGTGAAAGGAGAGTGAAACTCTTTCTTATGCTTGTATAGTGAATATTTTATTGTTAGTGAGTTGTTTTATGTATTTTTTTCATCTATTTTATCTACTTGTGGCTTGGTATATTTCTAGTTTAAAGTGATTTTTATATAAAAAGAAATTAAAATATTTTTTTATTTTAAGATTTATTCTTGATATTATTTTATTTAAAAATATTTCATAGCACTGAAATTAAATTAATTTGAGATTAAAAAAATATTATTTTAGTTTTTTTATATATTTTTTAATATGATAAATATTAAACTAATACAAAAATATATAATTAGCTTAACATATTTTTAAGAAAAAAAATACTTTAAAAATAATCATCATTATTATTTTTAACGTCCTGTCCATAATAAAATGAAAATATAAAAAAACTAAATAATTGAAAGTTTTTTAGGCAAATAGGAAAGAAAATAATAAATTAATGTAGAATTCTGGTCAAGTTTAAGTTTTGTCTTATAATGGTAATAATACTAATTTTTCCTTTCTCCTTTAATTTTTTTTTTATAGTTATTTTCATTTGTTCTTTTTATAAAAAGAATTCAATGCTACTAATATTGTATTTGATTTTACTTTTAATCATAATAATAACAATGAGAATAATAATTGAAGTAATTTATTATTTGATTTTTTATTTATTAAGAATTAAATTTTGCAATTTCTCTATATATAATATTTCAAATCTAATATACCGGATTAATGATTTGAAAACAATTTATGACTCAATATTGTTTTAAATTTTTTATCTTATTTTTTAAAAACTATATAACTTACCACTAGTATTAAACAAAAAATATTAAACAACAAATTTTAATATAACTCAAGCAATAATAATAATTATATTCATAATAGTAATAGTACAAATTTTGTTTCTATATTTTAATTTTTTTCATTTAATTAAACATAGCTTTCGTGAAAAGTTCAATTGCTTTTACATGACATGTATTTAGTGTCAAGTTTACTTTTGAGATCTCTTTCCTTTAATTTCTTTTTTCTTTCTCCCTTCTTTTTTTCTTTAAATATATGATATTTTTATCAACAACTTTTTTAAAATAAAGATATTTTTACCGTATTATTTTATATAAAAAATATTTTCAAAGTTTATTTTATTATTTTGTCCAAAAAACAAAGAAGATAGTGGTGAAAAAAATATTAATATTAAATCTAATTTGGAAGCCAATTGATTGAATGGTTATTTGAAAACACTGTAGATATTAGTTTTTATTTAAAAATACATTATAATAATATTCTTAATTTTTAAACTATTTTTATATAACATATTAAAAAATATAAATTTATTTAAGAAATCAATTAAAAAAAACTCAAAACGCTTTACATAATGACTTTGTTAAAATACCTACAAGTTGATGTTTTGTGCTAACAAACTCAAATACTATGTCACCTTTCAACAAGTGGTCTTAGGTAGTGATGTCTCTCTTTTTCAATATGTTTTGTGCATGAGTCTTATATAGATTCTTAGATAGACTTATAATGCTACTGCTATCACACATAATAGGGACATGATCAAAATTATGTCCAAAGTTTTCTAAAGTTTGGTTTATCCATAAAATTTAAGCACAATAATTATCCACTGCAATATATTTTACTTTAGTTATTAATAGGGCTACTGAGTTTTGTTTCTTGCTAGTCCAAGATACTAATGATGATCTTATAAAATGATATGTTCCTCTAGCTTTTTTTTCTATCAACTTTACATCGTATAAAATTAACTTTACAATCCTAAGTTGATTGCACCATGTAAATATAAAAAAAAATATGTTTTATGACACTACTATAGACTACTATAGGATTTTGTTGGACATGCTTGAAAAAATATATGTAAAGTGAACTAATCATACCTCGATAATTTGTGATGTCTACATTCTTACCATTTTCATCCATGTCAAGCTTTATTGATGTCCCCATAGATATGTTGGCTTCCTTGACTAGTTCCATCCCAAATATTTTTAGTAGATCCTTGATGTACTTATCTTGTTTAATGAGTCATCTCTTATTTTCTTAATTTTCAATTTAAAAATAAATTCAATGCCCTTATCATGCTCATTTTAGATTCATCTTGTATGCATTTACCAAAATCTTACAAAGATATTCATTAGTAACATCGAATATAATATTATCAAAATATACATGTACTTGTAATGAGTTGGTTTTTATGTCTAGAGACTAATTCCTAATCATTACTTCTTTCAAATTGGTTTCACTCATCTTGCGTGGCTAAGATCTAATATATATCCTTTTGAGCTTCGAGGAAAGGTTTTGGCTCTATATGCAAAACAAATGCACAATGCTCATTGATGTTCCTAAGAAATGCTCTAGTCTTAGTTCTTTCAAATGCATTGGCAATAACTAGCTTGGGAGATGAGAGCTTGCATACCTTAGTTTTTTTGGTGGCACATAAGAGTTACTTACCATCTCTTAATGATAGGTTGTGTTTGGTTTATCCTTTTTCATCTTTCATTTTTATCTTCTATAGGTATTTTATCATTAAGCCTTAAATGTTAAATACTTTTATTTATAGTTTTGGATTTGCGTAATCAAATGATCAATACTTCTAAAATAATGACATGTTTGGTTGGCTTTAATAAAGTATTTCTTCAAATATTTTTTGTTCTTTCTGGGTTGATACCATAAAAAAAAATATATTGAAGAGGCATCTTTAACTAGCAATAATGATGTCTAAAATCTTAGAACCTTTAGTGAAGTTTGCTAGTGTGGTATTCAACTTGTCATAATATTTTTTAGCTAGGTAGTTAAAATTTAACTAGATTTGTTGTTGTTTTGTCCTCCAATTGACATTAATCATATATTTTATTTTTCATTTTAGCCCTTATTATTTTATTTTTTATTTGTTTTTTATTCCTTTGATTTTTATCGGTCCTTCTATGATAGTTCTTATTTTTCATTTATATTTATGTATTTATGCTCTTAGTTATGATTTTTGATTTTTATCATTTTCTTTTTTGTTGGGGTTTTATTTTTATTCAGTTTAGTCCTGAAATTTTAATTTATGTTAATAATCATATTGAAATTGATGACTTATTTTTGTTTTTTTAATTTTTTTCTTACTTGCTCTTTTGTTAAAGTATTTTTTTTTATTCTTGAGGATGATTTAATAATTTTCATTATTTGATCAGTAATAAACATGATGATAATAGTGACGTAACAATGAATTTTCAATAATGTATTTTTTTTTATAAGTATAAAATCAACGAGTTATTTTTTTGTTTAATTATTATGGGTGTTTACTATATTTATATTTTATTATTGTGTTTAATTTAAATTAAATTATTAAATGAATTGTTCTAATACAGTTGATTCAATTATTCAGGTATCTGAATCTTCTTGTATTTTTAATGGTGATGATAATATATATGCTGGTAATTTTGTTAAAACCTGTTAAACAAATAAATATATATCTATTTAAAATTTATATATTTTATTAAAAACTCACACTTCATGAAAAAATTACCTTAATATATAGTATTATAAAAAAATCTAACTTTTTTTTTTATGAGATGTGGTGAAGCGCGAGTAGATGAGTTGTATATTAATAGATGATTAAGTCCATACCACAGTACAGTACCTTTCGTTTTTCACGAGAAATAAATTGTACAGTTATCAGTTGATGTTTCTAAGCATCCACGTGTCATCATACATCGGCAGCCATCCAAGAAGTGTTGTTGGTCCACTCAATTTATTATTCGAGCATGAAAGGGATCTCTTGTGATGTCATATTTCATATATGAGCCAACCAATCCATCATCGCCACGTCCCTCATCTTATCACCATTTCAACACCGCCGATCACTGCCGTCTTATTCCATAAATACAGAGGTAGCCGCTCGCTCTTTCTCATCTTAGATTAGCCACATAACAGTAGAAGAGCTAGCGAAACACAAGAGTGATCCTATGAGGAGTCTTTCCTTGTCTGCCCTAACATTATCGTCGTCGTTGCTGATGATGCTGCTGCTGCTCAGCTCAAAACGTTGCGGTGCTAGCATTTCACTGCCGGAAATGGACGGTGACCTCCCCTTGTACTCCATAGCTGGTTCCAACTTAGATTTGGAGTTCATGATGGATTCTGAAATTAACAGGATGCTCCCTTCCCGTGGGGATAAAGATGTCTATGGTAGTTTAGATAAAAATAGGCCGTCGATCAATTGCGGCCGAGGAGTACCATATGAGGATTGCTTGGCTCTAGGTTCTAAACGGGGCTGCGGGAAGTTCTATCGCGCCCCCTGCAAGTAGTTTCTTTCATCTACTAGCAGTTATTCCATGCCCATGCGTGATCGAGTCGAGGTCTCTCTCTAATTAATATGTACTTTATGTTTCAGGGAGTTCGTTGAATTCCCTTACTGCTACTGTTATTATTTCTGCTGGATCGAGTGGATCTTGAATTGAATCAACTGATTCCTTTCCTAAAATAAAAACATCATATGTATCCATTTGTATCATTCTAGTAAATATTCAGTATTTAAGAGAGAGCAAGCTTTTGTCTTATAAACTTTATCTTTACTCTAGGTTCATTAATATAATATTATATAAATATTAAAAATAAATTAAGTTTATATTAATAGTAAATATATACTTATATGAATATACAAATTAAAAACATAATTTAAAATTAAAAATAAAAATATTTTTTATCAATGTTTTCAAAAATATTTTTAAAACGGAATGCAACTATTCAAATATGAATACTCGACTCTTCTTCCCATTACTCTGACGATTAAAACCTGGCGCAAGGGTTCCCGGATTTCTTATTTCTAGAGTAATGAATAAGGTCAAATTATATTAATATTTACAGGCATCCCATTTTGTCCACGTTAGCGTAAAATTAATCATCTTTGTTGCCTGTTAGTTTTAAAGTTCGGAGCAATTTCTCTTAGATTGGACCAGACTGGAAAAAATGCATTGTTGTAGAACACTTTGAATTATTGAGATATGATTCAAGGTCTACTTTAAAATTGCGGAAATACAAAAGGAAACAAAAATAATAATAATAATAAAAGAACGGTCCATGTGCAATTATTCACATGAGGTAACTTGCTACTTAGGATAGTAAGTAATATAATATTTAATTACTTCAGCTGCCGCAAGAAATGGGACGAAAGAAAAAACAGAAGAGTCCTGATTCCAACAAAGCCTTATTAATTTATCCTAACCTAACCTCAAAAAAAATTTATTGTTATTATCCCTTGTTAATCTCTCTTTCTCAGTAGACTTATGCAGTAAACCATGAAGCTCTAAGACAAAAGGGAAGAGTGGGAGAGCATGCTGGTGAGAGGCTTGATAATTGAAGAAAAAAGCATTCCATCCAGAAAAAAAAAATCTTAATACTAGCTTCCAATAGTTTTAATCTTTTCATAAAATTTATTAAATCATTACTAAAATAAACTAGGATAAATGAATTTTTTTTTCTTTTTCAAAGATAAAGTGAAAAAACAAAGTACCACTGTAAGCAGCAAAATATAATTAAATTGGTATTAAGGGGTCAATTTTGTATTCACTACTACAATTAATTGTTTTACCGAAAAACATATTTATTAGTACTGTATTATTAGTATTGTAATGTATTTTTTGTTTGTAGTTGTTTTTCCGACAACAGCACAGACAGAAACCTTATGGCAGTAAAACCTTTGTCGGTAATTTTTTATTGAATGGTGATTCCCTTGAAATTGAATATATCGATGGTAATTTCATCAGTGATGTTGTCAATATATACCATCGGTAATGCTTCTATCGTTAACATTTCACCAGTGATTCCATTGGTGTCTAGTGTCGGTATATTCCATTAGTGATGTTGTCGTTACATTTCATTGATAATTCCATCGGTATAGCCATCGGTAATAGTGATATTTTCAAGTAATTATTGTTTAGCTCTCTAAAAAATACTGATGGAAAGTTTTGTCTGTGATTCCGTAACTATTATTTTATTTTTTTTCAAAAAAAAAATTGAAAAATATTTTCAATAATGTACAAAATAAATTAAAAAATAAAATATTTTTCAAATCTAATTTAATTTAAAATTAAAATATTTAATACAAATTATTAAATTTTTAACATTCAAATTTCAAATACAATAAATTTAAATCAAAGGCAGCATTGGAGGAGGAGCAGGTTGGTCATGATTGTCGAACGTAAAAAGGAGGAGCACATGGATCACCCCCATGTGATTGCATCTGCATAACCATTCGGTGCCGTGTGGTCGTCTCAGCAAGAAGTCCCGTTGTCTCATCACCAAGTCCCGTCGTCTCATCGTGAAGCTTGACTATCTCATCATGCACTTTGTCAGCTAAAGTTGCCTGGAATCTAGAGTTTGCGTTAATGAAACCGATTTGAAAGACATTTCAATGATCCAAACACAACAGGTCGATCATAAATTCTCATTCATAGTGTTAGAGAGTCCGTATACCTAATATTTATCAGATCCACCAGATGATCCTACCTCCAACCACACATCCAAATCGAGACCTAGATGGATCGAAGGATCATCCTTGTATTTCTCCTTCAACCGACTATTATATGTTTCCTAAAAAAAATGAAAAAAAGTAAGAAAAAATCCTATGAAAGCCTCAACATGCACCTTGTTTTTAACTTTTCTCTCAAGGCTGAACTTGTACATGTATGAAATTAATCTAACATTTTAACTTATGCATAAAAAGACTATAATTTTAATTATTATGCATGTATAATCTTTAACTTCTAGAATGGATACATCCATCTATATTGGATTGGACCTCCAACTTTTGTTTCATATGGTAAATATATGGCTAGATGCTTCATTGAAACAAAAAATAATGGATGAAATATCATCTCAAGTTTGCAGATTATTTGTACAATATTTGTTTCAAGCTTCTCCAAGTGTTGTGTCTATAACTTATTAGAGCAGATATCTCTAAATAAGTGATTGATCTTCGTGAATGAATCTCATATCCCTTTTGGCAATAAATCTCGGTAAGCTAATAAAATAAGTGTTTGCATAAACACGTGATAATCATGACTCTTCATTTCATTCAATTTGCAATTCTTGAAATTCACCAACCTTGATAAGTTTTAGGCATGGCCATCAGGAAAACACAGACTTTTAAGCCATCTATACACCAGTGGCTATGAATTATTGTCTAGGGCGAAACTGGCTTTCAGCTTCAAAACCCATGAGACATCATAAATCAACTTCATATTTTTATTGTGACAAAACAATGTTATATCCATTTTAGCTTTAATGTTGTCTTTGGTCTTCCTCATGTTCATAAACGTATTGAAAATGTTCTTTCAACATGCTCTTTTATATATGTATGACATCAAAGTTATGGTGAAGAAGATTGGTCTTTCAATAAAGAAGCTCCTAGGAAATACTTTGTTTTACCCAATAATGGGTTAAACCAAAACTAGGAAACTTCTACTTGCCGGATTGAGAAACCATACACAATGTCACTATACTCTAAAACTGTATGATGCAGTTCTTCACCTGATGGTAGCGACGATGCAATATCCCTTTTAAGTCTTCCAATGAGAAAGGTTTTTTTAGTTCTTTTTGTACTTGTGAGTTGTTGGCAAAAATCATCTGTGACAAAAAAAAATATTTTGTCGTCATTCATCGGCATGAATGCTTTGTTGTTTCCCATATAATATGAACATGTCATTTTTCCATGCGTGCTCTACCTAGAAAGCATTTTGTAAGTAGTAAGATCATTGATAGTCTAGATCATTGATACATCATAAGTCAAAGCCTCAAATGACCACAATTACTTCAACTCATCAATTAATAGTCAAAGACAAACATCAATAATATGGCTCGAACTATAAGGATTGGGTATGATCATTGATAAAACCAGGAACTCCAACCTCATACACTTGTTTGGTCTCATGTTGTATACCGTAAGTATCATTGGCTAATAGGAATAAGGAGCTGAAAATGACCAAAATGTATTGAATTAATCTGTACATAAACCAAGACTTATGTTATTTGCTTCCATTAAAAAATGAGGATGTGCATGGTTAAAGTGTTTTCAGGTTTGACCATCGAAAGCGTGCACCATCACTAAATCAACTACATTATATGAACGATGTTATGTCATGTGCTCAACTGCATTATTTGAACAGTGTTATGTCATGTAATCAATAGTTTTTTGTGATATGAATAACCTCTATAGTGTAGATGTGATTGGAAAGTATATGAGTTTTTGTGTAAGATAAGAGTTTTTCCTTTTCTAGTTTTGTGTTTATAACAAGGATGCCCACATATTATGAACTCGGTCAACTCTGTATTTTTAGCATAGTACAATATGTAGAAGTTTGCACACGTGTCATTTTTTTTGTATCTAGCCCATGGGTAAAATGTCTTTTTTCTATTCAACATTTCCATCATAATTGGTCTCACTCAACCTATAACCTTACTTGATGGTGAGCACCTATGTCATGGCTGATAATTTATTGTGATATGTGCAATCATCCTTAATGGTTCATCATATTTTTTAAAAGATAAAAAAAACTTGGTTACGTCTGCATTAAATTCTTCATCTATGATTGAACATTCATCTACACCACTCTAATTCATTCTCATCACATCCATAACCATATTTTTATAAGGATTACTGTTGGCATCCACAACATGCACGCTAATGGAACTAGAAGTTGAATCAACCATCCTTTCTACCATGATCTTGTGAGGAACAAATTCTTCTTTGTGTGTTTACCAACATAGATATTCCTCTATGAACCTTTTTTATAGAGATGCTTTGTGACAACATCTGGATAAACTCTTTTTTTGGTTTTTTTGGTTCACATGTAGTTTTAATTCAAAACCTATTTGTTTATCGCATCCTATGCATCATTTTTTAGGGTTTATAATTTATTTATAAAATTCATTATGTCTGAGTTCAAATTAAAAATTCTTTATAAATGGACATTCCATAACCCTTTCAAAAACTCAAGTTTAGGCTAATCTATTGTTTATGATAATCTCATTTTAAAAAAACAAATATATATTTTTTTTAAAGAAATGAAATTTTTCTTTTTAATTGATGAAATCTACTACTTTTATGGATTAATCCTTGACTATTTTATATCAAATTAGGGTTCTTAATTGAATTCATGTCAAAGATGTTTTCTTACTGATATCATCATTCTTTTATTGTTTTTGCATGTTTTTTTATTGATATTTTTTACAAAACTTATCATTCAAATTAAATTGGTTAAAAATTATACTTCTTATTTGAATCTGGGTCAAAGATTTCACGAGATGAGACTTTTAAATATTAGACTAGGTTTAAGAGGTTTGTGGGATTTTCTTGGTTTCTTTTTCTTTTTTTTCTAAACTGATGATTTCTTGTGTTTCATATTTGTTTTTATTTTGGTTTGATTTTTTTTATATTTTCCCTCTATAAATTTTTTGATTTAATCCCCTACTATTTTTTTAATCTATAACAATATATCATATTACAAATAATTTTCAATTTCTCCCCTTATTATTTCTTAATCTTTCAAGCTTAGTCTTAATTCTTTAAATTGCAATTTATTTGTATAGTATCATTTTTAACTCTTTTTTTCAAATTTCATCCTCAGTCTGGCAAATCACAGGCTACAGATCTAGTTATGCTTTGAACACACAAGACAACAAAAGGAAAATAATTGGAATCACCAGATCACAACAATAAAGCCCCCACTGGCAATTCTGAATTTTTATCCCACCAGATCAAATTTAAATTAAATAAAAGTAATAAAAATAATTAAAAAAAACTAAGTTTATCTCACTCAACCTATCATCCTCGTGATTCAATTTATTAATTCTATCGGGTTGAATTTTTATTTTTATTTTATTGTATAATAAAAAAATCAATTTACAATTATTCTAATGCTAAATAAAAAAATCTAAGCATTAAACGATAAAATTACTATAAGAACAAAAATTCCAATAAAAAAAGACATTGACCTGTTATAAAACAAATCTAGTCACGTGAACCTTAGATAGACCTGCGATCTCAAACCAATATTTTTTTTCAAATGTTATAAAACAAAATATTAATATATTAACCTCGTTTATTATTTTAATATTAAAAGTTAAACTCACCTATAATATTTTATTGATCATTAGATAGAGCCTTGAGCCATTCTCGTGATTTGTGTATTTGGGACAATAGTTGTTTTTTAAAGTGTTTTTCGTTCAGAAATGTATTAAAATAATATTTTTATTTTTTTAAAAAATATATTTTTAATATCAGCATATCAAAATGATCTAAAAATATCAAAAAATAATAATTTACAGTAAAAAATAAAAATATATATATTTTTTTTAAATACTTTTAAAATACAATGTCGAACACATGAAATACCGCTCACATTTGTCTATTTTGAAGATAATTTTTTTTAAGCTGATTTAATTTTTCATGGCGTTAAAAGCCCTCTATATAGACAAAATTTTAGATCCAAGTTGTTGTACATGTGTTTTGTAGGAAAATGAATGGTTTGTTTAGAATTTTCTTGGGATAATTTTTGTTTTTCTATTTTAAAAAAGTAAATTTGTAATTATAAAAATAAAATTGTTTTTTTCATTATATGTTTTAAAAAAATATAAAAACAAAAACCACAACCTATTATAAAAAATAAAAAAAACTTTATTATTTTTATGGGAATCAACCTTCTTAATAAAGACAAATGACATTTAAGAGGTTGAATAATTCTATTCACTACACTTGTCAATTTTATGTAAGTGGGAATCTTATATAATACAAAATTATAATTTGAGAAAAAAAATATAATCATTTATCTAATTGAACCCAATAATTGACAAGAGTGTATTAGGTAGGATCCTGTAATCCATGTGCATGCCACTACAATGTTATGTGTCATTATTCATTGCTTTTAGTACCTGTTGAGAAGTGTAGTTAAAATTATTTTTTGAAATGTTTTTTATTCAAAAATATATCAAAATAATATTTTAAAAAAATGATATTACCACATAAAAATAATCTAAAAACATCAAAAAAATAATAATTTAATATAGAAATTAAAAATAAAAAAAAATCATTGTTTTTCAAAAATACTTTTAAAATACAATATCAAACAGGGTTAGCAGATAAAAATGGAAGTACGATGTTAACATAGAATAAAGGCTACTAAACATTATAACATTTTACACATTATCCCTCAGCTAAATTCAATGAAATTCATGACAACATAAAACATTCCTATAGTATTTTTAGTATGAGTTTAATACATTGATTTAAATTGTTTTTAACTTAAGCGAGGAGCTTGACTGAAAAAAAAATGACTTGAAAAACTCACTATGAAATTGAATCAGGATTTTGACTTAATGAAAAGTAAAATAAAAAAATTAATTTATGGACTCCAACTTAGACTACCTCCCTTCTTCAACAAAATCATCATATTTTGTCATACAAACTTTTTATTTATCATTTCTTTTAATAAGTTATTGATGAAAAATAACTTTTAATATTATAATTCAAAACCACATGTCACTTTCATGTATCATACCAAATTATTCTTATTAAATTAATAGTTTTAAATCCAAATCTCTTGAATAGATTTTTAATTGACTATATTGTTCTAGAGAAATATCTTCTAGTATAAAAAACTAGTGACCTAACATATTCTTGTATGAAATGTTTTTATACATATAAATACGAGAACCTCATAGTATAAGCAAGCTGGTTCAAATACCCCAATTACCACAAAAATAATTAAATTCCAATATTCATATTCGAAAAAATATTCTAGGTCTCAATGGATTTTAATATTAAGGGGACCACAATGCACTGTGGTAGAATTTCATTAAAACAAAATAAAATAAAAATTAAAAATAGGTAAATATAGACACTTGCAATGGAAGGGAGGCAAGACTTCACCATTAGAATCTTTCTTACAGTGACGGCTTTTTAAGTGATTACAGCAGCAGCAACGTCAACAACAACGCTAACGACAATCTTTTCTGCTCCGAGATACATTCTGAAGAGGTGGTTGTTGTTGATGGGCAAGAAGAAGTACCTGGATTGGACCTCGAGATCCATGACGTCCTCAGGAAGTGAAAGAGTCTCTCTTTTGACCTCCAAAGAGGTAATTTGATTTTCCTTGTATTTGTTCTATACCACAGGGTATTTCTTGAATCACTTGGGATTTTAATATTGTTATGTGTGTGTGCTTTTACGTTTTTGATTGCCTTTATTGCTCGCTACATGCATGGGGACGTTTTATTCTGTTCTTTCTCTTTTTTCTTTGAGAAAAAAAACATGAAATTATGGTTCCTTCCTAAAATCTTTTAATTTGGCTTGGTTTTTCAGTTATTTTTTATTTTTCATTATTCATCAAGCTTCTCTTTTTTTCCAGGAGGTTGGTGGGGGGCATTTTGTTTTGGATAGATATGTTCTTTTCACTTCTGAGGTTTTTGAAATGCTTGTAATTTGAAATGTTATAGTGCTGTTTCGTCTTGACTGCTTTCTGGGTCTCGAAACTTTCAGTTTCATTAAGGAGGTGGTGGTGATTCTGATTCTGATTCAGATCATGGGTTTTTTATATATATAATTTGGTCTTTGTCTGGATTCCTAATTTTTCCATTAATCATTCGTGTGGGATATGAGAAAGGATAAAGGGATTTGGAGTTGAAGTCTTCTGTTGTAGCCAAGTGCTTTGGAAATTATATATTGGCACATTAAAATGAAAGATGCAGTTGATTCACCTTGATTTATGTAGGCAAAGAGGATATCAAATGAAGGAGAGTCAACTGAGGGTCCTGCAACTGACCTTGAGCTTGGAGGCGGAACAGAGGTGGTGGTTTTTCATGTTATGTCCTTGAACATATATGTACTCCATCTTCGTGTGATTTTTTTTTATTAATGTTAATAATTTGGAAAATTCAGGCTGCAAATGTTGGATTTTCTCGAGTTTTTGCTCTGGTGAGCGGAGTTATTTCTGGTTATTTCCTGGGAAGAATTGAGATGATATGTGTCAATCTACTACCAATCTCATATTTTACAGGCAAAACCTGATGCAGGGAAGTTGGTTGTTGGCACCATTGCACTGTTGATAGCGTCCACCTCCAGTCTTCTTATCGTAATCTACTTAACTTCCATTAATTATGTTTGTGTAGTTGTAGCAGTCTCTTGAGTTTTAATTAACTACCTGCTCTTTTCTTCTCATTTTAGTAAAATTCTCCTCTCTTTAATGACTAAGCATATGGTAGTGGCATGAACAAGAAATACATTGCAAGCTCTAAGAAGTTAAAAAAGAATTATCCTTTTGATTCTAAAATAAACCACTAGTTCAAAGTGAACTTTGAATTGTCTCTAGGCTCCTGTCATGTTAAGATATTATGCCTTTTAACATATTATGAGTTACGTTGCAGCCAAAATATGGTGGAATGATCATAGACATTGTGTCAAGAGATATAAAGACTCCTGAACAGCAATCAGAAGCTCTGGATGCAATCAAGAACACCATATTATATATTGTGTTGATTGTTGTAGTTGGGTACGACAAAACTTAACTTCCTCATCATTTTATTATGTTTGATATGCTTTGTTATCCCTTTTAGAAACTTATTTGTTTCCACTTTTAATTCGTTTTCTCATTGTAGTTTGGTAGCTTCCACAATGAAGTAGGATCTGTGTTACAACACTGATTGGTATTTAAATTAGTATTTTATGACTTGTTCATTTTCTTTTCCTTTACCCTTTCCTTTTCCTTTTTTTTTAGAATGTATTTTTCTCTGTTATGTATCATTTAAATATATTTTCTTCTTCCCTTCTTTAAAATAAAGAATTTGGTGATTGCAACAACTGTTCTTAAACATTAAGATGCATAGTTTGTTTCTAAGGTTTTTCTACGAATTTGTCATTACAAAAGCTACCCAAAAGATGTAATTGTCTCAGACTCAAAGCCTCAACAGTTTGGTCTACCTGCTTGCTTCCTATACAATGTTGCCATGAGGCCATTAATTTGAAGCTGATCCTTGGTTCCAAGGTGCTCTTTTGTGGGAAGAATCAATGATACTATGCTCTAATTAATTACCCATAATGTGAGTTGTTATAATATGCTTGGACATTGAAGCTGAACTGTGTGCCCAACAAAATGCTCCTTGAGAAAAAAAAAACTGAATGACCAAGTTATCACAACAGCATTTGGAAGAGAAAATAAGAACTCATGCACTTATGTTACTGTTACCAGAGAAAATAAGAGCATGTGCACACAAGTTAGTGTATATCCCAGGAATTACAATCGTGTATTGTTAAGTAAATTAGTATTTTCTAAATTGTTTGACATGCTGCAAATTATTCCTTAGAAAAGCATTGATGAAAGATCCTTAGAAAAGCATTGATGAATGACCAAGTTTCTGCTAAGGTCAAGATTCAAGTCTTTGATGTGCCATTCAAAATTGTTTCATATGGTTTCAGTAATTCTGAACACTGCATTATTTTTAGTGATTAATTTGTATTTAATTTCAAGGGAAATGTTAACTAACACTACCCAAGATTTCCTAAATATAGCAAAAAGTTAAAGTGAACATCATAGTTGTACAGATCTCATCAGAAATTCATGCTAGTTTGTTACCTGTGACAATTTTTATTTTCCTTTTCAGTTCAAGTTAGCCTGTTCTCTTCTTGTTTTGGCTGCATTCAAAATTTCTCTTTACTATTGCTCTCTACAATGTTGAATATTTTGCCCTCTACAAAATAGCACTTTGATTTTACAGCATTAATATAATTATAGACACGTACTTTACCTAATCACAAAATAAAAAAAGCCTTATCCAGATATCTTTTTTAGATGGTTTAGGTTTCTTAAAGAGTTTACCAACCATATTTTTCCATTTCACTTGTTTTAGCTCTCTG
The DNA here is from genome assembly GCA_009078335.1 of Salix brachista. Taxonomy (NCBI): domain Eukaryota; kingdom Viridiplantae; phylum Streptophyta; class Magnoliopsida; order Malpighiales; family Salicaceae; genus Salix; species Salix brachista. Next base: position 408,030 of record VDCV01000024.1, read on the forward strand.
TGCACTGCAATACGAGCATGGTTATTTTCCTCAGCTAGTGAAAGGGTTGTAGCTCGTTTAAGAAAGGACTTATTCAAGCACCTTATCAGTCAGGTGAGTCCCTTATTTATTGAATCCACAGAACTTCAAATGTCTGTTGCATCACTTTTTATTAAACTAGTTCATGCAACATGCTGTCTACATTTAATTAAACTCTCACTTGCTCAAAGTTTGAGTTTGCAGGGAGAGGTATTTTTTATGTTGTATTACTCCATACATGTCCCCTCTTTTAAGGGAAATGTATGTAACGTGTGACCTCTCTTGTGTGAGTCCATTGAAAAATGTTTTTATAATGCTTTTATAGTTGATGTTCCAACCACTTAAAGATCTTAAGCTTATAGAATTTTTTTTATTATATTTTAAAAGCTATGAATTATTTGTTAAAGTATCACAGATATATGCAGTACGAAGGCTATAAAAATAATTTGCTGAGACTGGTTTTCAAGATTTTGCTTTTTTACATTTTTCTCATTATCATCCAGCCACTCAGAAACTCCTAATTTTTTACATGGTTTTACCTCAACAGGAAATAGCCTTCTATGATGTCACTCGAACAGGGGAACTTCTCAGCAGACTGTCAGAGGACAGCCAGATCATAAAAAATGCTGCAACAACCAATCTTTCTGAGGCACTCCGTAATCTAACAACTGCCTTGATTGGTGTTTTCTTCATGTTTTCTTCATCTTGGAAGTTAACATGTAGGTTTTTTCTTTATGTTGAAGGGTTTATAATACTGCTATTTTATCACTGTGGTATTCTGCTTATTGTATCTTATTTTCCTGGTTAGTGTTGGCTTTGGCCATAGTGCCAATTATTTCAGTTGCTGTAAAGAAATTCGGGCGCTATCTTCGTGAACTTTCACATTCAACTCAAGCTGCAGCTGCTGTGGCTGCCTCCATAGCTGAGGTTTGTAGGAAAGAGAAATGGTTATTATCCTATCTATTAGTTATTCTCTTATGCAAAACCACATTATCAGAATTAGTTAAAGCATTTAAAATGAATATTGTAAAGAGAATAACAGCAAACTTGGCATTTGGCGTGTGGTTAGGAATGTTCTAAATCCCTTTTGTTTTCATTTTGATCCATGCAAAAAAAATGATTTTTTTCCCATGCCTTAACTGCAGAATCTAGTCATGTGTCACCAGCGATATGCATGACTAAACAGAAAATTTGTTGTTGGTAGAATGCATAGACTGCCTGGCAGAACCAGTTTGCGAAGTTGGTGTAAGGATTTTGTGTTAAAACAACTGTTTTTTCTGATAATGGAATTTCCTTTTTTCCCCTCCACCCATTTATTAATGAAATAAAATGCTAGTGAGTGTTCTAAGAATGCTTGTGAATTCAGTTCCAGTTCATGAGGCTGTTCTGTGATATAATCAAGTATGAAGAAATTCCCTGTAGTCTTCGTTTTCCATAGTTTGATATTTATGGAGTGAAATGCAACTACAGTTGCAGGACACTGATAAAATAGTCAATGAAGTCTTCAGTGTTTTTCTTTTAGGAGTCTTTTGGGGCCATTCGAACAGTTAGATCTTTCGCTCAAGAAGAATATACAATTTCACATTATTCAGAAAAAGTTGATGAGACGCTGATGCTAGGACTCAAACAAGCGGTGAGTCTCTCTCTCTCTCTCTCTGTGCATGGATATAAACTTTTTCTGAGCTTCTGAGCTTCCTTTTTTATCTTTTCTACCACAGAGGATAGTTGGCCTATTTTTTGGAGGACTAAATGCAGCATCTACATTATCTGTAGTTGTAGTGGTAGTTTATGGAGCATACTTGACTATAACAGGCCTCATGACCGCAGGCTCTCTCACATCCTTCATTCTTTACAGCCTCACAGGTACCTTTCACTGTTGAACTGCCTGCAATGAATACTAACACTGGTCAGCCACAAATTTTGTTTCAATTAGAAACATGTTTGAAACCTTCAAGGAAAATATTTGAGAAAGTTAATTGTGATGTTTGACCACAAATCACAAACCACTTGCTAGAGAAACTTGTCACATTACAATTGTCAAAATGTGCCTTACAATCGTCTTCACAGAATGAGAACTGAATGTTAATCTAGGTAGAAAACATCAGTATGATGCTATAAATTCTTTCTATATCCTTAATTTTATGCAACTATCCATTATCATTCTGCTTGTGATGGTTATGTTAAACCAATGTTCTATGTGCAAGCTGCCATTTTTTTTCAATCTCACTTGATTATTTCTCAGATAGGTGTTTACTTACTTGAAAGCTTCACTTTTTTCCATAAATACTCATTTCTTCCCTATCCTTCTGCCCGCAGTTGGCTCTTCTGTATCTTCTTTGTCAGGACTATATACAAATGCAATGAAAGCTGCTGGGGCAAGTAGGAGAGTGTTTCAGCTCCTGGATCGTGTCTCAAGCATGCCAAAATCTGGAGACAAGTGCCCTACGAGGTTAGTTAATTCATCATTCATCCCCCCATCTCCACACACACACAAAAGTAAAAAAAGAAAACACAATCTTAAAATCTGTTTTACTAATTGACTTTCTCTAAGAACCGATTTCGCAGAGGCTTAAGATTTTTATTTTACAAGGGGTTCCAAATTAGATTTATATACTTTTGTTGGAAAGTATTCCAACCTTTTGTCCATCAAGATTCTATCCTCTGTTGAAACTTTATGGGTTTTGTGAGCAGTGATCCAGATGGAGATATAGAATTAAATGATGTCTGGTTCGCATATCCTTCCCGTCCAAGTCACATGGTACTGAAGGTAATAGCTTTTCTGAATCACACAGTGAGAGGTATTTAATGTGTTAAACTAAAATCAACTTATCTTGCTCAAAATTTCTTTTATTTTTCACCCCCCCCTGCTGGACTGGCCAAGCAGACTAAGACTTTAGGTTCTGCTTATATAAAATGAAATGTAGGATATAAGACTTCAGTTTGGCTCTGTTTCATTACGTCGCCAAGAAAGCTGAAGAACTAAATAGATTTACATGTAGATGAGCTGACTGACTGACAAGTGGTAACCATTTTGACTGTAGTATCCCAAAAGCACCACAAATATTTGCCCCTCCCCAGGAAACATGCAGGATCTTTTTCATTTTTTAAACTTAATTACCTCGTGTTCTTATTATCACTCAAATTGCAGGGTATAACATTGAAGCTGAGTCCAGGCTCAAAAGTTGCCCTTGTTGGTCCAAGTGGCGGCGGCAAGGTAACATCAATATCATTCCTCAATTTTTTAAAGTTTCTTTTCCCACTTTTTTCTTTCATGGCAGTCATATAGATGGCATCATTTTGCCTTAAGAACGTCAATGGAAACCAACTCGCATTACATGCTATAGTCTTTTTTTCCATCTTTGTTTATTTGTTTCGTTTTTATTTTGCAGACCACAATAGCAAACTTAATTGAAAGGTTCTATGACCCTCTCAAGGGACAGATTTTGTTAAATGGGGTTCCATTAGTGGAAATATCACATGAATATCATCACAGAAAGGTATTCTCTTTATATCTCATGGTCATTTCTGTTCATAGACTATCATAGCAGGTCACGCAAGCATAAAAGATATGACAATGGACATGGTTATGTAGTCTGTTGAAATCAGGCTCAAAGTTAGGGATTTCCTAGGATATTCTCAGTAAATATCAGTATAGGAAATCTGCCATGATATGCTACACTAATTAGGAAAGATACTGTTATTTCCTAATGTACTATTTCCTATTCAGTGTCCAAAGATGTATATATATAGATGTAAAGATGCACTCTAAGAGATAATATGAGATAATCAGTCTCTCTCATTCTCAAATTCTACATGGTATCAGAGCTAGGTTTTTAAACCTAAATCCATTCATACAACATGGAGGCCGAAAGGCAAAGCTCAACCTCTGAAGTCACCTCAAAGACTGGAAAACTACCAAACACAGTCAGTCCTGGAACTGAAAACTCATCCCTCCTCATCACATGTCACAAACTCAATGGCTACAATTACCTTCAATGGTCTTCATCAGTCATGATGTTCATCTGTGGAAAGGGCAGAGATGATTACCTTACTGGAGAAGCCACCATGCCAGGAAAGGAAGATCCCCAGTTTCGAAACTGGAAGACAGAAAATCACATGATAATGTCATGGCTCATCAATTCAATGACTAATGAAATAGGAGAAAACTTTCTCCTTTATGGAACAGCCAAGGAAATATGGGATGCAGCAAGGGAGACCTACTCAAATTCTGATAACACTTCAGAATTATTTGAGATTGAAGCAACACTACATGATCTAAGACAAGGTGAGCTTACTGTCACCCAATACTTCAATACATTAACAAGGCATTGGCAGCAACTGGACATGTTTGAAGTCCACACATGGAAATGTTCCGGAGATACTGTCCTGTTCAGAAGGATTGTAGAACAAAAAAGGACATTCAAATTTCTTCTAGGGCTCAATAAAACCCTAGATGAAGTCAGAGGAAGAAGATATGGATGCTGTGAACAGAATACTCAGATATCTAAAAATGACTCCAGGCAGGGGACTTTTATATGAGAAGAATGACAGTAGAAAGGTTGAAATCTACACAGATGCTGACTGGGCAGGAGATGTATCAGACAGAAGGTCAACATCTGGATATTGTTCCTATGTTTGGGGAAATTTAGTGACTTGGAGAAGCAAGAAACAGTCAGTAGTCTCAAGGAGCAGTGCAGAATCAGAATTCAGAGCCCTAGCACTTGGAATCTGTGAAGGAATGTGGATACTAAGATTGCTTAGGGAGCTGAGAATAGAGACAGACAGTCCTATAAAAATGTATTGTGACAATCAAGCTGCCATAAGCATTACAAAGAATCCAGTTCACCATGACAGGACCAAACATATTGAGATAGATAGGCATTTTATCTCAGAAAAGATGGACAAGAACATCATCCAGCTAGACTACATCCCTACGAAAACTCAGATTGCTGATATCCTCACCAAAGCACTTCCTAGACCTAACTTTGAAGAACTAAGTCACAAGCTGAGCATGCACAACATTTACACCTCTGCTCATACAACTCAGCTTGAGGGGGAGTGTTGAAATCAGGCTCAAAGTTAGGGATTTCCTAGGATATTCTCAGTAAATATCAGTATAGGAAATCTGCCATGATATGCTACACTAATTAGGAAAGATACTGTTATTTCCTAATGTACTATTTCCTATTCAGTGTCCAAAGATGTATATATATAGATGTAAAGATGCACTCTAAGAGATAATATGAGATAATCAGTCTCTCTCATTCTCAAATTCTACATAGTCGAACCTGTACAAATCTCTTATGAGGTGCAGGAAAGTTGATTCTATCTCTCTAACAAAAGTTTTTATTTCATCATCACCATTCTCTTTGATCCTCTTTTTTTCTGGTAAAATAAGATTTTAATCAGCATTGTGGCCATTGGCAATTGTAGCATCATTCTCTTGAACTTAATCATGACTTGATTTACGAGCATCTCAATCAATGTAATAAAATGCTTTTCTCTCACACAGTTCAGTCTTACAGACTTGATCGTAGGTTTCCCGGTCAAAAACTTAATTTAGTTGAATAACCAAGCTTATTTTTTTCTGTGATGAAAGGTCAGCATAGTAAGCCAGGAGCCAGTTCTCTTCAACTGTTCTATTGAAGAGAATATTGGCTATGGATACGATGGAAAAGCTAGTTCTTCTGATATAGAAAATGTAGCTGTAAGTATTCAGTCATCCTTTCTTCTTCATTTTTATCCCAAAGCCATCTATAGAAGTTTTTGTACATATTTTCTTATGAAGTGATGACACTGCAGAAAATGGCCAATGCCCATGACTTCATAGAAGCATTTCCTGAAAAGTATCAAACAGTTGTAGGCGAGCGTGGGTTGAGGCTGTCAGGAGGCCAGAAGCAAAGAGTAGCAATTGCCAGAGCACTATTGATGAATCCAAGAGTTCTGTTACTGGATGAAGCCACTAGTGCTCTGGACGCTGAGAGTGAATACCTTGTTCAGGTGAGATTGACATTTCCAAACGAAGTACAGATCTGAGACTTTCTCTAACAAAAGATTACTATAAAAGCAAATAAATAGATGGGAAGGAATTTTGAATTTGATTCCCAATCAATGACAATCCTGTATCTTTTTGCACCTTGTTAACCGACAATAAATTCTGTTGTGTTGGATAGGATGCCATGGATTCTCTGATGCAGGGCAGGACTGTTCTTGTCATTGCACACAGGCTTTCAACTGTCAAAAGTGCAGATACTGTTGCCGTCATCTCTGACGGTCAGATAGCAGAAAGTGGTACCCATGAAGAACTTCTCTGCAGGGATGGTATTTACACCGCGCTAGTCAGGAGGCAGCTACAAGGAACCAGCACCGCACTCTAGTTTTTGAGAGGCAGCAGAGTGATTTGAACCAGTGTCGCACATCTGGAAGCTTGCCGTTTAGTCCTCCATCTGCCTATCCATGCTGTTTTCATGAAAACTTGTCAATTCCATGCCCCATTGTTCACTGTTTTTGTGAAAGGAAATAAATATCGGCAACTTCATCAACTTAAGTGTTTGTTTTTTATATTTAAAAGCTCTTGAATTATTATTTTTATTATTTTCTTTATTTTAAAATTAAACACTTCAAATTTTAAATCGATGTCTTCATAATCGAGAGCCACAATATTAATTAAAAAATAGAGAGAAATTTCACCCAATTACGTGATTTGCTTTTTATTAACGTACATTAGCCATTCTTGAAGACCTGCATTATTGTACTTATTGATATTAGAACCTAGGGCTCAAAAGTCCATGGCTAAAAATATAAAAGGACGCCGAAAAAGCAGAGCTATTCGAGTGCTCTGGCTCAAGCATTCATGATAGTGAAACAAAAAAAGAAACAAGACATTGAATTTGTACATGATACATCCAATCCATCCATGAACCACCTCGCATGGTAAATGTTGAAACAACTAAATGAGCTCCTCTCAAAAAAATTCCAAATTCAGTCAATTTTCAACTAAAGTAAATGACAAACAAAAGTAGTGTATTCCAGCCCAAAATAGATTCAGAACCATCTCCAGTTAAAGATTTGACATTTTAACTAAATTGACCCCTAACGAATCATCATTCCCTGCACTGCCTGCGAACCATCTTCAGTGATCTTGTTAGCTTGGATGGTGTTGATGACACTCTCAATATTACCCTGGAAAACATGCAACTTCAATGTTAAAGTACAATCACAATGAAACTCGCATATAAAGTAGGGAAATGTTTGGCATTAATAAAATTTTCTTCGCTTTCCCAGGACCAGCCAACATTGGACTTTCTATTTTGCTGGGAAACAGTATTCTTTCTCTTCCTTTGAAAACATTTCAATATACAAAATTTTGATCCTCAGAAACAATACAGAACGCATATTTCAGATGGTAAATGCAAGAGCTAAACAATATTGATTCTAGGAATTCTCACCCTCCATGTACGAAGCTTTGTACTTAGCGCCTGCCATTGTTGCTTCCCAAATACACGCTCGGTACAAGAACTGCATATCACATCAATATTAGATTCTAAAGTAACTCCCTTTTACAAGCCATTGTGAAATTACAAGCACTGGAATCCTGATATAATCAAAAGGGCACGAAGACATGTCTCTCTGTGTGTGTTTGTGTGTGTGTGTAGGGAGAGAGTGTACCTCACAAGCACAACTTGATTCAACTGGTCCATTTTACAGTCAATCAACTTAGCAGTTAATGCCTTGACTACCCATAATTCCACCTCATCATCATCAATCTGCAAGGACGCTCCAAACAATCTGATTAAAATAAAGACAATGACAAGCCTAGGAGGAGCAGAATGGTGAGCCAATTTACCCGAAGAATATCTTTGATGAGGGCATATGGAATTCGACCAGATTCATGTGATGCAAGATCCACCAAAGACATCAACCGCATCTTTGCTATACAATCTTCATGAACAAGACCTATAACAAAGAACAACAACGAATAAACAAAATACTCTTACAGATAAAGTTTGACAGATGAAACTTTGAAGAAATATCAGCTCATCTAACAGCCAGTGACGTGGATTATACAAGTCCAATTGTAGTACCATAGCTTTTCAGTAGAGCAGAATTTGCAGCTTGAAACTCCAAATAAGCATCCAGTCTCTGAGTCAGGAATATCTTTAGTAGCTGATATACCAAAGCATATTTAGCATCCTTTTCCAATTGCCCTACTGCAGGCATATCTAGAAGATCACACTGCAATATTTAATTAACAAATTAATATCTTAGCTCCAAATTAAATATAAGCCAGGAAAAAAGAATCTTACACAAACTGAAAAAATAAATCAATGCAAAAACATAGCATTATATAACAGAATTACATGGTGTGTAGAAGCAATAAATTCATTCATAAAGTAACCTGACAACAGGTGTAGTAAAGACAAAAAAAAGATATGGAAATCTGAAGTACAACCAGCATTTTTATTCTATTTCAAATTCTGAATCAAGAATTCCACAATCCCAATATATTACAGTGGCATTAATATAATCGAAGATATTTGTATCATTTCAGACCTAGAAAGTTTAACCATTTTAGAACATAACAGACAATACAATAGCTGAGTAACCAAAATAGCCAGTGTCCAGGCAGACACGGTTAAAAAAGGATTAAACTGTTATGTATGCTCCCAAACAGGAATAAGATGATTTGCCTTTTATGGCTGTGATTAATGTATTCTCTTCAAATAGAGCACATCAAGATAGCACCCAAACAGATCCTCAAAATTCAGTAATACCTGAAACATGTCAGGTGCCTTGACAAATTCGATAATTGTACGCACAGCTTCCTCCTTGGCTCCACCCATTTTATAAGTGTCCTCGTCGGAGAAAGTTGCTAAATACTTGGTCAAGAATTTGAAAGAATCCTTTGCAGAGCTGGAAGAACAAAAGAAAGGCAACACATATTCTGAATATAACCAAAGAAGAAAAATGCACAATGGATCTTGAATAGATGAGAAGGTAAGTTCACTTTCATTTGTTAAATTTCTTCCTGTCATACCTCTTACTATCTTTTAGTGCATTAGCAACACTGAGAAAAAGCTCTCTCTGATCTTGGACTTCAAGATTCCATTCTTTCAAGAAGCTGTCAATCTTTTTGAAAGAAGGAATGACATGTTCAGTGACTTTTCCACTGGTGGCCAAATTTAAGGTCTTCATGAAAACATAGAACCGGCAGTATGCATTATCTAGTAGGTTGTACAAATTGAACAAGCTGGCAATAGAGGCAAGCATAAGATAGTGACTTTAAAAAAATTATAAACAGTAATGAATATAATCATGTCATATTACATCCTTAGGTGCAATGCAGGCTTGTCACTTGGTTGTTGAATAATTTTTGCGCATATAAGTTTTGCCATCTCAAGTTCTTCATCTGGACTTCTAGACGTGGTAACGAGATTGCAAATGACAGTGAAGATACACTCAAGATCTAGGGAAGGAGACAGAAATTAAAACACTAGCTTATGTTAGAACTATGATCCATATCTCTAAGAATAAAAATGCAAGTTACAATATCTCAACCCATTTCATTATTGCAGTCTAAATAAAACACCCAGCTCATATTTCGTTAGCATAAGAACTTTCAAAGACCCATTTTAATGCCATAATAAAATAAAAAATCTAATGAAAAACCTCCTCTGCTCCCCTAACATGACATGAACAGCATGCTGATAGTAATAAAAAACAACCTCATTGCATCTAATTCACACATTACGCATTCACTAAACATTTTAGTGTTAGCTAACGCCTTTTTATCAACACAAACTAAATATTCGATGTGAAAAAGAGAGTACCTTTCTCAGAGACCTTGGAGTTTGAGAAAACAATGTCAGCAGAAGTTAACATTAAAGAAGTCAAATCCAACCACCTATTCATCACCATACATTCCTGCGCTTCCACACACAGCCTACTCACTTGTTGCTCCACAACCTACCATACCAACCAACCCGGCCGCGAAACGCAATTAAATATACATATTCAACAATTTTAAATAAATCAGCCAAAATAATATTTCCAATTACGAATAAAAAAAAAGAAGCGAATTCACAAAGGATTATAAAGTGAGAGAATTTCATTTAAAGATTATATTTAAAAAATAAGATTTATAAATTAAGAAGACGTTTAATAAAAGAAAAATTGATACCTCGGGACCGGCGTCGGACCAGGAGAGTTCGGAGGTGAAACGGACGACGGAGAGGGCGGGATCCTCTTCGGAGGTGGGGACGATGGTTGTCATTGCAGTTGTGCGAGTTATCCTCAGTTCTTCTGCAACGTCTTTTTAGGTTGCAGAAAGAGAGTGAAAAACCCTAACTTAAAAAAAATGTTTGTTTGGATGGGGGCAGTGGTGTACGTGTAATTTTATTTTATTTTTTATTTCGTTTTTTTTACATTTTAAAACTGTTTTTGAAAAAAAAATATTTATTTAATTTAAATTATTTTTTATGGGCTAAAATTATTTTAATATATTTTCAATCAAAAATAATATTTGAAAATCTGTCAAACAAACTCTTATAAATTAAAATGTGTTGCATTGTATTTTAAGATTGTACTAAAAGTAGTGTTTGATATTGGGATATTTAGTTGTTTTTAAAATGTTTTTAAATATATAATAATTTTAAAAAACAATTAAATAATATTAAACATAATTAAACCACAAAAAAATAATTTTTTTATTTAATATGTAAAAATTCATCTCATATTAACCAACCACATTTTTTAAAATTGTAACTGGAAAGTACACCAATACAACAATCAACAATGTTAAGTACACATGACTAAATTATTATAAACATATAGCTTAGCCCTTAATTATTTTTATTATTACTGTTATTGTTTATTTAAAACTTTTTATTGTCTTTAAATATGTTGAATTTCCGGCAAGAACACAAAGTGTCTGTTTAGAAGTGTGATTAAAATTATTTTAAAAAAACAATAAATTATATTAATTTACCCATAAGTTTTCACTAGATACAGTAAGGTTTAATTTTTAATTGGAAACATAAGTTTAAGTATAATTAAAACAATAAGTTAAGAACATATTAGCCAGCACTTGTCACTTCTAACACTGTTTCCAGGCAGAGACAATGGGGACATTGAAGTTGTGTAATTTCTGTTGTGAATGATATGAATGTAAGGAACGGAAATAGAAACTCTAAGAGTGTTTCTGTTGTGTTTAAAGTTAACAAGTTTTTCCTAAAAAAAAAAGGACAATACAAAAATAACTTGGAAAGAAAGAAGACCAGCAAATAAGCAGAAAAGAAAAATATTTTGGGTTTTGTATTATTTGAAAAGAACTACGTGGTATCTATAAATAACCATGATTTAATAGTTATATTTAATTTTATTATGAAATTAAAATGACCGTTATAATAATTTAAAAGATAGATATTATAAAATTAAATTATGGTGACAGTTATAGATAGAAAAAATAAACAGAAAATATTTTAAAATTTGTAATTGTTAAAAATAAAATTTCAATTGTTACAAATATAATGATTTCATTTTAGGGGTCATCAAAAAATATTTTAATAAAATAATAAAAAATTTAGAGAGTATAGGCTTTGCCTCGCGCAGGGGGCAAATCACAGATTTATCTCATGCTCGACTTATCCGTATATGTGCAAACTCACTCTACTTTCTGTTAGTTAATGTTTCAACTCAAGTTTATTTTATAAACATTTGATGAAAGTATTATTTTTTCCAATCTGGGATAGTAAGTACTATTTATAATATTTGCATTCAAAATGTTAGTTGTGTTTTTATCAATGTGAGATAGATTTTTAAAATAATATTTATAACTTTTACAACAATTTCTTGGTAAACCATTAATGAAGTGGTGTTTACTTGGAACCAGATGAGTCGAGACCGTGCAGGATCTCGAGACATTCCATGCCAGTGCATCCTCCACTCTATTTCTAGTCATGCTGAAAGGAGGAGTTCTTTCTTTTTCACAGGTTACATCCATTTCCAGAACTAGGGAACAGTTCTTCATGATCATGGATTGTGAAGCAGTTCTTCAGATTAAGTCCATAGTTTTTGGAAAGTGATATTAAGTATCCTGAATGAAACGAACTAGAACGATCTGACCGAAATTTGAGCAGAATTTCCAGAACAGACTGAAATTTTAAACGAGGTAAAAACTGTGTTGTTTTTTCTTGTTTCAGCTAAAACAAAATGAAATTAACAACACTGGTTAATAGACTCTAAATCTTTTCACAGCTTATGCTTCTTCAATTTGGATAAGAACTTAATGTTAGAGAATAATATAAATCATATTTTGAATCTTACTTAACAGCTTAAGTTTTTAGCTGAAATAGTTTTTTGACATTGTATCAGAATTTTGATGACCCAGTAGTTATAAATTCAAATTTCATCACTCTCATTCTATTTAATAAAAAATTTAATGCAAGACAATGTGGACTTACACTAGTTTCTCCGGAAACCATTCATACATAAATTACAGAATGAATATTGCAGTGACTACTTGCATTCCATCACATTACATTGCACAATGATTAAGTCCATAGTTTTTGGAAAGTGATATTAAGTATCCTAAACGAAAACTATAAGTATAAGTGCTAAGCAATAGACAGTGGATAGAGCCAAGCAGGTAGCCCAAGGAAGATCCACCACCTGGGGCAGCATGAACCTTGGTGGATGGTCGATCCTGCACATATAGAGCAAATTCATTTTAGAATCATTACCCAGGGATAGAATTACAAGATTCAGTAAGGAATACTCAAAAATAAAATTGCGTGGTCAATCAACTCATCTATAATCTGTTGAACAAAAACTCTATGGCATATTAGCAGAAACACCCTCAAAGTTCTGTGAGGAAAAGTATCTCGGGGAAATGGACATTTGTTGTTAGAGAATAATATAAATCATATTACGGGGCCTCACTTATAAGCTTAAGCTTTTAGGTGAGATGGTTCCTTAACATGGTATCAGAGCTTTGTTGACCCAGCGGTCACGAGTTCGAATCTCACCACCCCCATTCTATTTGATAAAAACCAAGCACAAGGTGATGTGGGCCTGTGTAAGTTTCAAGCCCAAAGGGCTTTCACTTGAGGGGGTGTGTTAGAGAATAATATAAATCATATTATGGGGCCTCACTTACAAGCTTAAGCTTTTAGGTGAGATGGTTCCTTAACATTTGTTTCCTCTGACAAGGAGAATAAGTCTGATGAGTCCTTCGAAAAGCCCTAGGTTCCATCCCATGAGTGGAATGGAAGACCTCAAAGTGTTTACATGATGTATATTGGAGAATAATATATATTATATTATGGGGTTTCTTCTAAAAACTTAAGTTTTTAGGTGAGATGGTTCCTTAACAAGGTTTCAGAGCGTTGTTTACCCAGCGGTCACGAGTTCGAATCTCACCACTCTATTCTATTTGATAAAAATCAAGCACAAGGTAGTATGGGTTTGTGCAAGTTTCAAGTCCAAATGTTTTCACTTGAGGATGTGTATTGGAGAATAAATGAATCATATTCTTGAGTCTTACTTAAAAACTTAAGCTTTTAGGTGAGATGGTTCTTTAACATTGTATACAGGGACAAGCCGTAATGTTCTTTCGCTACATTTTAGTCACCAAAATAGAAGAAATCACAGGATGTGATTGAACTCATTAAGCAGTTATCTTCACAAAACTTTGATGAGCTGCAGACTTTAGACTTTAGCTTAATTTGCCACAGTTCTGTCCATCTGCCCGACAGTAATTGTTCTTACGATTTCCATGAATTCCAGCTGGAGTCTGCTTATCAATGGCGGGGAAGCAGAAGCAGGCTTTGGAGAAGGGCTAATGCTCGCAGTGTGTCCCACGTCCCTAGCAACAGGAGAGTTGTTAGCAGGCTCCCCGCCACCAAATAGGTAGCCCGGAGAACTTTGTCCACCACCAGCACCGACTCCACAACCCATTTCTTCCTATTCTGATACAGAAGCTTTAACCTGTACATAAGATCACTGATGAGATCTAAAACTTCAAAAGCACCCCAAACACTAATTTCACACATACAGTAAATCAGCCATCGACATTGCTAGAGTAGATTTTTTGAGCATAAGAACTTGGTGACCTGAGTGGTAAATCTAATAGATTGAGCACCTGGCCATATGATGCGCATGAAATAATTGATCTGTTAGAAAATAATGTAAATTATATTATGTGATCTTACTTAACAGCTTAAGTTTTTAGATGAGATGATTCTTTAACATAGTATCAGAGCCTTGCTAATCCAGGTCACGAGTTCGAATCTCACAACTTCTATTCTATTTGATAAAAATTAAGCATAAGGTAATGTAGGCTTGTGCAAGTTTCAAGCTCAAATGACTTTCATTTGGAGGAGTGTGTTAGAGAATAATATAAATCATGTTTTGTAGCCTCACTTAACAGTTTAAATTTTTAAGTGAGATTGTTTCTTAACAAATATGGTGTTTTGGCAGCAGTGTCTGTGGTAAACAAAAAGCAACATAACTTAAGGTCCAGGACTATTTTCTTCCTTAGTTTCTCTTCAGGTGACAGCTATCATCAAGAACACAGTAGATATGCACATGAACCTTTTAAAAGTTAATGACAAGAATATAGTTTATGCCGTATAAGTGAAAAATTCCTAGGCTTCCCACAGTTTGTAGACACCTATGGGGAACCCTTTCCTTAAAACTGGAAATAGAGAAGCAAACAAGATGCACATTTTTGCACAATGTTAAATCCTCTCCTTTTAACTCCTATAATTTGATGGCCTACGAGACAAACATGATTAGATCCACCATGTTGCATGTTCAAAACATACAAAACACAGATTATGGCAAGGAAATGAAACAAAAACGTTAAAAAATGTTTAAAAAGTAACAAAATAAATAGAAATTTGATCTAGAAAAACAATCAAATAACAATACATTGTATCTTAAGTAGGATTCATTAGGGGTGACGTGTTTTTTTCCTACATAACAAGTCTCCTTACCTAAACTCTCACAGACTATTGATTTCCTAATTAGTTTAATATTATGTGGTGACTTCTAAAAATCATAATCATAATTTGATGATTATACACATTCCCTTTTTCACACCTCCATTTCGGGTAGGTCGGGTACGTCATCATGACAATTTTTATATAAAAAAAGAAGATCTTGGTATCAATTCATAACCTTAAATCGATGATAACAAGTAAAACATCATATTTTAGCTTTATTTCCCAACATCCTGTATTCTGAGTGCAATGAAGATTGGATCCATATAATTTTATCTAGTTACAAAACATACTTTAATGTTGAAGGAGAACTCATCTATCCACTTTCTTGTATTACCATAAATAATACTACATATATATGCTCATCTTATTAATCAACAAGGAATTTGTGTTGCACTCTAATTTAATAATAATAGATGACAATAAATCGGGTTGGAGTTGGATTTTTCTCCATCCACATCGAACATAGAATATCTAAATTCATCACCTAACTTGACTTTAAACTATCAGGTCAAGTTCATAGAGGACTAAATAGATGAAATTTTCATCAATAATGAGATTTTGAAACATAAGAAAGTGATTAGGGATTTATATGTGGACATCGGAAGTGGTAAATACCATTAACACAATTGCGAGAGATCTTCTTGGCTACAATTGAAGACATGTGCGGGTGAATTTATTTACAACTATTGTATTTGCCAAACTACCAAGGATCATACAAGTTCTTAATATTATCAAGCACAAGTAGATCAGACAGGCGATGAAAAACCAGGCAAACCAATACTAAATACAAGCATCAGTGGATGGCACACAAGTGATATGGTATAGTTTTTTGGAGCAAGGAGCGAGCGATTTCCAGTATAGACATGTTAGTCAGGAAGATCAATGCCTGCATTGTGAACTTGCCAAGCAATATGGGTATCTCTCAGAGCTTAATGTCTTATACCAGTACAGATTTCTACCAGTATCCAACAGATGAGAACTGTATCCGGTTTCCAGTTTAGAATCAAGATCGGTTCGCTTTGCAAGCAGGATTGTTAGTTCCGTTCCGTTTTGGCTGAAATGGCCGAAATATTTCGTATCAGTTTAAAAAACGAGACAAAACAGTGTCGTTTTTATCTCCGTTTAAATTCCGGCTCATTCCGGATTTTTCAACCAAATACCGGGCGAAACGTTCCGGTTTCTTTCATTCGTTCAGTTTCGACTAAATAGTTTTTTTTTTAAATAATGAATAATTTTAGAATAGTTTTTGTTCCATCCGTTCTCTTAATCCGACTGTTAGATTGAGAGGAAATTTTACGATGAGTCCCTTGACATATTTATATATATTATGTTCAAATTTCAGAGCAATCAGAGAATGTAATAACCTTGCGAGATTGATGATAACATTCTCTTAATATTATACATATTCATAAATTTATTCAAAAAAATCATTTTATTGTTTTTAGTAGATTAAATTGCAAAATTCTAAATAATTTTATTTTTGGATTTGAACTAACAAAAAATTTAATCAATATATTTAATTATATATATATATATATATATATATATATATATATATATATATATATATATTTACACACACATAAATAATACAATCCTGAAATTGCATGTCAAAATGCTCCAAAAATGAAACATTTCGTTATAATAGAAAAAAACAAACAAAATTGACAAACTTGGAAGTAAATGATACCGACATGGACTGTCTAGCAGATGTGTTGACACACCATGTTCGTAGAAAGAAACCAAAGAAGCTAGCATAGGAGGGGTAGGCTTGCAGTAGCTTCACAACACCTGGGAATTTTGGGGAAGACAACCCTCCCCCCCTCGAAAGCTCATCGACAAGTTTAAAACTTTTAATGCTACTGTGAAAAGCAATAACATGTTTAAACAAACAAAATGCCTTCATTGCTTGTTCATCGACATCAGGGAACAGTGAAAAAAATGGTTTGCTCGAGTAACAAGCAAGCTGGAGAAACTCCAGCACTGAACTCTGTGTCACAGCAAACCCTAGACTGAACAATCTATCTCCATGGCTGGGACAAAAAAAGGGACCTGGGCCACAAGTTTGCTTTTTATTGATATTAATGGTAGAAGGATAGAGAAAGACTATACATATAAACAGTTGTTTCGTAGCCGAATATGAAAGCGATGTAAGAACAAAATTTTGTCTCTATAGAAAGGAGAGACCACATAATAGACAACACAAGCGAATCAGAATTATCCCCACATCTTATGGCACTCTGTTCTTTTGAAAACAGGCCCTCAAATTGTTGACATTAGCAGACCTGGTATATTTTGATCCCATTATAAATGCTCTTTTCCATCAATACAGATGCTGCCATCACTCACCATTCTATCTTGGATTTTTCACCAAATTCTCTTGTATTCTCCTTTTCCAAACAAACTTCAACTCAAGCTACTTGTCTAGTGAGATTATGAACAAAACCAAGCTACTAGTCTGAAGGTGTTAACATAAGCAATTTAGCAAGTCCAATGACAGATGAGAGCAGAGTACATAATTTCTGTAAACCGCCCCCCTAAAAAAGAAAGATAAGTGGCAGAAAACGCTGGAGATTTTGTGCGAATTACGCATAGATGCCTATATCTGATGCCATTTGCATGTACATAAACACCCAGAATCCTTTCTTCTATTTAGTGCCAGAGAAGATCGATGCGAGTAGCAATCCTGTACTACTCAATGAAGCTCTATGTAAGAGGATTTTGAAAGAGGGTGTTGAATAATTAACCAAAAAACTTTCAAGTTGATGGGATCTTCGATATCTCTACTAATAACTTGTGCAGGGCTTGTGGCTTTGAGAAAAAAGGCGAGTGATCAGCACCTTTTAAGTGAAATACTTTTTCAGGGGGGCTTGAGTTTATCATGCTTTCTTGTAATGTAAGAGGTATGGCATTATCTTCAGGAGTCTGTATATAAAACCTCCTCACTGTCCCATACTTCAATTCAGAAAGACTAAGCTTCTCCAAAACCGGTGCAAAGGGAATTGGTCTAATTGAAACGGATGCCAAAGCTACGTCCTGAACCAGGAGGCACAAAACAGAAACAGCAGCAGTGAGCAAAAGAAAAGTGATTCAACATTTGCATATGCATATTCAGTGTAAAAGTTTGAAGAGAACTAAACCAGTGTTTCTCCAAAGTTACATTTTATATTAAGCCACACTCTTTCCAATGAGACTTTTTAAGATCTCCAAAGAGCAGTATGCTCACCACAAAAATGCTAGCCATGGCCCAGATAAAATCTTAGTAAACATATTTTTTTTCATCAATGGGGTGTCCTACAACGATGGATTGCCATAACAAATGGGCCAAAATGGGCATTGCAATTGAAGTAGAGGGCTTGCAGTCCACCTTTATTAGTTTCAGCAAGCATCATTTTTTATGTTTGAGCTCCATTAGATCCAAGAAGGTTCACATAGAGATATCATAACCATGAACTGCCAATTGAAGACCCACCAAGATGGTAATGGCAAGCATCTAAAGAGGATAATAGTATTTGATACTAGAAACTTCAAGGCAATTTCTTTCATTGTGATGTGCAACCTTTGCATTCCCAGATGAGAATATGTGTAGAAAGTCAAAAGTAGAAAGTCTAATAAACCAAGGCCAAGCTAATAAGCTCAAATCCAAGTTTAGAAAGAAACTAAGTGATTCTAACAAGAATTCCATACTCAATGTCATAGATAGATATAGAAGTAAATGGTGGAGTATAGCCAGTAATTTAATATGTTACAAGTGCAAACATACCTTGCCAGGACTTTGATTGAACAACAAATCTCTGAATAATGACTTGTCCAGATTAATGGCAGTTGGAAGATGATTATTCCCATTTGCATACACAAATAACTGTGCCTGTTGCATTAAATCACTCGAACCTGCCTGGAATAATTTTCTAAATTAGAAAGAAGGAATATGTACCACAATCCATCAACAGCATGAATAAAATCCTTTCTAGAAAACCGAGATTGGCAGAGTTACACCTACTAAAATGCCTTCAGGAATTCACTGACAAACTAAGCTATATCACTAGCATGTCAAACTTGCACAACACTCTGTCCAAAGCTTAATGGGAAAAAAAAGGTTTATGATGCCGGAACAGAGGTAATTGTCAAACCAATACATAAAACTTGTTCCAAGTTGGAATCGCTTGGGATAAAATAACGGGCTCATTACCTTCTGGGAGAACATATCAAGAGTACTTTGTCCATTAGTCAACATTGCCGCAGCAACAAATATAGCCTTTGAAACCTTATGAGGAAACAACTCCATTGCATATGATATACAAGCACCACCAAAGTCATGGCCCACCAATATTGTCTGCACAATTCAAATATTATATCTCATGAAAAACTGTTCTGTTAGCGTATGTGTAGTTCAAACACAACAAGCAACTAGCTTAAAACTAAAACCTGAAGGCTTGAGGTCAAAAGGAGCATTTACTTATCCAGGCTA
This sequence comes from Salix brachista, assembly GCA_009078335.1. Classification (NCBI taxonomy): domain Eukaryota; kingdom Viridiplantae; phylum Streptophyta; class Magnoliopsida; order Malpighiales; family Salicaceae; genus Salix; species Salix brachista. Next base: position 427,521 of record VDCV01000024.1, read on the forward strand.
AAAAGCAACAACAGTCCGGAGCAATCTTTGCCATCGTTTTTGAAGAATTAAAGTGTATCCTGAGTTGATGGACACTTTCCATTTTGTAAATAATAAATGCCAGACCTATGTGGCTTGGTATTCCAAATGAAATCACAAATACCAATAGTTGGTATGTTTTCTTTAATGTTAATTCAATAGCAGGTAAAAGCTGCTAGAAAATCATATGACACCCGACACCTGAAACTAAGACATGCGGCACCTAAGGTTCCTGAATAAAGCAAAACTCCTTACAGATCTCTGTAGTAGAAGCACACTTAATTGTTAAGCAACAAAAGTTCACATTTCACAGGCAAGTGAAGAATCCCCCTAGGTTATAAAACATCATTTCCAAGTCTGAAGAAAACAGCTAAAGCACATGATATTGTTGATCAAGTTTATATTTTTCAGTAACTTGGAAGTGTGCTTTTCTCAATCTCAACTGCAGCACAAAGAGCAGCACACAATAAATTAAAGAGATGAGTGACAAAGAACCAGAAGAACCTTATCCCCATCAGCCAGCTTGTCAAGAAAATCAGTAAGTGGCTTCACATATTGAGAAAGACTAGTGATGCCATTTGTATCAGAAGAATGAATGCCAGAGCCAGTTAAGTCCACAGCAGTAACTTTGAAACCACCCTCTTCTAGAAGTGCTATAGTTTTATACCAACACCAGGCACCAAAGCCACCTCCATGGACAAGGACAAAGTGGTTGGTCTCAAGATCATCAAGCTTAATATCCTGTTCAAATGAGAAAATGTTAGGAAAAGAATTAAATAATGAGAGATTTAAAGCGGATGGAGAAAATAATCTATTTTCTGACTCCATATATACTTTCGCCACTATTTATTAGATCACATTGTTTTATATTAGTTTCTAGTGGGAACATAATAAATTAAGACAATTTTGGATCTTTCTCATAGTTTTACCATAAAGTACCTATACTCATTCCCCAATGTTTTAGTGAATATAAGAGTAATACTAGCTGTTCCAACAGAAAAGATAAGATATGCATCTAACTAATAACTTGCGTTAAATACAGAAAAGGAAAGGGTTTATCTGCAAGCTTAAGATTAATTCATATCAATCAGGACAAGCTTAAAAACCATCATTGAATGGGGATGTAATATGAGATAAGAACTTCAGAGTCCATCGCAAGTAATAACAGAAATGGAAAAGGTAACTTGCAATAAGTGAATAACTCATCCAGCTACCACTCAGTTGACATCATTCGTTAACAATAATGGATTATCAAATATAGTGTGCGTCTCAAATTACAGAAGGAAATGAGAACAGTGTGAGATGGTCAGCAATAAATGAAAAGTGAAAATAGAAATCTACTCTCTTATAAATCTCCTTCAATTGCTTGCATGATGTACATTTAAAGATTTCATGGCATTTACAAGCACTGCCAAAAGATAGGACAGCAATGGCTTGAGCTTTGGCATCGAGAACATATATTGCTTAATAATTACTCAACTTAATCAATTCATTTCCCCAAAAACTCTATGATATCAATGAAAACAAATCTGTCACCAAGAGAACCGAATCCCTTTAACAATACATTTTTTCTTCTTGATTGTGTTATACGTAACTAAAGAGCAAGAAAGAAATAATGCCAAATGACAAAAATTAGTAAATTTACGACCATTATCATTCCCATAACAAAAGCCAAATACTTAAAGCACAACTGACCACACAATTAATCAACTTATAAGCCAATTTAGCCTTAAAAAACATGACCTTTTCGTACCAAACATGTAACAACATGATTAGCAGCTTAAAACTCAACAAACCACACATGAAAAAAATCATTGAGCAAAATACAAGTCGTATAAATCATAAAAAAAACCATAGCTCCCCACAATCCAGAACTCCCATAAAACACAAGATTCTCTTCCCATAATTGACAGCGTAATCCAACAAAAACTGCAGAATTCACTAAAACCAATAAAAATTCAATAACACAAACCTGGTTAACAAGCTGATGGGGCTGCAATAACGGGTCAGTAAGTGACCGGGCTCGAGAACTAGAGCTCCGAGGCAACTGGGTCTTCTTTGACCCAGAACCGTTCGGGTATCTTAAAGAAACGGAACGATCAAAAGGAAATGACCCGGAAGCGGAACCGTTTTGTTGCTGGTGCTGCCTAAACATAATTGCGGCAGCTAAAGCCTGTTCGCGAATCAATTCATCATGGTTGTCTTTAAACTCTTTACGGGTTGATCGGATCCGGGTCCATCTGTTGCTTGAATTAGGTGCGGTTTGCGGGTTACCCTGTAAACGTTTTGTGTGTTTCTTGGTTTTTACTGGAGTTTTGGGAGAGACGCAAGTGCATAGGTTGCCCATTACACGTTCATGTAGTTAAAGAAGGCAAAGAAATGGAAAGGAAAAAGAAAAGAAAAGAAAGAAACTTGTCAGTTATGTGAATGAAAAGAAGTTTATACGTGGGCTTTAATGCTTAGGCAGAGAGAGAGTGTCGTGATGGCGGCGGGCCGGGGGCCGGCGGTGGAAAATGGGGAGAGTTTTAGGGAAGGTTTTCTAGAGTGCGTGAAGTTGGTGACGTACTTGTATTCCTGTCAGCTTTTTTACGTTGTCGTAAGTTTTTTCGCGCAACTGTCTGTATCTATGTTTCTACGTGTGTGTGTGTGTGTGTAATGCAGTATTTATTTTTGGAATAGTGTTGTAATTTTTATTTTAACAATAAGATTTTTTGGATATATATAATTTTATTTTATAATTTCTAAATCCCATCAAAATAAAATTCTTTGCAAGAATTGAGGTCTATCTATGTGTAGATCAAAACATGGTATGTTTTATATACACACACTTGCTTGATTTGTTGTTGTTTTTACGAGTATTTTGTGATTAGAGATGGTGATTTGTAGTTGCAAATGCTATAATTTTCTAATAAATCGCTTGCCTTATTAAATAAATCTAAATTTGTTTTTAGAAAAAATTAACAATTAAGAAAATAATATAAAAAAACAATTATGTTATAATTTACATAATATTTACACCGTATCATATTTTTCCACCTAAGAAAAAACTTTCTCTCAAATTAATGTTAAATTTTAAACTTGAACATGTTAAAGACAATTATTATGCCTTGTTTGTTTCCCGGAATTCACTTTCCGGGAAACCACTTTCCAAACTTTCCTGTGTTTGTTTGCCTTCCGGAAAGTTGGTCAACGGAAAACACTTTCCAGTCAAAGAAAAATTTGGCTTGGTTTTCAGGAAAGTGTTTTCCGGAAAATTTGGGCGGAAAACACTTTCCGAAAGTTGTGAAAATTTTAGAAATGTCATTATTTGCTGATTATATCAAATTTGATCCTCAAACTTTTGATTGCTATATATAATTTGTTTTGAATATTTATTTTTCAATTCCATCTCTTAAAATTTAATTTTTATATTAATTTTGGTCCTTATTTTTATAATTGCTATTTGCTTTTTTCTTATCATTTTTTTATTGAAATTTTTTATTTATCAAATTTGGTCCTCATTTTTTTTATTGTTACTTATTTTATTTGAAATAATTTATGAAATGTTAATTATTATTATTTTAATTTATTCACCTTTCATTTTTTTTTAAATTTTTAGATTTGATCTCTATTATTTTGATTATTATTTATTTTATTTGAGATAATTTATGAAATTATATTTTTTTTCAATTTCATTCTCATTCAACCTTTTAATTTGTAAGATTTGTTCCTCATTATTTTAATAAACTTGAAAAAAAAATTAATTTTATTAATAAATTATTTTCCAGTTCATTTTCCATAACACAAACAAACACTGGAAAGTGTTTTCCAGTTCATTTTCCATAACACTGCCAAACATCGGAAATCACTTTCCAGGAATTCACTTTCCAGGAATTCACTTTCACCGGAATTCACTTTCCAAAAGGAAACCACTTTCCAGCAAACAAACGGGGCCTTAAACTTCTTGGTAGCTTGTTTGGGAGTGTTCGGAAAACAAAATAAAAATATTTTAATTTTAATTTATTTTTTAATGTATTCAGATATTTTAATATACTGATATCAAAAATAATTTTATTATCCCTTCCTTCAATGCAAAATCTGGTATGGTAATAATGATATCACATGTTTGCGGTCAATCTGATTAAGTCTTCAAGGGACATGGCGTGATGATAGAGAGCTTGCGATCTACATAGTAGATCTCGAATTCGAGTCAAGACGTGCACTTCTTGTAAAAATAAAGGACAACTGGAGTTTTTCTCATTTATCTAGCTCACAAAATATATTTTTCAAAAATAAAATTTATTCACATAAAAAAAATCACATGCTTGCTTATACTCCTCGAATGTTACCATAATTGCATGCATGATGGAGCCCTTTTGCGGCTTCATTTTCTTAGCCTACAATGAGGAATTTGATGAGCAGGTAGCTGCATAAAAGGCTACCATGGAGCACTTCAATTACAACTGATTGTTCTTCCTCCTCCACTTTTCCTTTTCTATGTGTGTTTGGATCTTTAAATTTTAATATTATATCCTTAGTTAGATGTTCCTTGAATAATTGGAAGAAAATTAATAGCAACACCACAGCCAGTCCCTAAACTTAGTCATTTCGGCCATGGTTTGGCCATATTTGTGGCTGAAGTTATTTTTTAAAATCAATTTTAACATTAGCACATGAAAATGATTTAAAAAAATTAGTTTAAAGTAAAAATAAAAACAAAAAAATAATAATTTAAAAAAAAATACTTTTGAAACACAGTGTCAAACAGGCTAAAACTTTGTATGGTGTGGATTTAGAATAACCTTCATCTATATTTTTCCACATTTCTAATTGAGAAAGTTAAATAATGAATAGATGATAATAATTTAATTGTTTATATGCTCTATGTAAAATATCTTCTTCCTCATCTAATACAAGTTTTAAAATAAATAATTTTCTTATAATTTATCTCGATAAAAGTCAGACTTATCAATATGAGTTCTATCATAATAAACACCAACAATTAAATTTGTATTTTTTAAATCATACATTATGATAATATTTAAAAAACAAAAGTATGCTTTCATATTTGATAACCATCGATTAAATTCCATTTTAAAAAGATTTTCATCAAATGTTTTAATCAAAACTAGGAATGCATCTACAAAAAAGGTTAGTGCAATACATTTTATATACACCACTCTCTATATAAACATGATACCTAGATAAGTTCCTGAACATATCCCTCTACTCATCATAATCCATGTTTGCATCTTTCCCTAGCAATTAATTTACTGGCTCAGTTATATCTATTATTGAATGCTTTTAACCGATCAAATGTCAATTATAGAGTTCTCAGCAATTGTTTGTAATTGCATTTTCTAAAAAAAGAATTTTTTTCTTATTTTAAATTAAATTTTTGATGTTTTTAGATCATTTTCATATATTGATATCAAAAATAATTTGTTTAAAAATAAAAATAAAATGATATTTGCCAATATCCTCATACAACTAACATAATTTGATATCTGACCTAATTAACTCGTTGTAGTTGTGTTCATTATCTAAGTTGTCAATTTTGTAAGTTATCATGTGCCAATACAACTTGTCATTATCTTTTCATTTTACTCTTTTGATTTGTTTTATTTAATTAATTAAAGTCGGTTGTTTCACATTTAAGATTGGGTTAGATTAGGATTAAAATGACAACAACATGGTTTTTCTATTAAAAAAAAAAGAGTATTACCATTTAAATAGAGCAACTAGTTCGCTCTTGGGTTGTTTGGTTGAACAAGCTAGATAAATATTTTTATATTTATTAATGTATATGGTCATCAATTAATTGAATGCGATATAGTAGTCAATGCTTTCATTTTAAATATTTTATTGGATACATAAAAAATAATGAATTTTAATACAGCTATTGAATTTTAATCTACCCGCAACCACAGCTCACAGTTGTAGCTATATATATATATATATATATATATATATATATATATATATATATATATATATATATATATAATAGAATTTGATGCCACCATTGAATTTATTAAGACATCTGGCTTCCTTCTTTCGTTCTATGTTTGTGTTACGAAGTTACTTACATTTGGTTTCAAAAATATTTTTTTAATTTATTTTATATAAATTTAATTAAAATTTTAGGATTTTTATATCATTTTTTTATATTAATATTAAAAATATTTTAAAAAAAATTAAAATATACATGTTAAAGTAAAAAAAATGCTAGAAAATGACAGACGACTTGGCATTTTCAATGATCATGATCTGTATCGATTATTGAAAAAACAAAAAAAAGCTCATGGTGAATAGTATATTTCGTCCTTACAAATCTGTGGTCCAAACCTTTAATCGTTGCAGGAATCGACCGTTGATTTTCTGGTCAGGTGGACAAAAAGAAAGTTTAAAGGCTGCATGGAGCCTGAAGAGGGGCATCTTTGCTTTTTAAGTTGTAGGCTTTTTTGCATGCTTTTCTAAATTTACATGCACATGTAACCATCTTCAGAAGCACAAATCCCCATGAATTTCCTGTGTGAGAGATTATCGTTCAAGTGTTCTCCATCTTTATGATTGTCTTCCCTTCCTCCTATTATTTCTTTTTTATTAATATATATATATATATATATGTACAAATTAACTTATATTCATTTCAACTAATTTTACAAGTTTTAAAGTTAATGATCATATAACCCTTCATGACCATTTTATTAGCAATCACAGAACTCGAGCCTGAAATCACGGGAAGAGCAAACCAAGATTGTCAATTCTGTTTTGGTTGGTACTTTATTTTTTTTTAATTGGAACAAATGTTTTAGTTCGGAGTGTTTCGGCGAGCCGTTTCAGGGTTGTATGCTTATGTACATATGTATATATAATTAAATATATTAAGTCAAAAAAAATTTAGTTCAGATCTAAAAATAAAATTATTTAGAATTGTACAATTTAATTTAAAAAAACACAATAAAATATTTTTTCTAAACAAAATATGAACATGTATAATATTACGAGAATGTCATCATCAATCTCGCAATGTCATTATATTCTCTGATTACTCTGAAATTTGAACATAATATATATAAATATGTCAAGAGACTCCTCGTAAAATTTCCTCTCAATCTAACAGTCGGATTAAGAGATATGATTGATATTCTAAAAATATTCATTATTTAAAACAAAATACTATTTGACCTCAACGGAACGGGCGGAACAAAACCGGAACGTTTCGGTCGGAATTTGGCCAAAAAACTGTGAATAATAAAACCGGTAAAACAACGCTGCTTGTCTTGTTTTAATCGATACAAAACGTCGAACGAAACTGAACAAAACCCATAAACCCTCAAATCAAACCTCTTAGCCTCAACCTTTTACCACTAAATCACCTTTCCTTCCTCCTATTATTTGAATTATTAATTGTTAGAAGAACTTTAAG